>CM057045.1:34894414-35399414 GCA_029948455.1 Solanum rostratum
TTTGTTGTAATTCTGATTAACTGATTTTGGGGTTGGCAAGTATGTGATTGTTATTATTTTATCTTCCTTACTCATGGTACTTCACTTGCGACTAAATGATAATATTTGATTGGGCACTGTGATGGAAAATGTGACATATACCAGAGCATGAAGGAATATATAAGGAGTCTACCGGTGTTTAATATGTTGTGTATTTGATGTACTTCTAAATATATGATGGTTGTGAGGATACGGGTGATCGGTATGTGGATCATCTGTTGTGTTGTGGATATCTATCGTCATTTTGAAGCTACTAATGACTGTTACGTCAATAAGTTGTTATATTGGCATGATGGGCTGACTATTTATCACACTTATGATTACTATTGTTACCGTTGATTGATTGAATAAGAAGAGAAAAGAGGATAGGCCCTTGCGGTGGAGTATAATTACATTAGCTATTGCATGTAACTGTATTAGTATCAGTGAGCCGGGAAGCAACCTGGGGTTAAGTGTAAGGATTGTTTGCATAGGGGAACATGAAACAAGATAAGGTCTGGATATGTAGAATACAGCTAATGGAGGATAATTGCGATGGGTTGTGTATGAACTAGTATTTCATGGGAACATATATTTAGCTATTGATATCCTATTATGTGTTAGCAGATTAAGTTGATGGGCTGAGGGATTGTTATTCCGAGGATCCCTTATAGATTGTTATATCAATTCTCGATTGCACACTAATGGGTTATTACATTTTTTATTATTTGGTATGACCAGAACTGTTATTTGATGTTGAGGATGCTTATGTCTATCGTATTCACTATCTACTGTGAGTTCGGGGTTAGGATCCCTATGTGGTTTGGATGGGAGTCTTCATGTATGTCCTTATTCTTACTTTCGCGGATGAAAGTGCTATTAGTGGGGGATGTTGTAATGATCCTGTAGGTCATTTATGCGGTTCCACGAATATTTTATCATTTGAGCATTTGCCTAGTGACCCTAGACTAGTTGTAATTTGTTAACATTGATTGTTCGATCGTTGGGTGAATCGTTTGATAATTATACAAATTGTCAGGTCAAATGAGAGATTTTAATCGTAAAATGAATTTTCGTGTAAAGTCCTAGTAAATGGCCTCAGAGTGGAATTCTGACGGTTCCATCAACTCCGGAATGACCAAATTAGGCTAGGAGCATGTTCGGTGTAATTATATCGAGTTTTGCAAATTTAGCCGCCGAAACACGTCAATAGTTGACTTTATTAAATGTCCTTGTTAAACGTGCCCCAAATGGATATTTTGACCATACCATTGTATCTAGAATGTCGAGCTTGGTCTAAGAGGACCTTTCGTTCGGTTTTTTGGGCTTCCAGGCATATTTTGGTACCTTTGGTAGACTTTGATATTGAAAAATGGGACCAATATTGAGATGAAACGACTTCCAATGGTAATTTTTGCTGGACCATTGAGTCCGAAATGTCGTTTCTGTCATGACCCAAAATGGGGTCATGACTAAAAGACCACTTAATTCCAACCCCAACAATAAATGTACCCTAGAAGGAAAAAAATCCAATAAATAAATTGTTGCCACATAAAAACGATATCCCAAAACCTGGTGTCACGAGTATAAAAAACATCTAATACTTTACTAGTGAAATAAGTGCATCTCAGTCTTCAAATAGAAATAAAGACTAATCAACTAAGATAGAATCCAATGGAAACTCGAAGCCCTGAGTCTCACCACTAGATCTGGTATGAACCAAGTGCACGAGCAAATCAACTATCACGTGGATAACCCTAACGAGAATCTACGGTGGAGAAAGGAGTAGGGGTGAGTACACATAATATGTACCCAGTAGGTTTAACCGACTTGGAATTAGAAATTGAATAAACTATGAAATAATTTAGGAATGCTTCCACCTGCAACAGAAAAACCAATTCGGCATCGGTGTTGCCAATTTATATAGAACGACGGAAATAAAGTAAACATATAATCTCACATGACCCAACCCAAAACAACCACAAGTAGTATAATGGAATGGTATGCAATGTCGTGCAATGCAATGCAATGGAAAGTGGTATCAAGACCGCCGCACAACCTGTCATATACACCCCCGTTGAGCTAAGGCTCCCAGACTAATGGGACCCATGGGGACCTCGCAGGCCATATACCTCAATCACAATATATCAACTACCTTGCCACCCAAGTGCCCGTGGTCAAGGACTCATGATAAGAATCACCATTCAAAACTTCCCAAAATGTCATGACATATAGTATGAGGATGTATGCAATCAAAACACAATTATGGAAACAACATTCCTCTTAATAAGCACAAATAAATATCAAAGTTCTCGAGTTTAGTAATTATATTATTCACCCTCTTTTTACATATTTGTATACAATTCTCTTTTAAAATATCTCACCTCTTCTTAGTAACTTTATTTTCTCAAACAACCCATGATCCTCAATATATATATCACAATTTTCTCCCTTTCTCAACATGTCATACACATACTATTCTCAATTTAGGGTTCACATGCTCTCGAAGCAACACAATAAGAATTAACAACCCAACACATGATATGATCTCATCCCATAGATCACAACATATGGATATTCAATAACTCAATCCCAATCTCAAAGAAGGATAGCCAAACCTACCTCAATGTCGTCACCGCACGTGAACACTTCTATCGGATGGATAAATCTTAGATTCAACTCCCGAAATGACAATTCTCTATCAAGAATGAAGCGTACACATCACAAGGAGTTCAATGACACCCATATTACTATATATCTAGCCTAACCTCGAAATTTCATCTAATTCGATAATTTAGTTCTTAAATTTCAAACCTAGGATTTAGTCCATATTCCTCTACATACCGTGAATTTAATGATATCCTATAATTCAATGTACCTATTATTTAATTGTGTAAGCTAATTTTATAAAAACTCATATCACAATGTATAAAAAGATTTGGGAAAAGCCGTACGTCAACGTGACCCTCGCAATGACTACGACTTAGTCACCTGCGGCATCAATTCTGCACTTCTCTATAATCCTTGGTTTGGCTTATCCACTATAATAATAATAATGACTAGTAATATTATAAGAAATGGACAAAGTTAGGATATAGTGGTGGGTCACACCTTGTCCCCCCTTAATCCTTAAATGGATGCATAGATTGCATCTCTCTCTCTCTCTCTCTCTCTCTCTCTCTCTCTCTCTCTATATATATATATATATATATATATATATATATATATATATATATATATATATATATATATATATATATATATTTCTCCAGTCACTTATTCCATTTATTATTACAATGTTACTACTTTAACATTATACCCATCTATACTAAATTGAAGGCTCTACCTAGGGAAAAGTTTGGAGATTATCTCCACGCCCTGTCGCCGCACAGTGAGTTTCTATCACTTTTTCCTCTTTTCTTTTCTCTGTTGCTTAGGTTGTGGAGTAAAGTACTAAACTCCACTAAATTATTATTTTAATAAATAGATAAAATGGTACTTAAGTAACTTAACCCTTTGGTCTACAAATTAATCTAATTGTCTAAATCTACCCATAAGTTAAACCATTGTAATATCAAATAGTCCAAAATGCCCATTTAAAATTCACGAGAAGGATATTTCAAAAAAAATAAGAGGACTAAATTTTTAAGATAACCTAACCGGTCATTACATCATCCACCACTAAAATAATGTTCATCCTTGAATATAAGGTAGAAGAAAGTACCTGAAGCTTCAAAAAGCTGTGGATATCGAGCACACATATCTGACTCTGTCTCTCAAGTAGCCTCCTCAATAGGTCGATGTCGCCACTGAACCTTAACTGCAGTGATATCCTTAGTCCTAAGCATACGGACTTGTCTATCTAGAATGGTTACTGGCTCCTTCTCATAAGTCAAATCCGGACCCAACTCTACGGCATCATGGGAAATAACATGGGACTCGTTCGGTATGTATTTTCGAAGCATAGAGACATGGAATATTGGATGGATAGCTGACAATCTAGGTGGCAATGCCAACTCATAAGCCACCTCGCCTACTCTCTTTCGAATCTCGAATGGGCCAATAAACCTTGTGCTAAGCTTGCCCTTCTTCTCGAACCTCATCACACCCTTCATGGGTGATATCCTCAACTAAACATGATCGCCAACCATAAACTCCAAAGGATGAAACTCTCCTATCAGCGCAGCTCTTCTGCCGACTCTGGGCTGTCAATAGTCGACTCTGGATCAGGCGCACCTGCTCCATAGAATCTCTGAGCAAATCAGTGTCTAATGCCTTGACGGTGACTGAGTTGAACCACCCAATAGGTGATTGGCACCTACGCCCATACAACGCCTCAAATGGTGCCATCTGTATACTGGAGGGATAACTGTTATTATAAGCAAACTCCGTTAAGGGTAAGTGTTGGTTCCACCCGGCACCAAAATTAATCATATAGGCCTTAAGCATGTCCTCCAACACCTGAATAGTCCGCTCGGACTGACTGTCTGTCTGAGGATGAACAGCCGAACTCATGTCTAATCGCGTACCCAACCCATGCTGCAATGCCTTCCAAAAGCGGAGGTAAACACCGAACCTCGGTTTGACACAATAGAGATAGGCACCCCATGCAATCTAACAATCTCGCGTGTATAGATCCTATCTAGCTGCTCTGCATTGTGGCTAGTCCTTACCAGAATGAAGTGAGCTGATTTGGTCAACCTGTCTACAATCACTCAAACTGAGTCAAACTTACCCAATGTTAAGGGTAATCTAATCACAAAATCCATGGTGATACACTCCCACTTCCACTCGGGAATGGGCATCCTCTGCATCGGACCTCCTGGCTTTTGATGCTCATACATAACTTGCTGACAATTCAAACACTTAGTCACAAACTCCACAATGTCCCTCTTCATCCCACACCACCAATAATATTGCTTCAAATCATTAAACATTTTTGCCACACTTAGGTGAATGGAGTACTTAGCACAATGAGCCTCCTCCAAGATCAAACGAACCCAATCACCTACCTTAGGCACACAAATGCACCCATTAATTCTCAGCACTCCCTCAGAATCAAGAAAAGCTGACTTAGCTTCAGCCCTCAACACTTTGTCCCGAATCACACATAATTTATCATCATCAAACCGGTGAGCATGAATCTGGTCCATCAATGTAGATCTAGCCTCGACGAAGGCTA
Source organism: Solanum rostratum (assembly GCA_029948455.1). Taxonomy (NCBI): domain Eukaryota; kingdom Viridiplantae; phylum Streptophyta; class Magnoliopsida; order Solanales; family Solanaceae; genus Solanum; species Solanum rostratum. The sequence goes on from CM057045.1 coordinate 34,899,615, forward strand.
ACATACTATGAGATAGGGAGATATCAAGTCTGATCAACTGTCTGGCCAAGGACTGAACCTCCAAAGCTAAGGGCCTCTCCTCCGCTCTAAGATATTCCAAACTACCCATACTAGGAGGATTACGGCTCAAGGCATCCGCCACCACATTAGCCTTGCCAGGGTGATAAAGAATAGAGATATCATAATCTTTCAGCAACTACAATCACCTGCGTTACCTCATGTTCAAATTAGGCTGAGAGAAAATATACTTGAGGCTATGATGGTCTGTAAAGATCTCACAATGCACCCCATAAAGATAATGCCTCCACAACTTCAAAACGAATACCACCTCGGCTAACTCCGAATCATGGGTAGGGTAGTTCCACTCATGGACCTTTAGTTGTCGTGAAGAATAAGCTATAACTCTTCCCTTTTGACATCAACACTCCACCTAAACTAACACCAGAAGCATCACAATAAGCAACAAAGGCTACATCTTCCTCGGGCAATGGTAAAATAGGTGCTGAAGTCAATAACTCCTTAAGCCTCTGGAAGCTCGCGTCACATCCATCGGCCATAGAAATGCAACTTTCTTCTAAGTCAGCCTAGTCAAAGGAGTTGCAATTGAGGAGAATCCTTGAACAAATCGATGATAATAACCTGCCAGCCCAATAAAACTTCGAATCTCAGTCACTGAAGTGGGTCTTATTCAATCACAGACTGCTGCAACCTTGGCTAGATCAACCATGATACCATCCTTTGTCACCACATAACCCAAGAAAGTCACAGACTCGAGCCAAAACTCACATTTGGAGAATTTAGCATACAGTTTCTCCACACAATCTCTGGAGCACGGTCCTCAGGTAACAAACATGGTCCGCCTCACTCTTGGAATACACCAATATGTCGTCAATAAATACAATCACAAAGGACTCCAGGTAAGGTCTAAACACTCGGTTCATCAACTCCATAAAAGCGTCAAGGGAATTAGTCAGGAAAAACGACATAACCACAAAATCATAGTGCCCATATAAAGCAGTCTTTGGGATATCTGACTCCCGGACCTTCAACTGGTGATACCCTGACCTTAAATCAATTTTAGAGAACACTGAGGCATCCTGAAGTTGATCAAATAAGTCAACAATACGAGGCAAGGGATACTTGTTCTTGATGGTCACTTTGTTCAACTGACGATAGTGAATGCACATTCTCATAGTACCATCCTTTTTCTATACGAACAACACTGGTGCGCCCCAAGGTGACACACTAGGCTGGATAAACCCCTTCTTCAACAAATCTTTTAGTTTCTCCTTCAATTCCTTTAACTCTACAGGAGCCATTCGATAAGGAGAAATGGATATGGGCTTAGTGCCCGGCTCCAAATCAATGGCAAAGTCAATATCAGGATCTAGAGGAACACCTGGCAAATCTGTAGAAAACCCATCCATGAACTCTCTAACTACCCTCATGGTCTCTAAAAAAGATGACTCCTTAGAATTATCATGGACATGGGCCAAATAAGATAAACACCCATGCTCCATCATATGTCGAGCGCGAACATAAGAAATAACCCCCTTAGGGTAAGAGCTAGAAGCACCTGTCTACACTAAGTAAGGTAAACCCAAATACGCTAAAGTCACAGTCTTAGCATAGAAATCAAGGATCGTGTGATAAGGGGACAACCAATCCATACCCAAGATAACATCAAAGTCAAGCATATCTAAAAGGATCAAATCAACCTGGGTCTCCCTACCTGAAAATACCACAATACAACCCCGATATACTCGATCCACCACTAAGGATTTATCCACGGGTGAAGAAACAAAAATAGGCACATCAGGAGGCTCACACACACCATCAATATCATTAGCAAAATAAGTGGATACATATGAATAGGTGGACCCAGGGTCAGATAATACTGAAACTGAACGATGGCAAACTGGAATAATACCTGTAATTACAGCATCAGATGTCTATGCCTCTGTACGCTTGGAATGGCATAACACACCCGGCGCTCTCCACTAACCTGCGATCCACCACGAGCACCACCTCTAGCTCCACCCCTAGCACCTTTAGTGCTACCCCTCGCACTCTGTGAAGTGCCTCTAGCTGCTGGAGTTGGTGTAGACCAGGCCATCTGTGTCCCCGATGGAAAAGAAGCAAGAGCATGCTTAGGAAAATCCTTGGCATGGTGGCCGAACTCATCACACACATAACAACCTCTTGGTCCGGACCTGCTTGTACTACCTGCAATAGGAATGGCAGCATGAACTGGTCTCCCCTGATAACCCTGAGCGCTCTGCCTCTGAGAATCTCTGTCTCTGGGTGCATAACTGCCAAATTGACCGTGATAGCGGGACCTCTTACCACCACCCTGTTTGGCCTGTCTGATGCCCTCTATCATTCTAGCATGGTCAACAATGCTCTAAAAGGAGCCACCAGATAACACAAGAGAGATTGTGGCCTCCTGAATATAACTTGTGAACCCCTTCACAAATCGATTAATCCGCTCAAACTCTGTGGGAATAGTAGATATGGCATAATGGGATAACTCATGGAATCGTGCCTTGTACTCGGCCACAGTCATGGAACCCTGCTCTAATCTATCGAACTCATCATGACGTCTATAACGAAGGTTGTATGGTACAAACCTCTCAAGAAACATCTCTGTACACTGCCCCCAATCCATCGTTGGAGCATCAACTGGCCTCCGGGCCATAACTAACCTCCACCACTCTCTGGCCATGCCTGTGAACTAATAAGAGGTGTAAGCTACTGCGTGGGCCTCCAGAACACCCAAATTAAACAATCGATCTTGGCACTCTGTCTGGAAGTCATATGCCCCACCCCGGCGGTACCATCAAATTTGGGAGGAGTCAATCTCACAAATCTCTCAAAGCTCTTTTGTTCAGACAAGGACATAATAACACTGGCAGAAACTGGCGGGGCTGAAAACCTCGGAGGTGCAATAAAAGGCATGGAAAATGGACTAGGGGTCTGAAATCCCATATTAGGTCCTTGAGCTGGTTGCGAAGGACCCACTGGTATAGCAGGAACTGAGGTACCTGGAACATCACTCGTAGCAGAGGTACCCTCGAACCTTGCCAACACTCGAATCAATAGCTCCTGTAATACTAGTCTACTCTCTAGGGATGCAGAAGGCTGAACTGGGTCCTCAGTTTACTCCTTGTGCTCATAAACTTGGTAAGCAATAGGCTCAGGTGAAGCCCCGCCGCTTTGACCTCGGGCTAGTGCTGCTCCTCTAGCCCGACCTCGACCTCTAACTCTGCCAAGAGCTCTACTTCGCCCTCTAGCGGGGGCTTGGACAGCAGGTACTGACTCATCTTCGGTATTTCTAGCTCCAGTCCTTGCAATCTGTGAAGGAAAGAATAGATTAGAAGAGTACAAAACTGGAACACGAACAAATCGCGCGGAATAAATCAATGCAAAGAGGATTTCTCCGAACAAGCATCCTGTAGCCTGTCGCAGATAGATATGGATGTCTACGTACCGATTTGCAAGACTCTACCAAACACCCTACTCTTTAACTCATGAGACCGCTGAACCTAAAGCTCTGATACCAAATTTGTCACGACCCAAAATGGTGTCATGACTAAAAGACCACTTAATTCCAACCCTAACAATAAATGTACCATAGAAGGAAATAAATCCAATAAGTAAATAGTCGCCACATAAATATGATATCCCATAACCTGATGTCACGAGTATAAGGAGCATCTAATACTTAACTAGTGAAATAAGTGCATCTCAGTCTTCGAATAGAAAGAAAGACTAAACAACTAAGATAGAATCCAATGGAAACTCGAAGCCCTGAGTCTCACCACTAGATCTGGTATGAACCAAGTGCATGAGCAAATCAACTATCACGTGGATAACCCTGACGAGAATCTGCGGGGGAGAAAGGAGTAGGGGTGAGTACACATTGTTATTTTCAGAAACTTTGATATGCGATTTCTTATACATTTTGAGTCGAAATTTGGTGAAATTTGGATCTATTTTGGGTATCATTACAAGGCACACGCTGTGGTAATGTTGGAATTAATTGATAGATCTCAGGGGGTGTGAAAATGTGATTCAGCTGCTAGTCATGTCGTGTCTTTTTTGAAAGAATTTGAAATAGGATATCTCGGCCATTTCTTATCGGGATTAAGTAAAATTTAGGTCTAAATTGTACTTTTTTGAGACCTACGTTGTGGTGCATACAAATTTTGCTAATTTACCTGTATTTTTAAGAAATCTGGCTGAGAAGGTGTACATATATGTTATTTTTCGATAAGAAATATTATTGGTTTTTGGGCTATTTTTTATTATTCTGAGTCTTGTTTTGAGCTCAATTTTTGGATATAGAATTGGAATGACGTAAAGATAATTTTATGGGGGTTGGTTTGGCATTTTGGGCGTGGGCCCTATTTTCTCTGTTTTAGTCGCAATTGACCTATTCTCCCCTGTTTCTTGAGATATTACAGCCAAAACAACCATAATTACCTTGTCATTCATATTTTGATAGTTGAGCAACATTTGGAGGTGGTCAGATAGGGTAAAAATTATGTGGATCAATCTGGAGTGTGTGGATCCGCCTTCCAGGTAGGCTAGGCTTTTGTTACCTCTACACTAAGTTGAAATGCATGTATATTGGGAGTTTTTCTATAGTTGGAAGTCGTGAGTAAGATACGTATATATGTCATGAGGTTGATTGTTAGTTATATTTCTTGCTATGCATTTTAACATTGTTTTCATGATTCATTAACATTTGTCTTCTTGGATTGTCATTATACTTAGCATATGGGGTAAGTACAGTTATTTTGGGATACTTGTGGTTGTTTTGGACTGTACTAGCTATGACCACTAGAGTAGCTAAGTTCTAGCACTATAGAACTACGATAAGGCCTGGTAAAGGCTGGATATAGGCTAATGCCCTGTGACAGGTATGTATTCTAGCTTAAATCCTATCTGTAGGGATATGTAGCGTAATGCTACTATGATATGCTAGATATGAGGTTGTTCATTGATTACATGTCATACTGTAGACTGACTCTGGTATAAATATGATTCCAATGGGCAGATTCTTTTTAGATACCTATGATACAACCATATTGTGGACTGATTTGGTATAGATATGACTCTACTGGACTTGGTTGTTTTGGATACTTCTGATATACTTGTTGATACCCTGGGTCTCTTATTGTTTATTCTCTGACTTGTTGCTTTCTCGGGGCCTCAACCTAGGCTTATGTCGTTACTTTTCTCTCTCTCCTCTTAACTTTCTCTCTCAAGATTGACCCAAACACAATTTGATGGGAAACGGTTAATCGCCGCAGCTTCTACTGCCACTGACAAAGCCGCCATTTCCATGACACGAAGCCCCCACTACTGACGACGAAGAAACCGCCGCTACTACCATCGATGAAGTTGTTGTTGATATCTTTGCAGAAGATCCACATTTCCTTTTTTCGTCTTCCTCCCCGCGAACACTCCAAACTTCCTGTGAATATTTTCCTTTTCTCCGGCAAGATCAAACTTGTGGATCTAGGGCTTTTCTGGTGAAAAGTCCTAGATCTCCAAACTTGTTGTTGTTGTTGTTGTTGTTGTTGTTGTTGTTGTTGTGTAATGATTCATTTGGCTATTTTGAGAATTGTCTCTTTTTTTCCTTAAAATATCCTTCTCGTAAATTTTAGTGGGTAGTTTGGACTATTTGATAATTAAGACTATTTAATTTATGTGTAAGTTTGAATAATTAATCTAAGTGGTGGGTTAAATGTTAATTTAATCAACATCCTATACTACTTTATACATGTATTTTTTAAAATAAATTAGGGTAATATATATATATATATATATATATATATATATATATATATATATATATATATATATCAATCACTTTTAGTAATTGATTTAATAAGAAAATAAAAAGGAGAAGATAGGGGTTCGGAGCTTCGGCGTCTAAGAAAGAGCAAACAATAATTCAGGCAAAGAAATTTCAACCCATAGCTACTATTTTACAGCCTTCCATAGTATTGATATATGTGTAATTAATGTTATTTTGGTACTATTGTACCTGTAGAGTGGAAATAAGAATTTGGGTGGAAGATGCAATTTCCACTGTGTTCCTTAAGGGGAGGACAAGATATGATTCAATTGTTAACCATTAGGGGAAGGGGTAATTAGGTATTGGCTATACAAGTTTAAGAGTTTAAACTACAATGAATCCAGTGTATATATGCATAGAACATGATTTATGTTGTACGGGTCGGCATAAGCTATTTTTGGTTTGTCAAATCATGACCCAAATTCTTTTATATATTGAATAGATGGTTGAATATTAGGTTTATGGTATTATATGAATATCCTTAAATCTATGATATTGGAGAAATTAAAACTTAACCCTAGGTTTGAAATTCAGAAAAATTGGTTATAGAATTAATTGGTTAATTTTGGGTCTAGGTTAGATCATTTAGTAATATGGGTGTTGTTCATTTTAAAAATTGAATTGTGAATTCTTATTTGATTAGATCGTGGTATTTCGGCAGTGAGTGCTTAATTATTAAGGCAAGTGAATTTCTTAACCTTTGTTAAGTATACAGAATCTCGTGCTTCCTTGTTTGAGGTGTTGAGAATGATTTTGATATATTGATTTAGTGTTGATGTTGTACCAAGACCATGTTGTTGTGAAATGTGCATTATGTTAAAATTAGTCATTTCCTCATTATTGTGTAAACATGCCTATTTGCATTGACTTTTGTGACAAGCGTTATGTGAACTGAAAAAGAATAAGAATTAAAAAGGATGTACCATTTCGAGGGACGTGTCGTACGCCGCGATAAATACTATATTTTGAGGGATGTGTCACACGCTGTGATGGATACTATATTTCGAGGGTCGTGTCGCACACTGCAATGGATACTATGATTTGAGGGTCATGTTACACACCACGACAGATACTATGATTCGAGGGTCGTGTTGCACGCCACGACGGGTGCATGGACTAAAAGTCCCCCATGAGTCCCAAACTGAGAGACAACAGATGTGTATCACTAGGTTAGACATGCATCATTATACCTGACATTATTATATTCGCATTGCATTACTTTTCTTTATCATCTATGAACTTGTGAGTGCATTTTTGTGGAGTTGTGATGGATGCACTTGATCCTTTGTGTTGTTAATCTATGATTGTTGGTGTGATATTATTGAGTTGTACGATATGTAAATTGTGAACTATTAGGTTGGGTTGGTTTTATGTAGGTTCTGGTTGTGGAGGTTCGGTTGGAGTGTTGGAGTACTTGTATTCTATATTACTTGATTTTGTGTTTAGTAGCTCACTTGCTGGATACCGTATATGAGCCCAAATCTTTGTGATACTCTTTATTCCTTCTTGTCCAAGCTTCCTGGGGAGATTGTGTGAGGTAGTTGTTTGTCATTCTAGTGGACTTCTCACTCCTATTTATGATTTTGGTCTATTTTAGAAATAATATCATTTGAGACTTATATTTTTCTTTCAAATCTATTGTAACACATTAGAGACTTGTGCACGTAAAAACCATGTTTTGGGGTAATTTTTAATTAAGTCGACTTATATCCACAATTAGACTTTTATTTTTACTACCCTTCCACATTGTTATTGTTATAATTGGATTTTTGGATGGCTTGTCTTGGTGGGATAAGAATGTAATGCCCAATAAAATTACCAAAATACCCCTAGAGGAGGGTTATGCGCGTAACACATCTTCCAATGCTTGTATGGATAATCTGAGGCTGGATTTGTGACAGCACAAAAAAAATGAGTGGTAAATGGTCTTAGTCGATTTTTAGAGCGACCGGATCAAGAGATAATTTTTTTACCCAAAAATGAAAAATAGTGACGGTGCGCAATGGAGGCACGTCGTGCCTCTGTAACGGACCCACACTTATTTTTCTCAAAATATTTCGACAGGATTGGAAAAACTCATTCATAAATATTTTGGAGAAAAATGAATTGTACGCGGATAGTCTGCATCGCGAATTAGATTATTTCGAAGCTGAAAAATTTCTAAATTTTGTGAGGGGCATACTAGTCAATTCCCAACCCCTTCTAAACTCAATACACGATTTAATTAGGTCCTTTTGACGTAAAAAAGTCTAAAACCCCATTCTAAGTCCTTTTCTAACAATCTAAAAAGACTAGGGCTTGAGGAAAGAGGAGAAAAGCTTGAGGTTGAGGAATTCAAGAGGATACCCTTGAAGTAATTGTTGAGAGTTTCATCCCGGTATGTAAGGCTAAACTAGAAGCATGAGATTGTCCTCTCATGTGCCCCATAGATGGTCATAGAGGAGTTGAGTGTTCATGAGTCCCCATATGTGTTCTTAAATTGATTCTTGAATATCTTCTTACAAATCATATCTAATTACATGTATTTTCATATGTTGATAATCATCATTAACTTATTTCCTTGAATTGGGTATTTTCATGAGAAATTGCATAACCCTAGATGTTAACTTTTGAAAACATGCATGAATGAATCTAGTGGTTGAGTCTAGAGCCTTAACGTGAGATTGTTGATTGTGATAGCGATCGTGAATGATGATTAGTTGATACAGCTGATAGCCCTAAGAGTCTCCATAAACGAACTCTTATGATGGCCTATTCGATTGTTCCCTAAAGATTGGCCCAAACCTTAAGCTATTGGTTGAGATGTTCTTGATGAGAGGGTCAAAGTCCCTATGAGTTGATTAATGAAAGGGTTAAAGTCCCTATGAGTTTGATTGATGATAGGGTTAGAGTCCCTATGAGATACTGATCAACGACGGGGTTAGAGTCCCTATAAGATTGGTTGAGATGGAGGTATTATGAGCATTGAGTCTTGGGAAGAGTATCGAGCACCGAAAGAGTGAGAGTTAGTCCAACTCGAACTCAGCAAACTATGTTGCCAAACGTAGGTGAGGATTAGAACCATCACATTACATTGTGGTTCCCTATTGAGTTGAGTTTATGTCCCTGAAACAATAGAGGACTTGTTAAGGTTGTTTCCCTTAGGGGATTCAATTCATTCCCTACCCTGCAAGTACGGAACAGCTGTGGTAATATCAGCAGGATTTTCATATGATCACTGGCTTATAAGTGATTGTTGTCGGATAAAGAGAAACTCCCAATAGTTACCACCTTGAGTACTTCGAGTTGAGTTGAGTTCCCTTGAGATGAGTCTGATTTTATTTATGAGCTTGAGGTGTTGATGGGTCACTTGTCCACTCCTTATTCTTGCTTTAGATAGACATTTTCCATGTTGATTGTTTACTATTTCTGAGTCGATGTTGTTCCATATTGTTCTACCTGTTTCTGTTTCATTCAGTTATTTTACATACCATACATTCCATGTATTGACACCACTCAACGTTGTACCATTTTATGATGCATCAACAGGGATTAGAGATCGTCAACAGGCACACCATTGAGGATCCGAGACATTCAGCTGATTGGAAAGCCTCCCCAACTCTGGAGGGTTCACTTTCTTTATGTCATCATGCTTTTGAGTTAGACTAGACTAGTCTTGTATTTCAATTTCGGTAGCCATGGGTCTGTCATTGGCACCACTTGAATAGTGATATAGGGTTCATAGATGATAGTCGAACGTTGATGTAGAGATTGTTGAGTGAGTTCTTTCTACTAGACTTTTTCTATGTTATATTATTTTGAAAACTAGATGAGATATGCCCATTTACTTTCTCTTTCTTCCGTTGATCAGTAGATTTACTTGACTGAATGGATGTGATGAGGCCAAGTGGTTCACTTGGAGACTAGCAATAGTGTCCAAGTGCTAGCCACGTCTTGGGTACCCTCCGGGGGCGTGACAAACTTGGTATCAGAGCACAGAGTTCAAGTGTCCATGGAAGTCTATGAAGCCGTGTCTAGTAGAGTCCTTATTATTGGTGTGAAGAGCTCCATATCCATAATACGGAGGCTATAGGACATTTAGGCACTGTTTTGCTTCTGTCATGCTCTAAGTCATGCGATAGAGTTATGCTCTATGAAAGGCTCTCTTCTAAATTCGTGCTCTACGCATTGCAAAGTTGTGATCATGCCTCCTAGAAGAGCCGTCAGAGGTAGGGGATATCCCGTTAGGAAAAATGTTAACCCACCTAAGCCTCAAGGACATGAGGAGCCTGTGGACCAAGCTTTCCCTATTGAGAAACCCCCGCAAGATAAGGTCTCCAATGATGAGCTATGCCAAGCTATTCAAACTCTAGCTGAGCCTATCACAACACGTTCTTTGATACAAGGAGCGGTAGATAGGATTCCCATGATACATCTAGAGTCCGGGAATTCTTGAGGATGAATCCGCTTGAGTTCATAGGGCCTGCATCCACTAAAAATCCTGAGAACTATGTTGAGGAACTTCAGAAGGTGTTCCAAGTGATGCATGTGGCTGATGCTAACAGGGTTGTACTGGCTGCTTACTGACTCAAGGGTGTGGCCAAACTATGGTTCGACCAATGGAAGAAAGGTAGAGGAGATGATACTCCATTGTTGACTTGGGCAATGTTCGAGGAAGCCTTCTTGGGACGTTTCTTCCCAAGAGAACGAAGAGAGGCTAAGTTGAGAGAGTTCTTGAATCTGAAATAGGGCTCTACGACTTTGCAGGAATATGGGTTGAAGTTCACATAACTATCTCGCTATGCTCCGGACATGGTTGCTGATATAAGGGGAAGAATGGAGATGTATGTTGATGGGTTAAATAGAGGACCCAAGAGAGATGGGAGGGGGGCAATGCTTGTGAGTGATATGGACATTGGGCGATTAATGACATATGTGCAACAAGCAGATGAGGAGAGACAACAGGATAGAGAAGAGCTGAGACGTAAGAAAGCTAAGACATCCATCCATGAGGTTGGAAGGAAAATTCGAGGCCGGATTAGTGATCATCATGAAAATTTAGTGGGAAAATGGTCTCAGTCAATTTTTAGAGCAACCCAATCAAAAGATAATTTTTTGATCCGAAACACAAAAAAAGGTGTTAGTACGCGACGGGCGCGCGTCTCACACCCATCGTGGACCAGCACTTTTATTTTCTGAAAATTTTCGACGGGATAGAGAAAACTCATTCAAAAACTTTTTCTGAAAATGCACAGTACACGAGCAGTCCATGTTGTGGACTAGGTTTTCTCCGAGTTAAAAATTTCTAAATTATTACGAGGGGCGTTTTGGTCAATTCTCCGCCCCTCCTAAACTCTATACATGATCTAATAAGGTCATTTCGACGTAAAAAGGGTCTAAAACCCCCCATTCTAAGTCCTATTGCAATATCCTATCAAGACTAGGGCTTGAGGAGAGAAGAGAAGAGCTTGAGTTTGAGAGAATTGAGAAGAAATTCTTGATGTGCTTGATTGATAGTTGCATCCCAGGTATGTAAGGCTAAACTAAAAGAATGGGATTGTTCTCTCATGTGCCCCATAGAGATCATAGATGAGTTGATGATTTGGAGAGTTTACATGCATGATTTTTGAATTATATTTGAAATTACATGCTTCCTATGATGATGATCATCGTACTATTTGTTTTCTTGAATTAAACATTTTCATGACAATTTGTATAACTACATGATTATTTTAATGGCATGCATAATGAACTTGAGAATCAAGTCTAGAGCCTTGAGTTGAGATTGTTGATTGTGATGAGAGAATGATAATGAGTTGATAGAATTTGATTTTCTTATGAGTCTCTATAAATGAACTCTACCGATGTGTATCTTCAATTGATTCCTAATGATTATTCTAGATCTTGAGTCATTGATGAGATTGATTGATGAGAGGGTTAAAGTCCTTATGAGTTGATGATGATGAGGTTTGAGTCCCTATGAGATACTGATTGTTGATGGGGTTCGAGTCCCTATGAGATTGGTTAAGATGGAGGTATTATGAGCATTGAGTTGAGAGGAGCATCGAGCACCTAAAAGGGTAAGAGTGAGTCCCACTCGAACTCATTAACTACGTTGCCAATCGTAGATGAGGCATAAAACCGTCACATCTATTATGGGTTCTTGAGAATAGCAGTCCCTAAAAGGAATAGCAGATCAGTTGATTAGTGACTCCATATTGGGTGAGCAGATATGGTTTCGGAGCGTTTCCTACATTGCAAGTTTGGAACGGCTGTGGCAACATCAGCGTGATTGTTATACATTCACTGGCTCATAAGTGAGTGTTGTTGGGTAAGAGAAACTTCAATAAATTTCCTATCTTGAGTACTCTGAGTCGAGATGAGATGAGATGAGATGAGATCAGATCAGATGTTAGGAGGTGAGCTTCTCTGAGATAAGATGAGATGAGAGGAGGTGAGCTCCTCTAATATGAGATGAGATGAGATGAGCGGAGGTGAGCTCCTCTTAGATGAGTCTGAGATGATTGATGAGTTTGAGTCGTTGATATGTCACTTGTCAACTCTATATTCTTGCATAGATAGACACTTAACAATTTGATGTTATTCGATGTTTATTTTGAGCCAATGTCGCTTCTATATTATTCTACCTATTTTTGTTTCACTCAGCTATTTTACATACTAGTACATTCTAAGTACTGATGTCCACTCTAGACTGCATTATTTTATGATGTAGAGGAAGGTACTAGATATCGTCAATAGGCGCTCCGTTGAAGATCTGAGATTTGAAGTTGATTTAGTGAGCCTCCACTACTCCGGAGGATCCACAACCTTTATTTTTCATCTTGCTTTGGAGTTAGATTGGAATATTTCCTTTGTTTTGATTTGGGTAGCCATGGGTCTATCATTGGCACCACATGATTAGTAATAGAGGCTTCATAGACGATGGTTGAGCGTTGATGTTAAGATTGAGAGCTAGTTCTTTCTACTAGCCTTCATTATTTTCTATTTACTTTGAGACTTTAGTTGAGATGTGCCCATTTACGTACTTATACTTTTCGATATTCAGTAGAGTTTATTGATTGAATGATGTGATGAGGCTAAGTGGTTCGCTTGGGGACTAGCAATAGTCCCTGAGTGCCAGCCACACCAAGGGTACTCTCCTGTGCCGTGATAAACTTGGTATCAGAGCACAAGGTTCAAGTGCCTTAGGGAGTCTATGAAGCCGTGTCTAGTAGAGTCTTGTTTATGGGTGTGTTGTCGACTACATTTTATAAGTAAGTGGCTATAGGACATTAGCTATTGTTACCCTTTTTTGCTCATCCCAATTCGTGCAATAGAGTCAATCTCTATGAGAACTCTATTCTAATTCGTGTTGTACGCATGCAGAACTAATAACATGCCTCCCAGAAGAGCTGTCAGAGGAAGGGGACGCCCTTCCAGACAAGTTGTTAATCCACCTGAGCCTCAAATACCCGAGGAGCCTATGGATCAAGCTGTCCCTGTTGAGCAACCCCCTCAAGATCAGGTCTCCAATGCTGAGTTACACCAGGCCATTCAAGCTTTAGCTCAGGCTGCGGCAACACCTGCTATGAGACAAAGAGTAGGTAAACCAGATTCTCATGACACCTTTAGAGTCCGGGAATTTTTTAGGATGAATCTGCCGGAGTTCATGGGGTTGGGCATCTAATGAAGAGCCTGAGAACTATGCGGAGGAACTTGAGAAGGTGCTCCAAGTGATGCATGTGGTTGATGCTAATGGGGTTGAATCGGCTGTGTACCAACTCAACGGTGTGGCAGACTGTGGTTCGACCAGTGAAAAAAGGGTAGAAGCGATGATGCCCCATGTTTGACTTGGGCAGTGCTTGAGGAGGCCTTCTTGGGACGCTTTTTCGCAAGAGAGAAAAGGGAAGCTACGGTGATAGAGTTCCTAAATCTAAAACAGGGCTCTATGATCGTGCAAGAGTATGGTTTGAAGTTCACACAACTATATCGCTATGCTCCGGAGACTGTTTCTAACATGATGGGAAGGATGGGGATGTATGTTGATAGGTTGAATAGAGGACCCATGAGAGATGGGAGAGGAGCCATGCTTGTGAGTGATATGGACATCGGGCGACTAATGACATTTGTGCAACAAGATAATGAGGAGAGGCATCATGACAAGGAAGAGTTCAAACGTAAGAGAGCTAAGACATCCAGCCATGAGGTTTGAAGGAAAGGCAATGGTAATCGATTTCCAGCACCATCATCTGCTAGTGCACTTGTGCCCAGAGGCAGGTATAATCAAGGATTTCAGAATGTTGGAACCCATGGATCCCAGTCACAAGCTAGTGTGGCTCAAGGTTCGCAGGGTAAGCAGCCGTGTGATAGGTGTGGCAAGCTGCACTTCTGGAGATGTCATGATGGGAATGATATGTGCTATAGATGTGATAAGGTAGGTCACTACAAGAGGGATTGTCCAAAGTAGGCTGACCAGGCCCAGTCTACTACACCAGCCCCACTAGTTAGAGGAAACCAGAGGGCCACTACGTCAGGTGCAGGCGGGGTAACAAACCGCTTGTATGCCATGGGTAGTCACCAAGATCAGGAGAACTACCCCGATGTTATGATGGGTATGATTCGAGTCTTTACTTTTGATTGTTACGATTTGATGGATTCGGGTGCCACATTGTCGTTTATATCTCTTTATGTGGCCAATAGATTTAATAAAACCCCTGAGAGTCTTCTTGAAACCTTTGATGTTTCTACTACAATGGGTGAGTCTATTCGAGCTGAGAGAATCTATAGAACTTGTGTAGTGTCCATCCATCATAGGGATACTCTTGTTGATTTGATTGAGTTGGAGATGGTTGATTTCGATTTGATTCTTGGCATGGATTGGCTTCACGCTTTTTATGCCTCTGTTGATTGTAGATTCTGAACCGTTAAGCTCTAATTTCCTAATGAACCGGTCCTAGAGTGGAAGGGTGATTCTGTTGCACCTAGAGGAAATTTTATCTCGTATCTTAGAGCTAGAAAGTTGATTTTCAAGGGTTATATCTATCACCTCGTGCGAGTTAAATCAGATGACATTGAGTCCCTAATTCTTGAGTCGGTCCTTATTGTAAATGAGTTTCCAAAAGTGTTTCCTAATAATCTACCTAGAGTCCCTCCTGATACAGAGATCAACTTTGGCATTGATGTTCTTCCCGATACCCAACCTATTTCGATCCCACCTTATAGGATAGCCCCTGCTGAGTTGAAAGAGCAAGTGAAAGATTTGCTAGAGAAGGGCTTCATTAGGCCAAGTCTTTCACTTCGGGGTGCTCCTGTACTATTCATGCTAAAGAAAGATGGGTCCTTTAGAATGTGTATTGATTATAGGCAACTGAACAAGGTCACAATAAAGAATAAGTATCCTCTCCCATGGATAGATGATTTGTTGACCAACTTCAGGACGCCTCTTGTTTCTCCAAGATAGACCTTAGATCTTGCTACCACCAGTTGAAGGTGAGGGAATGTGACATTCCAAAGACAGCTTTTCGGACAAGGTATGGCCATTTTGAGTTCTTGGTCATATCCTTTAGGTTGACGAACGCACCTGCTGCCTTTTTGGACTTGATGAATAGAGTATTCAGACAATATCTTGATATGTTTGTGATTGTTTTCATCGACGACATTTTGGTGTATTCGAGAAGTGAGGAGGAGTATGCTAACCACCTCAGAGTTGTCGTCTAAACAGTTAAGGACCATGAGTTGTATGCAAAATTCTCAAAGTGTGAGTTCTGGCTTAAGTCGGCGGCTTTTCTAGGCCATGTTGTTTTCGGTGATGGTATTCGAGTGGATGCCCAAAAGATTGAAGCGGTTAAGAACTAGCCCAGACCGACCACTCTTATTGACATAAGAAGTTTCTTGGGGTCGGTGGGCTACTACTGCAGATTTGTTGAGGGATTTTCTTCCTTATCCACGCCATTAACTAAATTGACTTAGAAAAAGGAAAAGTTTCAGTGGTTCGAAGAATGTGAGAAGAGTTTCCAAGAGTTGAAGATAGGTTTGACTACCACGCTGGTGCTTACCTTTCCCAAGGGGACAGAGGACTTTGTGATTTACTGTTATGCTTCGAGGGTTGGATTAAGATGTGTGCTGATGCAGAGAGGAAAGGTGATAGCCTGTGCTTCCAGACAACTTAAGGTTCATGAAAAGAACTATCCATCCCATGATCTCGAGTTGGCAGCAGTGATGTTTGCACTCAAAATCTGGTGCCACTACTTGTATGGAGTTCATGTGGACGTGTTCCTGACCACAAGATCCTACAGTATGTTTTCAGTTAGAAAGAGCTCAACTTGCGATAGAGAAGATGGTTGGAATTGCTCAAGGATTATGACATTAGCATTCACTACCACCCAGGTAAAGCTAATATTGTTGTTGACGCTGTCAACAGGTTGTCAATGGGTAGTATAGCCCATGTTGAGGAGGGAAGGAAGGAGCTAGCCAAGGAAGTACATCGGTTGGCTCGATTAGGAGTTCAACTTGAGAAGAATGATAAAGTAGGAGCAAATATTCAGGATAGGTCTGCTTCATCCTTAGTTGCAGAGGTGAAAGAAAAGCAAGACCAAGATCCTGTCATACTCCAACTGAAGGAGGTTGTCCACAAACAAAAAGTGATGGTCTTCTCCAAAGGGGGAGATGGAGTGTTGAGGTATCAAAGTAGGTTGTGTATCTTAGATGTTGATGGAATTAGAGACAGAATCATGTTGGAAGCCCACAACACTAGATATTTCATTCATCTAGGCTCTACCAAGATGTACCATAACTTGAGAGAAGCCTATTGGTGGAGCGGAATGAAGGGGGATATTGCTGAGTTCGTTTCAAAATGCCTGAATTGCCAAAGAGTGAAGGTTGAGCATCAGAGGCCATGTGTATTGGCTCAGAACTTTGAGATTCCGGAATGGAAGTGGGAGAAGGTTAATATGGACTTTGTTACTGGTTTACCAAAGTCCACAAAGAAACATGATTCGATATGGGTGATTGTGGAGAGAATGACTAAATTGGCTCACTTCCTGGCAGTTAAGACAACAAACACTGTGGAGGAGTATGCCAAGTTGTACATATAAGAGAGTGTGAGGTTGCATGGGATTCCCTTGTCCATCATCTCAAACAGAGGAGCTCAATTTACCTCCCAGTTTCGGAGATCGTTCCAAAAAGGATTGGGTACTAAGGTGAACCTGAGCACCGCCTTTCTTCCACAGATAGATGGTTAGGCAGAACGTACAATTCAACCATTAGAGGACATATTGAGAGATTGTGTTCTTGATTTTAAAGTGAACTGGGATAATCACCTACCATTGATTGAATTCGCATATAACAATAGCTATCATGTAAGCATTCAAATGGCTCCCTGCGAAACCTTGTATGAGAGGAGATGTTGATCACCAATTGGGTGGTTTGAGGTTGGAGAAGTAGAGTTGATTAGGTCTAATCTCATCCACCAATTGATGGAGAAGGTCAAGGTCATTAGAGAAAGGTAAGACTTCCCAGAGTCGCCAAAAATCTTATACCGACGTGAGGAGAAGAGACTTAGAGTTTGAGGTAGATGATTGGGTGTATTTGAAAATGTCACCTATGAAGGGTGTCCTAAGATTTGGGAAAAGGGGAAAGTTGAGTCCACGCTATGTTGGACCATATAAGATTGTGAAGAAGATTGTGAAGGTTGCGTATGAGTCAGAGTTGCATTCCAAGTTAGATAGAGTGCATCCGGTATTCCATGTGTTGATGTTGAAAAAATGCTTTGGAGATCCTACCTTGGTGATCCTTGTTGATAGCGTTGGAGTGAAAGATAGCCTATCTTACGAGGATGTTCCGGTTCAAGTCCTTGATTATCAGATTCGTAAATTGAGGAACAAAGAGATAGCCGCAGTCAAAGTCCTGTGGAGAAATCGATTGTTGAGGAAGCCATATGGGAAGCTGAGGAAGAGATGAAAGTCAAATATCCACACTTATTCATGCCAAATGATGAGAATGTTGAAGGTAAATTTCTTACCCTTCACTAAATTGATATATCTATTCTTGATGTGACTTTCTATTCTCGAATTTGAGTAGTATTGATTGAGTTCGAGGATGAGTCGAGTGATGAGATGAGTCTTGAGTCTATTCATTCATTGATATTCACCTTTACTCATCATTCGAGGATGAATGATCCCAAGGGGGAGATGATGTAACGCTCGGTAAAATTATCAAAACACCCCTAGAGGGAGGGTATGTGTGTAACACATCTTCCGATGCTCGTATAGAAAATTCAAGGCCGGATTTGTGAGCAGCACAAAACATTGAGAAGGAAAATGATCTCGGTCGATTTTTAGAGCGACCTAATCAAAAGATAATTTTTTTGATTCGAAACACAAAAAAACAGTGTCAGTACGCGAAGGGGGCACATCGCGGACCAGCACTTATATTTTTCTGAAATTTTTTATGAGATTGAGAAGGCTCGTTTAGAAACTTTTCTTAAAAATACACAGTACACGACCAGCCTGTGTTGCGGACTGGATCTTCTCCGAGTTAAAAATTTCTAAATTTTTACGAGGGGCGTTCTGATCAATTCTCCACCCCTCCTAAACATTATATACGATCTAATAAGGTTATTTTGACGTAAAAAGGGTCTAGAATCCCCATTCTAAGTCCTATTCAAATATTTTATCAAGGCTAAGGCTTGAGGAGAGAAGAAAAGAGCTTGAGTTTGAGAGAAGTGAGAAGAAATCCTTGATGAGCTTGATTGATAGTTGCATCCCAGGTATGTAAGGCTAAACTAAAAGAATGGGGTTGTTCTCTCATATGCCCCATAGAGGTTATAGATGAGTTGATGATTTGGAGAGTTTACATGCACGATCTATGATGGTTTTTCTTACAATTACATTCGATATTACATGTTTCCTATATTGATGATCATCATACTATTTGCTTTCTTGAGTTAAACATTTTCATGACAATTTGCATAACTACATGATTATTTGAAAAGCATGCATAATGAACTTGAGAATTGAATCTAGAGCCTTGAGTTGAGATTGTTGATTGTTGATTGTGATGAGAGAATGATGATGAGTTCATTAAATTTGATTGTCTTATGAGTCTCTATAAATGAAGTTTACCGATGTGTCTGTTCAACTGATTCCTAATGATTATTCTAAATCTTGAGTCATTGATGAGACTGATTGATGAGAGGGTTAAAGTCCCTATGAGTTGAATGATGATGGGGTTCGAGTCACTATAAGATACCAATTATTGATGGGGTTCGAGTCCCTATGAGATTGGTTGAGATGGAGCTTTTATAACCATTGAGTCGGGAGGAGTATCAAGCACCGAAATGGGTAAGAGTGAGCCCCACTCGAACTCATTAACTACATCGCTAAACGTAGGTGAGGCATAAAACTATCACATACATTATTGTTCCCTCGAGAGTAACAACCCCTGAAAGTAATAGCGGATCTGTTGAGTGTTGACTCCACATTGGGTGAGCTAATATGGTTTCAGAGTGTTCCTTACCTGGAAAGTTTGGGACGGCTGTGGCAACATCAGTGTGATTGTTGTACATTCAGTGGCTCATAAGTTAGTGTTGTTAGATAAGAGAAACTCTCATAAATTTCCTATGTTGAGTACTCTAAGTCGAGATGTAATTGTTGTACATTCAGTGGCTTATAAGTTAGTGTTGTTAGATAAGAGAAACTCTCATAAATTCCCTATGTTGAGTACTCTAAGTCGAGATGAGATGAGATGAGATGAGATGAGATGTGAGGAGGTGAGTTCCTCTGAGATGAGATGAGATGAGATGAGATGAGAGAAGGTGAGCTCCTCTGATATGAGATGAGATGAGAGGAGGTGAGCTCCTCTGAGATGAGTCTTAGATGATTGATGCATTTAAGTTGCTGATGTGTCACTTGTCTACTCTTTATTCTTGCATAGATAAACATTTGACGATTTGATGTTATTCGATGTTTATTTTGAGTCGATGTTGCTTCTATATTATTCTACATGTTTCTATTCCACTCAGCTATTTTACATACCAATACATTCCAAGTACTGATGTCCACTCTAGACTACATCATTTTATGATGCAGAGGGAGGTACTAGAGATCATCAACAGGTGTTCTGAAGAAGATCTGAGATTCGAAGCTGATTTGGTGAGCCTACCCTACTCCGGAGGATCCACAACCTTTATTTTTCATCATGCTTTAGAGTTATATTGGGCTATTTCCTTTGATTTGATTCGGGTAGCCATGGGTCTGTCATTGGCACCACATGATTAGTAATAGAGGCTTCATAAACGATGGTTAAGCATTGATGTTGAGATTGTGAGCTAGTTCTTTCTGTTAGCCTTTATTATTTTCTATTTTCTTTGAGACTTTAGATGAGATGTGCCTATCTACATACTTATACTTTTCATTGTTCATTAGAGTTTATTGATTGAATGATGTGATGAGGCTAAGTGGTTCGCTTGTGGACTAGCAATAGTCTTTGAGTGCCGGCCATACCAAGGGTACCCTCTCAGGGCGTGACAAACCAGCAGCTTTCCTAGGCCCATTGTCTCCGGTGATGGTATTCGAGTGGATGCCCAAAAGATTGAAGCGGTTAAGAACTAGCCCAGACCGACCTTTCCGACTGACATAAGAAGTTTCTTGGGGTTGGCAGGCTACTACCATAGATTTGTTGATGGATTTCATTCTTTATCTACACCATTGGCTAAATTGACTCAGAAGAAAGTCAGGTTTCAGTGGTCTGAAAAATGTGAGAAGAGCTTCCAAGAGTTGAAGACGAGATTAACTACTACATCGGTTCTAACCTTACCTGATGGGACAGAGGACTTTGTAATTTATTGTGATGCATTACGGGTTGGATTAGGATGTGTGTTGATGTAGAGAGGGAAGGTGATAGCCTATGCTTCCAGACAATTGAATATTCATGAGAGGAACTATCCAACCCATGATCTTGAGTTGGTGATGGTAGTGTGTGCTCTTAAAATCTGAAGCCGCTACTTATATGGAGTGCATGTGAATATGTTCTCTGACCACAAGAGCTTGCAGTATGTCTTCAGTCAGAAAGAGCTCAACTTGCGACAGAGGAGATGGTTGGACTTGCTCAAGGATTATGACATGAGCATTCTCTACCATCCAGGTAAAGCTAACATTGTTGCTGACTCTCTTAGAAGGTTGTCAATAGGTATCATAACCCGTACTGAGGAAGGAAAGAATGATTTGGCCAAAGAAGTGCATCAATTGGATCGATTAGGAGTTCAACTTGAGGAGTTAATGTTCAGAATGGGTCTTCTTCATCCCTAGTGGCTGAGGTAAAAGAAAAACAAGACCAAGATCCTGTCATACTCCAATTGAAGGAGGTTGTCCACAAACAGAAAGTGATGGTTTTCTCCAAAAGGGAAGATGGAGTGTTGAGATACCAGGGTAGATTGTATGTCCCGGACGTGGATGGCATTCGAACTAGAATCATGGCTAAAGCTCATTGAACTAGATATTCCATCCATCTTGGCTCTACCAAGATGTATGACAACTTGAGGGAAGTCTATTGGTGGAGTGGAGTGAAGAGGGATATTGCTGAATTCATTTCAAAGTGTCTGAATTGCCAGCAAATAAAGTTGAGCATCAAAGGCCATGTGGATTGGCTCAGAACTTTGAGATTCCTGAATGGAAGTGGGAGATGATTAATATGGACTTTATCACTCATCTACCAAGGTCTCGAAAGAAACATGTTGATATGGGTGATAGTAGACAGGATGACTAAATTGGCTCACTTCTTAGCAGTCAAGACAACCAACACTATGGAGGAGTGTGCCAAGTTGTACATCCAGGAGATTGTGAGGTGGCATGGGGCTCCCTTGTCCATCATCTCGGAAAGAGGATCCCAATTCACCTCCCAATTTTGGAGATCGTTCTAGAAAGGATTGGGTACAAAAGTGAACCTGAATACAACCTTTCATCCAAAGACAAATGGTCAGGCAGAGCACACAATTCAAAAATTTGAGGATATGTTGAGAGTATGTGTTCTTTGTTTCAAGGGAAATTAGGATGATCACCTACCATTGATTTAATTTGCATAAAAAAATAGTTATCATGCAAGCATTCAAATGGCTCCCTGTGAAGCCTTGTATGGAAGGAGGTGGAGATCACCAATTGGATGGTTTGAGGTTGGAGAAATAGAATTGATTGGGCATGATCTTGTCCACCAATCAGTGGAGAAGGTTAAGGGAATTAGAGAGAGATTGAAGACTGCCCAGAGTCGCTAGAAATCTTATACCGATATGAGGAGAAGAGACTTAGAGTTCGAGGTAAATGATTGGGTGTAATTAAAGGTGTCACCTATGAAGGGTGTCATGAGATTTAGGAAGAAGGGAAAGTTGAGTCCACGCTATGTGGGACCATATCAGATTGTGAAGAGGATTGAAAAATGTTGCTTGTGAGTTAGAGTTGCCTTCCTCGTTAGATGGAATTCATTCGGTATTTCATGTGTCCATGTTGAAGAAGTGCTTGGGAGATCCTACCTTGGTTATCCTTGTTGATAGCATTGGAGTGAAAGATAGCTTGTCCTACGAAGAGATTCGGGTCCAAAACCTTAATTGTCAGATTTGTAAGTTGAGAAACAATGAGATAGCCTCAGTCAAATCCTGTGGAGAAGTCAATTCATTTAGGAAGCGACACGGGAAGCTGAGGAAGAGATGAAGGACAAATATCCATGCCTATTTGTGCCAAATGATGAGAACATTGAAGGTAAATTTCTCACCCTTGACTAAATTGGTTGATCTATTCATGAGTTGATTGTCTATTATTGAGTCCGAGTAGAGTTGATTGAGATTGAGAAGGAGTCGAAGGTTTGATTGGTTGAGGTAAGTGTTGATGTCACGACCCGAGGTCAGGGCCTAGATGTGACACGGCGAATGGGGAACCGAGAGTCCCCAAACAAGCCTCAATTATCAGAATCCACCTATTGGTTCAAAGGTATCTAAACACGTGTAACAAAATGACAGAAAATGAAGCTAGGGAATCCATTCATTTATAGATAAGTAAAAGGTTTACAGAGTACCCAACATTGGCCTCTAATCAAGGAATGGGGGCCAGGACAAGTTCTGGGCTCACCCTCAACAAAAGAACATACAAAATACACATAAGAAATAACTAGCTCGCCCTCGGAAGAAGGGGCTCACCGCAAAGAGTCTCCGAGAATGGACTATTTGTCCAATGGCTGGTATCCAAACTGCTCGATCCCTATATGGTAAAATCATGTAGGCATAGAGTATGCGTAAGTATGTTTGAACGTACTAAGTATACGGTGATTAATGCATATGACTAACCGGACCTGCATACCAATGTTAGATGACAAGGGCACACAATATACAAAGATCATAATAGTCCATGGAATTTAATATACGAGATGCCATGGAATTCATAATGCGTGCAATGTGATAATGCACCTATATAACGGGAATGGACTATAACCAACAACTAAATCCATGCAAACTATTATATGAATCGGACCGATTGGGGCCTCCCACTAGTAAGGAGAAGATTACTTGCCAAGGGTAATCCACATCACGCCTTATGGGACACACCATTCCGGGGGATGGTCACCTTCCTTACGAAAATCACCATTTCGGAAGGATTTCACAAGAATCATGTCAAGACATGTCATAGCATAAGCAAGATAGACAAATATCATCCGTCTGTATGTAGGCACATAGTTCAAGGAAAGGGAGAGGGCCCCTAATCCATCGATGCTAAGTCAATCACATCCCACAAGAATACTTATATATATATATATATATATATATATGTATGTATATATATATATATATATGTATGTATATATATATATATATATATATATATATATATATATATATATATATATATATACATACATATATATATATATATATATATATATACATACATACATATATATATATATACATATGTATGTAGGTGCTTTCAAGAGAGACAAGTATCCATTTCAAAACATTCAATGAACATTTAGGCTCAATGCCAAATTACAAGATCATAATAAGGATTCTCATGCAAGGAATAGCTCATCTACATGTTCAAGATGGTACAAGCACCCAAAATGCTCAAAGAAACAAAGTACAAGACATATATGTGATCACATTTTGTCACAACCCATATTTTACCAAGATCATATCACAAGACATAATTGGGGTCTATCCCTCTTCATAATTTCCAGGTAAACTGATGATCATGAGTGCAATGCAAGGCATAACGTAGGGATGGCATGGGTGATGTAGAGTAAACCTAAAATTAGCAATATAATATAAAGTCTAGGAAATCCATAATAAAATTCATATGAAAATTGTAGTATAGCTCACGTATGCATAATACCACCTTTAAAGGGACACGCATGTTCAAGATTTGCATAATTCAAAGTGATTCATCATACTAGAATTTAACACAACTTAAAATTCGGAAGAATGTACAGCCCATGCATTGACCCAAGCTAACAACATCAAATAGTAAAAATTTACACTTTAGGTGACTAAAACTTCATGAAATAAGTCGAAAGAATTTTGGGGTCTTCTAGGTTGAAAGAGACCAAGAATTAATCCCACATACCTGACTTGAAGATGAACTTGAGGAGAAGAATGGACTCCAAATTGAAGGCCTTGACTTGGAGGATCCTAGAGAGAGGTTAGAGGATTCTTGTACGAGTACTTTAGAGAGTGTGAGGAGAAATGAAGAAAATGGATGAAATGTTGAAGGTATTCAGCTGATTTAGAGGCTTAGGAGGGGTGGAAATGACCAAATTCACATTTACACTAATTTAAATTTCAAAAAAGCCAGTAATGAAATGGACCTAAATTTGGTCCGTCTGGGTCACACGGTCCTTGTAGCTTCACATGGACCGTGAACAGGGCCGTGGCCTTGGACTTAGAACTCTTAGAGACAAAATTTCCCTGAACTAAGTAGCACCACACGAACAAGTTCACGGACCATCTAGAGTCACACGGACGACCCCATCCGTGTACAGGTAACTCTCCACATGGAAACTAAATGGAAGGCCACACAGATCGTGTGGAGTCACACGAAACTTGTGAAGGTCCGTGTACCTTTGCTTGGAAAATTTCCCAATAGGGAGCTGATCAAGCGTCACTCCACGGGAGGCCATACGGACCATGTGGCATCACACGGGCCGTGTGGGATCCTCCGTGAAGTGATACTTGGAAGCTTTCCTGGGGAAAAATTCCAAGCCTCAAGACAATGCCGGTGAGAGAAAGATCTGAGGCTTTACATCATCTCTCCCTTGGGAACATTCGTCCCCGAATGTGCAAGAACAAGGCTTGAAAGGTTAGAGTTAGGGCAAGACACATCCGACGCAAGACAAAATGCATAATTCAAATGAAAATAAAAAGGTTTTGTACCAAAAACATCATGCAAAAACTATAGTTCAAGACCAAAGCTCATATCAAGATTGCATCCAAATCACTTGTAAAAAGAAAAAGATCTTTTAGTGCGCACGTATGCATGTCATGTCATGAGACTCAAGAAGGCAAGAAATGACACAAATAGATAAGAAAGATTCCTAGTACCTTAGGCTTGAGTAGATTGGAAAAGATGGGGGTATCGTTTCATCATGTCCAGCTCTGCCTCCCAAGTAGCACTCTCTACTTGTTGATTTCTCCAAAGTACCTTCACCGAAGCCACATCCTTGTTACGAAGCCACTTTACTTGCCTATCTAAGATTGCCACCGGCACTTCCTCATAAGACAAATTTTCTTCAACCTCAATTCCTTCCAAAGGTAGAATGGTGCTAGGATCACCAATCCACTTCCTAAACATAGATACATGGAAGACCGGATGAATGGAACTCAAATCCGGAGGTAACTCCAACTTGTAAGCCACACCTCCAATCTGCTCAACAATCGCATAAGGACCAACATACCGGGGGCTTAGCTTGCCCTTCTTACCAAAACACATCACACCATTCATAGGCGAAACTTTCACATACACCTAATCCCCAACATGAAATTCAAGGTCCCTTCTCCTAATATCCGAATAGGACTTTTGACGACTTTGGGACACTTTCAATCTTTCCCTAATCACCTTTACCTTCTCCATAGCATCCAATACTAAATCTGGGCCAACTATAGCCATCTCTCCCGACTCAAACCACCCCACCGGTGACCTATACCTTCTCCCATACAACGGTTCAAACTGCGCCATACCAATGCTAGCATGGAAGCTATTATTGTAAGCAAACTCGATGAGTGGAAGATGGTCATCCTAATTCCCTTTAAACTCCAACACACATGCCATCAACATATCCTCCAAGGTTTGAATAGTCCTCTCCACTTAGCCATCGGTTTGAGGGTGAAAAGCGGAGCTCAACTTAATCTTGGTCCCAAGGCCCTTCATAAAAGACCTCCAAAAGTGGGAAGTGAATTGAGCACCACGATCCGATATAATGGACTTTGGTACACCATAAAACCTCACCAACTCCTAGATATACAACCTCACATAGTCCTCGGCACTGAAAGTAGCCTTGACCGGTAGAAAATGAGCCGATTTTATCATTCGATCTACAACAACCCAGATGGAGTCGAATTGCCTTTGGGTCCGAGGCAATCCAACCACAAAGTCCATATTCACATCCTCCCATTTCAATGTGGGAATTTCAATGTCTTGGGCCAAACCACCAAGCCTCTGGTATTCTACCTTCACCTGCTGATAACTCGGGCATTCGGACACAAACTTAGTAATATCCCTCTTCATACCATGACACCAATACACCTCCTTCAGATCCGAGTACATCTTGGTAGACCCTGGGTGAATAGAATAACGAGATTTGTGAGCCTCACTCATAATTACTCTTCTAAGGTCATCCACATCAGGAACACAAAGCCAATCTTGGTACAGGAGTACACCATCTCCCCCTTGGGAGAATACCTCGATCTCCTTTGCAGCAACCAACTTCTTCAACTCAAGTAACGATGGGTCTAGATCTTGCTTAGCTCTTACCTCGTTTACCACAGAAGATTCTGCCCCATTCTGAACCCGAATACCACCCTCATTGGAATCAGTCAACTTGACACCCAACCTAGCCAACCGATGAACATCCCTTGCCAATTCCTTCTTTCCATCACCAACATGCGCCACGCTTCCCATAGACAATCTACTGAGAGCGCCGGCCACAATATTGGCTTTGCTCGGATGATACAGAACGCTCATATCATAATACTTCAGAAGCTCCAACCACCTCCTTTGCCTTAGGTTGAGATCCCTTTGGGTGAAAACGTATTGTAAGCTCCTGTGATCTGTGAACATATTAATATGAACCCCGTACAAATAATGTCTCCAAATCTTCAAAGCAAAGACCACTACTGCCAATTCATGGTCATGCGTGGGGTAGTTTCATTCATGCACCTTCAACTTTCTTGATGCATACGCTATCACCTTACCATTCTGCATAAGCACACAACCCAGTCCAATCCGCGAGGCATCACAATACACTACGAACCCCTTTGAACCATTTGGCAGGGTCAAGATGGGAGCCAACGTAAGCCGATCCTTTAAAGTTTGAAATCTTCTCTAGCATTAATCCGACCATATAATTTTAGCCTGCTTCTGGGTAAACTTGGCAAATGGAGACATAACAGATGAGAAACCTTCCACGAACCTTGTGTAGTACCCGGTCAACCTAAGGAAATTGCGGATATCTGAAGGAGTCAACGGTCTAGGCCAATTCCTCACGGCCTTGAGTTTCCTCGGATCCACCTTGATACCATCTTCAGATACCACATGACCGAGGAAGGCCACATCACCCAACCAGAATTCACACTTGCTAAACTTGGCATATAATTTCTTTTCCCTTAGAGTTTGGAGGGCTATCCTCAAGTGATCCCCTGCTCCTGGTAACTTCAGGAGTAAATGAGAAAATCGTCGATGAAGACCACCACAAAGCTATCTAGGAGTGATTTAAACACTCGGTTAATCAAGTCCATAAATACGGCCGGAGCATTAGTTAGGCCAAATGACATCACCACAAATTCAAAATGCCCATACCTCATTCAAAAGGTTTTTTTGGGGATATCACATTCCCTAACCTTCTACTGATGATACCTAGAACGGAGATCAATTTTTGAGAAGTGAGTGGAACCTTGAAGCTGATCAAACAAATCGACAATCTGGGGCAACGGGTACTTGTTCTTAACAGTCACTTTATTCAGCTACCTGTAGTCAATACACATATGGAGGGACCCGTCCTTCTTCCTTACAAACAACACGGGAGAACCCCACGGTGATGTACTGGGCCGAATTAAACCCTTCTCCAATAGGTCCTTTAACTGCTCCTTTAACTTTTTCAACTCTGTCGGTGCCATTCGATACGGAGGAATAGAGATAGGCTGAGTATCTGGAAGAAGATCTATGCTGAAGTCTATCTCTCAATCCGGAGGAATGCCTGGTAAGTCTTCGGGAACCACATCCAAAAATTCATTCACCATCGGGACCGACTCGAGAGTAGGCACTCTGGATGTTGTATCCTTGACCCTCACAATATGATAGATGCACCCCTTAGAAATCATTTTCCGTGCCTTGAGGTAGGAAATAAACCGACCTTTTAATAGAAGAGTCACTACCCTTCCATTCAAGAACTGGCTCACCAGAAGGTTGGAACTGGACTTTCCGGGTTCTACAATCTATGGAAGCATAAGATGCATGCAACCAATCCATTCCAAGAATCACATCAAAATCAAATATCTCAAGCTCCACAAGATCACATGGAAAAAATTTATGCAACACAACAACAGGACATCCATGATAGACTCTTTGATCCACAACAGATTCACCAACGGGGGTGTAGACCGAGAAGGCTCCCTTAAAATCTGGGGCTCAAACCGAACTTAAGTGCCAACACCGGAGTCACAAAAGACAAGTTTGCACCTGGGTCAAGCAATACATAAGCATCAAAATCAAAGACTTTCAACATACCAGTCATGACATATTCCTTGGGGTAGTACCTTGGGGGCCCATTTGTTGACCCTGCCCGCCGTTGGCTACCTGACCTTGGCCTCCGCATTCATTCCTTGGGCATTCAGCAACTTTATGATCTTTACTCCTGTATCCAAAGAAAAGTCCCAAATCCCTCCGCCAGGCACCTGTGTGGGGCTTCCCACACTTGTCACACAAAGGATACCCCGGTCCACCACCCACCGATACCCTGGGAGGGGGTGCCCGAGCATTGGCTACCCGAGCTCCCGAACCTTGGCCCTGCTGGAAGCGACCAAAACCAACATTTCTAGTACCGGAGAATCTACCGTCAAAACGGGGTCTCTTGGGATCGTGTGCCCTTTTCTCTTTGAGTTTCTCCTCTTCAATCTGCTCAGCGTACACTATGAGTCTGGCGATATCCATGTCCCTAATCGGCATAGCAGTACGACATTCTTTCATAAGCAAGTCAGAAATACCCAAAACAAATTTGTGCATCCTTGCTCGGGGATCGGCCACCAGGGACAGAGCATATTTAGAAAGCTTGGTGAACTTGAGGGAATAATCCCTCACACTCATACTCCCCTGCTTGAGGTTAAAACAACTCAATCATTTTTGCCTCCCTCAGCTCAAGTGGGAAGAAGCAATCAAGGAAGACAGATTTGAAGTCTCCCCATTTAACATCAGCACTACAGACCCTCTCCAAAGCCCACTGAGTATACCACACCTGAGCTACATCCTTCAGCTGGTAAGCAGCCAGTCCAGACATGTCTTAGCATAAGCAAGATAGACAAATATCATTCGTCTGTATGTAGGCACTAAGTATGCAGGCATGTCATACATATGACTTACCAGACCTGCATACCAGTGTTACATGACAAGGGCACATAATATACAAAGATCATATAGTCAATGGAATTTAATATACGAGATGCCATGGAATTCATGATGCGTGCAATACGATAATGCACCTATATAATGGGGATGGACTATAACCGATAACCCAAATCCATGCGAGCTATTACACAAATTGGACCGATTTGGACCTCCCATTGGTAGGGATAAGATTACTTTCCAAGGGTAATCTACATCACACCTTACGGAACACACCATTTCGGGGATGGGCACCTTCGTTATGGAAATCACCATTTCGAAAGGATTTTACAAGAATCGTGTCAAGACATGTCATAGCATAAGCAAGATAGATGAATATCATCCATCCGTATGTAGGCACATAGCTCAAGGAAAGGGAAAGGGCCCCCAACCCATCAGTGCTAAGTCAATCACATCCCACAAGAATAGTTTTATATTATATATATATATATATATATATATATATATATATATATATATATATATATATATATGTAGGTGCTTTCAAGAGAGACAAGTATCTATTTCAAAATATTCAATGCACATTTAGGCTTAATACCAAATCACAAGATCATAATCAAGATTCTCATGCAAGGGATAGCTCATCTACATGTTCAAGAAGGTGAATGCACCCAAGATGCTCAAAGAGCCAAAGTACAAGACATATATGTGATCACATTTTTTCATAAGCCATATTTTACCAAGATTATATCACAAGACATAATTGGGGTCTATCCCTCTTCATAGTTTCCATGTAAACCAATGATCATGAGTACAATGCAAGGCATAATGTAGGGATGGCCTGGGTGATGTAGAGTAAACCTAAAATTAGTAATCTAATATAAAGTCTAGGAAATCCACAATAAAATTCATATAAAAATTGTAGTATAGCTCACCCATGCATAATACCACCTTTAAAGGGACATGCATGTTCAAGATTTGCATAATTTAAAGTGATTCATTATACTAGAGTTTAACACAACCTAAAATTCGGAAGAATGTATAGCCCATGCATTGACCCAAGCTAACAATATCAAATAGTAAAAATTTACACTTTAGGTGACTAAAACTTCATGAAATATGTTGAAAGAATTTTGGGGTGTTCTTTGTTGAAAGAGACCAAGAATCAATCCCACATACCTGACTTAAAGATGAACTTGAGGAGAAGAATGGACTCCCAATTGAAGTCCTTGACTTGGAGGATCCTAGAGAGAGGTTAGAGGATTCTTGTAGGAGTACTTTAGAGAGAGTGAGGAGAAATGAAGAAAATGGCTGAAATGTTGAAGGTATTCAGCTAATTTAGAGGCTTAGGAGGGGTGGAAATGACCAAATTCACGTTTACACTAATTTAAATTTTAAAAATTCCATTAATGAAATGGACCTAAATTTGGTCCATCTGGGTCACACGGTCCGTATAGCTTCACACGGACCGTGAATATGGACGTGGTCCTGGACTTAGAACTCTCAGAGAAAAAATTTCCCCGAACTAAGTAGCATCACACGGACAAGATCACGGACCATCTAGAGTAACACGGACTGTGACCCCGTCTGTGTATAGGTAACTCTCCACACAAAAACTAAACGGAAGGCCACAAGGACCGTATGGAGTCACTCGAACCGTGTGGAGTCACACGGACCGTGTGAAGGTCCGTGTACCTTTGCTTGGAAAATTTCCCAATGGGGAGCTGATCAAGTGTCACTCCACGAGAGGCCATACGGACTGTGTGGCATTACACAGGCCGTGTGGGCTCCTCCGTGAAGTGATACCTTGTAGCTTTCCTAGGGAAAAATTCCAGGCCTCAAGACGATGCCGGTGAGAGAAAGATCTGGGGCTTTACAGTTGAGATGAGTCTTCAGTCTATTCGTGCCTTTATATCCACCTTTACTCATCATTAGAGGATGAATTATCTCAAGGGAAAGATGTGTAACGCCTGATAAAATTATCAAAATACCCCTAGAGGAGAGGTATGTGCGTAACGCATCTTTCAATGCTCGTACGGCAAATTCGAGGCCAAATTTTTTATTAGCATGAAATATTGAGTGGGTAAATGGTCTCAATCAATTTGTAGAGTGGCCAGATCAAAAGATAATTTTTCAACCCAAAAATGAAAAACAGTGGTGTGCGACAGAGGTGCGTCATGCCTCTATAGCGAACCCACACTTATTTTTTTCAAAATTTTCAACGGGATTTGGAAACCTCATTCAGAAACTTCTCGGAGAAAAATACATTGTACACGACCAGTCCGCATTGCGAACTGGGTTATTCCGAACCTGAAATTTTTTTAAATTTTATGAGGGGCATACCGGTCAATTCTCAACCCCTCTCAAACTCAATACATGATTTAATTAGGTCGTTTTGACGTAAAAAGGGTCTAAAACCCCATTATAAGTATCTAATAAGACTAGGGCTTGAGGAAAGAGGAGAAAAGCGTGAGAATGAGGAATTCAAGAGGAAACCCTTGAAGTGATTGTTGAGAGCTTCATCCTAGGTATGTAAGGCTAAACTAGAAGCATGATATTATCCTTTCATGTGCCCCATAGATAGTCATAGAGGAGATGAGTGTTCATGAGTCCCCATACATGTTCTTCAATTGATTCTTGACTATCTTCTTACAAATCATATCTAATTATATGTATTTTTGTATGTTGATGATCATCATAAATATATTTTCTTGAATTGGGTATTTTCATAAGAAATTGCATAACCCTATATGTTAACTTTTGAAAGCATGCATGAATGAATCTAGTGGTTGAGTCTAGAGCCTTAACGTGATATTATTGATTGTGGGATGGCGATTGTGAATGATGATGAGCTGATAGAGCTGATTGCCCTAAAAGTCTCCATAAACAAACTCTTATGATGGTCTATTCGATTGTTCCCTAAAGATTGTCCTAAACCTTGAGCTATCGATTGAGATATTCTTGATGAGAGGGTTAAAGTCCCTATGAGTTAATTGATGAAAGGGTTAAAGTCCCTATGAGTTTGATTGATGACAGGGTTAGATTCCCTATGAGATACTGATCGATGACAGGGTTAGAGTCCTTATGAGATCGGTTGAGATGGAGATGAGCATTGAGTCTTGGAAGGAGTATTGAGCACCGAAAGAGTGAGACTTAGTCCAACTCGAACTCGTCAAACTACGTCGCAAAACATAGGTAAGGATTAGAACCATCACATTACATTGTAGTTCCCTCTTAAGTTGAGTTTGTGTCCCTAAAACAATAGAGGACTTGTTGAGGTTGTTTCCCTAAGGGGATTTGATTTTTTTCCCTAGCTGGCAAGTATGGAACACCTATGGAAACATCAGCGGGATTGTTATACGATCACGGGCTCATAAGTGATTATTGTCGGATAAGAGAAACTCTCAAAAGTTCCCACCTTGAGTACTCCGAGTTGAGTTGAGTTCCATTGAGTTGAGTTGAGTTCCCTTGAGATGAGTCTGATTTGATTTATGAGGTTGAGGTGTTGATGGGTCACTTGTCTACTCTTTATTCTTGGTTTAGATAGACATTTGACATGTTGATTGTTTACTATTTCTGAGTTGATGTTGTTCCATATTATTCTACCTGTTTTTGTTTCATTCAGTTATTTTACATCCCGTACATTCCATGTACTGACGCCACTTGGCGCTGCATCATTTTATGATGTAGATACAATGATTAGAGATCGTCAACACGTATCGATGAGGATCCAAGACATTCAGTTGATTGGTGAGCCTCCCCTACTCCGGAGGGTTCACTACCTTTATGTCATCATGCTTTTGAGTTAGACCAGTCTAGTCTTGTATTTTGATTTCGGTAGTCATGGATCTCTCATTCGCACCACTTGATTAATGATAGAGGCTTCATAGTCGAACGTTGATGTTGAGATTGTTGTGCTAGTTCTTTCTACTAGCCTTTTTTATATTATATTATTTTGAGAACTAGATGAGATGTGCCATTTACTTTGTCTTGCTTTCACTGATCAGTAGAGTTACTTGATTGAATGGATGTGATGAGGCCAAGTGATTTGCTTGGGGACAAGCAATAGTCTCTAGGTGCCGGCCACGTCTTGAGTACCCTCCCGGTGCGTGACAAAGACAAGTGTGCACCTCTCCGTCGAAGTGCTTGCTTGAACTGTCTGCTTCCTCTTATACATCATGTTGGGCTCATAAAAATATTTCGTGGATTTTTAAATTTAATCATTTTAAGGTAGTTGCAATAATTTTCCCAAGTTCTTCCACTCTGATTTTGCTATATCATTCCGATCAGTTATTTTAAATCATGTACATACTGAAATTAGGATAAAATATATTCCTCTTTAAAGCGGACAAATAAAATTAAATAACTATTTTAATATCTTCTCGTGATTATATTTGTGTCAAAAAGAAAGTACTACACACACACATACACGCACACATATATATATAATGTGACGTCCCGTTAAGTCCTTTTGAGATATAGAGTTTCATATATTATAAAAGATTTATCTCGTGAATTTTAAAGGGACTTTTTGGGACTATTCAATAATTTTCATTATTTAGTTAAGAGGTAATTTTAGATAATTAATTTAGTTGATGTATTAAATTAGTAAGTTAGTTAATATCCTATATTAATTATCTCATATCTATCGAAAATAGGTTAATAGAATATATCACCTTTAGTACTTGATTAATTTGAAATAGAAATAAAATAAAATAAAATCAAGACAAGCTTTTTAAAATAAATCAATAATCTATACTATATAAAAAGTGTGAAGGCCCTTAATAATATTGTTTGAACTTTTTCCCCTTCATTAAAAGGCTATTCTTTAGATAAAATCGTCTTTTCACCAATTTTCTTCAAATTATTATTTGATTATATTCATAATATTAAATTCTAAATTATACGGAAAGAAGTGATAAAATAAGGACTTCTAACTATGGAAAGACTCCTAAATCTTCCTTATTTGATAGACTTCTACTTCTTCCTTAATTAAAGTTATTATTAAATCATAATATTTAACACTTCTATAACAATTAGAGTTCACCTTGTTTAAAAAGGATTTCTACAAATAAATATACATTGGTATAATTGAAGTGGAGCTCGTGAAGAACACAGGCTACATATGGCACAAGTTCAAGATGATTGACAAACTGGTTATGATACTCAAATAAGTAGATATATTGACAACAAAAGAATCAAGAGCGCAAGGGAGTGAAAGCTTTGGAGAGATCACTATGGATGATCCTCCCCCCGACAATATTTTTTGCAAAAATTAGTTAACCAAAATATTCTTACTCCTTTTCTTTCTAAGATTTCTTCTTATTTTAATATTATTCAAATAGTTTGTTTCTGATTGCTTGTTATGACCCGAAAATGGACGTGATGGCACTCGCCTTAACCCACCAAGACAAGTCAGCCTAAAAATCCAATTAACATAATAAAGTACGGGAAGATAATAAAAATAAATGATTAATTGCGGATGATAAGTCAACTTAATTAAAAATCCCCCAAGACTTGGTTGTCACGTGCACAAGCCTCTAATTTGTTATAATGGATTCGAAAAATAAAATACAAGTCACCAATGATGTTGTCTCTAAAGTAGAACAAGATCATAAACAAGAGGATGAGGCTCGTTGAGATGACAAATAGCTACCTCACTAATCTCCAAAGAAAGCCCTGGATAACAACAAAGAGAGAGTATCACAAAGATCCGAGCACTTAACCTACAAAAATGTAGTAGCAAGGGGTGAGTACCAAACACACGGTACCCAGCAAGTGAACTACTAAACACAATATTAAATAATATAGAATACAAGTACTCCTAACACTCCAACAGAGCCTCCACAACCACCACCTGCATAAAGTCAGTTCAACCTAACAATTCACAATGTACATAGCCTATAGCTCAATACCCACACCAATATTTATAGTTCAACAACATAATGATCAAGTTCATTCATCACATGTTCCATAAAAGACACTCTCAAGTTCATAGATAATAATGATGTGTGATGTATGCAATGCAATGCAATGCAATGTCAAATATCATGATGCATGTCTGACCTAGTGATACACACCTGCTGTCTCGCAGTCCGGGACCCATGGGGGACTTCTAGTCCGTGCATCTGTCGCGGCGTGCGACACGGCCCTCGAATTATATATAGTATCCGTCGTGGCGTGCGATACAACCCTTGAATCATATATAGTATCCGTCGCAGCATGCGACACGTCCCTCAAATTACAATATCCATCGCGGCGTGCGACATGTTCCTCGAAATATAGTATCCTCTTTAATTCTTATTCTTTTTCAGTCCTCATAACACTTTTCACACAAGTCAATGCAAATAGGCATGCTTACATGATAATGGGAAAATGACTAATTTTAACACAATGCAAAATTCGCAACAACATGGTCTTAATACAACATCAACATTAACTCAATATGTCAAAATTATTCACAAAATTATTCACAACCTTCACACAAGGAAGCACGAGATTCTATATATTTAACACAGGTTAAGAATTTCACCTGCCTCAATTAATAAAATTATACTCCGAATCTTGAGTCTTGTGTAACGCTTTCAAATGATCAAAACCTGTTCAAATTCATAATCTACATAAGAATAGGAATACAATGACACCCATATTGCTATATTTATTTTTGGCTCAAAAATCAGGTAAAAAAGTCACCCCGAGCCTTTAAATTCAAATCTGAAATTTTCTTTCAAATTTCGTTTACCCATCATAAAATAAATTCATATGTTAAATTTCAGCTAAAACGGATCGTTATTCGACCACCAAATCAAAATTTAACCCTGAGAACCCTAGGGCTATATTTTCTTAAAGCATAATTTATACACGTTTTTACCCTAGAATTTGTTCCTAATCCCATAAAAACTTAGTAGAAAGGATGATAATAATTACCTTGATGATTTAGGATGAAAATCCTAATTTTTCTTCTCCTCTTTTTATTTTTATTCTTCCCGTAATTTTTTCCTTCTCCGTATGTGTGTGGGGCGCTCCCCTTTTCTTTGCTTTCTGTTTCTTTGTTTTAATAGGGCTGCTGCGGCAGCCCTTCAACTTACGTTCTTTCTCTTTTTTTTTTCTCCCTTTTTATTTATTTACTTTAATATATAAATTATATTAGCCTATTTTTGATAAATATGAGATAAATAGTATAAGAGATTAATTAAAATATTATTTTAATCCACCAAATAAATTAATTATCTTAAAATTAATCGTTAAGTAAATGACCGTAATTATCGAATGGTCCAAAATTTTTTAATTTAAATTTACGAAAAGGATCTTTTATGAAAAAGCGAGGATTTGATCTTTTATGAAAAAGCGAGGATTCTTTCTCAAAATGACCTAACGGGTCATTACATTATCCACCACTAAAAATCATGTTCGTCCTCGAACATAAAGAAGGAGAAGTAAAATTATAGACATTACCAAAATCCAAAGTTATGATCTTCCAATATCAGTATTTATCTCTCCAAGTAAACTCTTCCTTAAGACCATTCCACCAAAATTCACTATTAAGAACTGAATTTTTCGAATTCAACCTTGATAGATTTACAATTCAGTAGTGATTTTCAAGCCACATGCTAACTCATGTATTCAATATAAACAACAACACACTAGTACATAACTCAATAAATCTTTCTCACATAATCATGATAAAATTCTAAATCAATACCAGCCATAATCAAAAGCAAACCTAAATCAACCATCTCACACTTCTAATGTACAAACCCTTATAGATTTTGTTAAAGATTACATTCTCACAGTCAAATCTTCCCACGATCTTATGTCATAAAATATGGTCTTTAGACATTGAACACTCATCATAGAGAATCAAATTCTTTTCTGACCAAACGAAGGAAAGGATCAAGTAACAACTTAGTGAATGATTCATTCAAACATACAGAATCTCTAACAATACTATCAGGAATACTATATCAATAACATGATTATAAACAACCCTTAAGAGCGATAGAGCTAGACCCAACAGGCCTCATATCCAATCATACATAGCCAGAATATAACCTCAATGACGAGATGAATCTTAATACTGTTGGGCAACTATAAGTATTCATGGTAGCTCTTCTATAAATTCACATAAGAAAAGTTGTGTGTAGAACCACTTGTATACTTCAACTGTCCCAAATAATACTAAATATGTCAAAATTGAAATAATTAAGTTTGCACAAGCATCCTATCTTACTAAGAGAAAATTACAGGTCAGTTCACCCGATCCACCACTAAGGATCCGTCTACACAAGTAAAGACACGAGTGGGAATAGCAAAGGAGTAATACTCTAAAACAAGCCCATAATGAGGTAGGTAGTCACATAAGAATGCATGAAATTAAAGTCGAATAATATAAGATACTCCTTTCATAGTGCTCCTATCAAACGTTTTCATTCATCTCACCCCATTTTTTTTAATTATTTTTTTTCTAGTCACAATCAACCTGTCTGGTTTTCAATACAATCATACACATACTGAATTATCAAACTCCACATATTCCTCACAACACTGCATAAAAACAATGCTCTCAATACTAATAGAATAATATAGCCATATTTGTCATTTACTATTCTCTCAAATTGTTACTAGTATTAAAGTCTTCTTAGCTACACATTATCACCTTCAAATATTTCCATCTATGGTATCCTCTCTTTTTATTTAAGTATTTTTTTCTAGCCATAAATCACACACAAAGATGATAGCGTTAATTTTAAATTTGATAGTACTTTTCTCATCGAGGTAAAGTTATTTAATTATACCTAAAGTCAATTTCATGCAATCTTTCACATACCGAATTTCAATTACCATTCAAATCATCATATACCTCATGCCAAAACTTAGAGAGATTCAATCACCTTAATAATTCTGCATACAATAAGCACATAACCTCTAGTCATCATCAAGTGTCTATGTAACACATCACAATAATCTTTGTAGTTCTATTAATAAAGTAATTTCAACCCCATCAATGTCCTCAATAAGCATATAGAGCCATAGGTCTATATCGCAGCGGCCTTATGAGTCATCTATCATAATTGGATAATCTAGACCAATATAAGAATGTAGCACATTTCAAACATCATTACTTGTCACTCGAATCAAAACCCAGTCTTCATAAATGTCACGAGTAAATCCTAGAAAATCTGTGCTAAACAAGTACGTATTGCATTATCATGTTTGAGCTCAAAGACAAAATAAGTAAAACCTTTACTTTCGAACCAAGGGTCCACATATGAGGTCTTATTCCTTCACTTTCTTAAATTCTTCCTATGACACAAATTTTAGATACCCTACACTCCTCAATATACTAGATTCTCATTCCTTCGTTAACTCACTTGTCAACTTTATTCCCTGACCAACAATACATGACATTTTACCTCATGTTCTAGGCTAAAACTTTAAGTGGAGCACTTCTTTAGGTCCTTCAACAATTAAAAAAAATAACTAAATTTATGACCCAAATCACATGCAGGTTCTTCCAAATGTTGAATACTCATTGCTATCCATTATTTCTTATCTTATTAATAATTATCTTGGCAAGATATATATACTACTAAAAATATAAACTCGATTTTTTTTCAACTTGTACCCCAATTGCTTTATCTATTGGCATTAGCTCATACTTGAGATCTTTATGAATCTTTATCGACCTTAGAATATCCTTTATAAAATTTTTAATGTACTAATTACTATACTCAAAATCACAAAAAGAGATTATCACCATATTCAAGCCCTCTAATTTTATCCAACAGTTTTCTAGCCAAGACCAATGATACTTAATACTATCACCATAGCCAAAGCAAAATAAATAAAACTGGGTTGATTTAAATTCAATTCTCTACTTTCTCGAAAGATATATGTTTTACCTTTACCATCAAAGTGGATATCCCTACCTCTCGCTAATTTATTCATTTATGACTCTAGCTCATTTCAATTGTATCGAAGCAGTATCTCAACATATTTTACATCTTTCTTATGATCACGTTACTCATCAAATAGTAGCAAACGTGACTTTTGATACCTGCAAATTGTGTTTACCTTACTG
Source organism: Solanum rostratum (assembly GCA_029948455.1). Taxonomy (NCBI): domain Eukaryota; kingdom Viridiplantae; phylum Streptophyta; class Magnoliopsida; order Solanales; family Solanaceae; genus Solanum; species Solanum rostratum. The sequence continues at coordinate 34,939,348 of CM057045.1, forward strand.
AATTCGCCCAATCAAAAATTTCCATCATATGATTGCATCTTGATCATAATCCATCACGAACTCTTATTACCATTATGCTTTATAGCCATTGCCATCATCTCAAGGTTACCCTCATCATTGATAAAGAACTAACTCCCTTGGACCTTATTATGGAGTAATAGTCCTCATTTAGAATCCCCCAGATACACCTCACAACTTAAGTACATTAATTATACCAAAGATCCACCACTAGAATTTTCCTTATAAATAATACTTAACCCAAGCATCCAGAGTAGCAAACTAGTTGATTTCTCAAATATGAACAGAACATTAAACCTTATTAAATGAGCCCATGATACACTAATAATCTCTAAAATAGTTTGTATTCACACTTGACAATTGACATATTCATTTTCATATACCACTAATACTATATTGTGAAAGTCCATTAGATCCACCACTAGAATACATCATGCCTATCAAGAAAGGAGTGCCAAACTCGCCCGCATACTTCTACCCATCAAGTAGCTGCAAAATGTTATCCAATCCATCATGACTCTATCCTAAGTAATAAACATTCTATTCATAAATTCAGTCGCTAGCAAAAGTGACATACTCCATAACTCTAACCAAATAAGCATCGGTTCATTCTGATAGTCGTATCATGACCTTCCTTGCTATTCACTCGATCTACGAAACCATAATAGAGATTCTGACCTCAATTGGCACAAGATCATCCTTATCATTTGTTGACACCCGATTTTGACCGACCCTTAACTTATTTTACGGAATAAATGATTTTATTTTCCAAAATATGCTCTTTATATTGTCATTTTATATTTGTTATTATTTACAAATAATAATAATAATAAATAAGTGAAGTATATTATTCCAGCGAGCAATGTAGTAATATTTAAAAAAATTTTACTATTACTACTTTCATTATTTTGACACGCGCATTGTATTATTTTTTAGTAACGTCTTTTTGAATCGTGTTATTCAAAATGATATTTTTAATAAGTTTTCATAATGAGTTTGGTATAAATTACATGTTTTATTATGCAAATTTACGACTCAAAATATTATATTTTTATGCTATCCGTATTTGTTCAATCCGTGACCTTTTAAATAAAATTTATGTCAATTTCAACCAAATCTTTGAAATTCCATTTAAAGTTTTGATCAATTTCCTTGATTTTATTTCAATTCTAGCCACTTATTTGTAATTTTTTGCATTTTTAACCCAAATTAAGTTAATTTACGGATCAATTTTAAATCTTGGGCTAGTATTTAAATTCAGGTTACCAATTCATGCCTCAATTTTAAATTTTTTACGATTTTAGGCTAATTATTAAACCCAGGTTACCTATTTTTTTTACCCAAACCCACTTTCTTTTTAATTTCAATACCCAAAACCCTAACATTCCCCCATTTTCTCTTTAACCCAACCAGTAGCCCCACTCCACCGCCGCTCCTCCCCAGGCGGCCATGGCGGCTGTCTCTCCTCTTCCCGCTCCTCCCTCTCCTCTCTCTCCACACTAGCCTCTCCCCTCAAACCCGGTGCACACCCCTCTCCCTCCTCTCCTCTCCCTTTCCCGTCGACCCCCTCTTCTTCCCCTCTATTTTCCAGCCACCGCGACGACCCTGCAGCTGGCGCCACCCTCCTCCGCACTTCTATCTCCCCTATTCCTTCATCTCCTCCACCAAATGACCTTCCCCAAGGCGCCGGCGCACCACCCAAACGGCCTCTCTCCCGTCGCCCCCGTAACCTCCACCTCGGAACCCCCAAATAGCCACCAAAACAAGCGGCGCCACCACCCCAACAAACTAAACACACCCCTCCCCCTCTCCTCGCTCCTCTCCCTTTCTCCCCCCCCCACTGCCGCGACGACCTCAGTCGCCGGCGGCCCCTTCTATTTATCCTTCTCCGTCACTACTGCCTCCCTCTCCCCCTCACTGTCTCCCCTCACCAGCAGCTCCCGTCTCCAGACCCCCACTGCCAAAAAAATATAAATATAATAAAATAGTTAAATTTCTGAAGAAAAAAAAGAAGAGAAAATTGCTTTTTGATCGATAACCAGTAGCCCGATAGGTGATGAGGATAATTTCACATTTTATTTTAAGAGATGGCTTCTTGTTGCTGCTATGAAAATCTTAAAAAAGGCATATATTGAGGTACGAAGACGAATTCTTATGATTTTCTCTGTAAAGTTCACGAAATCTGTATGATCTAATTCACTGTCAGAATATTACTCTTCTAACACTGATCTTGCTCGTCATTTCGAAAATGCTGATTCACTCTAAGTATGTTATAATGGTTATTATTATTATTATTATTATTATTATTATTATTATTATTATTATTATTATTATTATTATTATTATTATTATTATTATTATTATTATTATTATTATTATTATTATTATTATGTTAATGCTAGCTATGAGAAAATTAAAATTATCTGTGATTGTTTTTCCGCTGACTTGGCCATAATTTATTTGTGATTGCATTGTCTTCCATAAATCTGACCTTAAAAGAATTGTGATATGGGCTGATTTTCCTCAATCTTTGGGTATCTTTTATTTTTGGTGAAACTGCCTGCAATCTAATTTACAAGGAAAGATTTTTCTTTCTATGTTTGATCCGAGATTCTGATAAATCCTTCCTTTATGGTAATTTGATTGGCAAATCCAAGCTGATTGCCTCCCTTTTCCTAAAATATGTTTCTTTGTTTATTTATGATATTAAATTATTCTGATTTATTTACTTGCCTTTCTACTTCTCCTTTGACTCTATATAAATAAGTCAGAAGGTTTTGAGAAAGAGACAGAAGAGAACACAGAAAAAAAAGGGAATAGAAAGAAAGTAAATTTTTTTTTCATATACAATAGTCATCAAAGCTTTCACAATGAAACTCTCCCCTCTCACCCATATCTGATACGGCTGTTTTCTCGCTTGGGTGTTCTTTGTATTTTGGGTTTACTCGACTGGTAAGCATGTACATTTTGTTATTGCTTTGTGTCGGTTACTTCTTTTATTTTTTGTGTAGCAGGTTTAAATCCAAGTCTAGACGCGAAGAGCCGTTGGGAACGGGAGGATGATAGGCCATGAAGTGCTTATTTTTTTTCCTTTGTTATCATTATTATTGTGTTTTAATTTTCTGCAAGACTTGTAATAAAGTAGTAAAGATTGGGGTTAGTAAAAGGGGGAGGGGAAATATTTGCTACATGTTTTTATGTTACCAAGTCAATTTGTGCTCGCGTAGGCAAATCTTGATTTAGGGATAAATAAAAACTAAAAGTTATACTTAGCTCAAGCCGAATATGTTCTAGATATTACGTGTAGGCCTTTAAATCTTTTCTAAGTATGTTAAAGGTGTAGGTCTATATGTTTCCTCTTTTAGCACACTCTTCTTTTTTTGTTTCAAGCATGTCTAAGAGTATATTTTACTAGCATATAATGTAAAATTGCTTTTCTTTTTATAACCTTTATTTCTATGAATCATGTTTTCAAGAGGTAATAACAAATTTTGTGCCTTAGATACATACTTTTTAGGTTTAATTTTACGGGTCTGAGAAAATCATGTTTGTAGGTTTAGTTAAATTTCTTAACTGTTAGAAATGGTGTTTAATTAGCTTTTTTTTAATACATGTTTATATGTAGTAGAAATCATGCCCATACGAATATTTAAAGCTATAGAAATCATGCCCTAGGATGTTATCTTTTTCTTAATAACGGTCATAAAATATTTTTAAAAAAAATTACATAGGCACAAAATCATTTTTAGACCTCACTTATAAATTATGTTTTAGGATTTATCTTAGAAATCACATTTCTTTTGCATTTAAAAACCATGTCTTAGGACTTATTTGTCATCCTACCTTTCAAAGTTTTCTTATTTATCTACTGCATCTAAAATCACGGTCAAGTTTTTTATGTTAGAAGCATGCCTATAGGATCTTCTTAAGCATTGATCTAGGACATAGTATTTATTTTGTGATGAGAATACACATCTAGTAAGTTAAGATCTTCCACTACTTCTTTGTGTGCAGAGGCGTACTTGAGATATTACTTGCTACGTATTTATTTTATCTGCTTTGTCTGGCCTGTGTCTAAATAAGAAGCCTAATTTTTTTTTGAGTCTAGAACCACCAAAATAGTAGTCCAACGCCTCTTGGACCATAGGAAGGGACGTTAGGCACTTTAGGACGCGTTAGAGTTCTCATTTATTATAAATCTCGCTTTTAAGTTAATTAATAAACCAACTTAGGAGGGGTAGGGGTAGATAGGACCTCGGAAAGGATGATCTATGCTTGACCCTTAATAGGACAGAACCTTGGTTTCCGTCCTTGGGCTCGGTAAATAGCCAAGTGCGACTGATCCGAGTAAACAATTAGTTTAATTTCCTCTCGTTCATTCATTTGTTTAATTACTCAGTTATTTTTTATTTATCACTTAGAATCAATCTAGGAAATCTTTTTTAAATAAGAGACCCTTATTTGTAATCCCCACATAGAATACGAGATACGGTCGGGACCCGCATTTGCGGACCTCGAAGGGTGCTTAACACCTTCCCTTCGAGGTAATTTGAGCCCTTACCTCCTCTCTGGGTAGATTAATATTTAGGCTTAGAATGGTGTCCTAATGCACCTCAAATTCATTAGGTAGTGACTCTCAATTCAAAAATTCCAAAAGAGTCGGTGCCACGACGTCGTCCAGGTACCCGTTTCTTTGCGACAAAAAATGGGGCGCGACATCATTATCTATGCAATCCATACATATTATGAAAATTTTAACAATAGTAGTTTACAGAACAAAATTTGTGATCCACCTATCCTTTTAACATTCCATCCTAAATTGTTGAACCATTTTCGATATCATATATACCATATTAATATTGTTTGTGTTGTTGGATAACTAACCCCAAAAAGGATAACACATTCATAAAATCCCTCAATCCATTGTATGACCTTACCACTCAAACTGCATCATCGCCTTACTTAATATTTTTTAATTGTCGAACATTTTAATTTTTATAAGTATACCACTTACCCTTTAGTAGCAGATCTAGCATTCAAGTCATATACAACCCACTAACTACTTATAAGAACCAAGCACAAATCATCTTTATAAATGAGAGAGAATGAATAAAATGATAAGAATCATATTGAATCAGGGTCGCACGATGCAGAGAGAATAAACAAAAGGAAGTTTTCTAATAGTCTTCATAGCCTCTTGAAGATAAATATAGATGTCTCCATACCAATCCTCGGGACTCTACTAGACTTGGCTTATACACACGTGAGACCTATGAACCGGGCTCTGATACCATTTTTTCACGACCCAAAAATGGACGTGATGGCATTCGTCTTAACCCACCAAGACAAGTCAGTCTAAAAACCCAATTAACATAATAAAGTGCATGAAGATAATAAAAATAAAAGATTAATTGCGGGTGATAAGTTAACTTAATTAAAAATCCCCCAAGACCTGGTTGTCACGTGCACAAGCCTCTAATATATTACAATGGAAAAAAAAATACAAGTCACAAATGATATTGTCTCTAAAGTAGAACAAGATCATAAATAGGAGGATGAGGCTCGCTTAGATGACAAATAGCTACCTCACTAATCTACAATGAAAGCCCTGGATAACAAAAGAAGAGAGAGTATCACAAAGATTCGAGCGCTTAACCTACAAAAATGTAGTAGCAAGGGGTGAGTACCAAACACACGGTACCCAGCAAGTGAACTACTAAACACAAAATTAAATAATATAAAATACAAGTACTCCTAACACTCCAACAGAACCTCCACAACCACCACCTGCATAAAGTCAGCTCAACCTAACAGTTCACAATGTACATAGCCTATAGCTCAATACCCACACCAACATTTATAGTTCAACAACATAATGATCAAGTTCATCCATCATAAGTTCCATAAAAGACACTCGCAAGTTCATAGATAATAATGATGTGTGATGTATGCAATGCAATGCAATGTAAAATATCATGATGCATATCTGACCTAGAGATACACACTCGTTGTCTCGCTGTCCAGGACCCATGGGGGACTTCTAGTCCGTGCATCCATCGCGGCATATGACACGACCCTCGAATTATATATAGTATATGTCGCGACGTGCAACACGACCCTCGAATCATATATAGTATCCGTCGCGGCATGCGACACGTCCCTCGAATTATAATATCCATCGCGGCGTGCGACACGTCCCTCGAAATATAGTATCCTCTTTAATTCTTATTCTTTTTCAGTCCTCATAACACTTGTCACACATGTCAATGCAAATAGACATGCTTATATGATAATGGGAAAATGACTAATTTTAACATAATACAAAATTCGCAACAAAATGGTCTTAATACAACATCAACACTAACTCAATATGTCAAAATTATTCACAACCTTCACACAAGGAAGCACGAGATTCTATATATTTAACAAAGGTTAAGAAATTCACTTGCCTCAATTAATAAAATAATACCCCAAATCTTGAGTCTTGCGTAACGCTTTCAAATGATCAAAATCTGTTCAAATGCATAATTTACATAAGAGTACGAATTCAATGACACTCATATTGCTATATTTATTTTTGGCTCAAAATTGGGTCAAAAAGTCACCCCGAGCCCTTAAATTCAAATCTGAAATTTTCTTTCAAATTTTGTTTACCCATCATAAAATAAACTCATATGTTAAATTTCTACTAAAACGGATCGTTATTCGACCCCCAAATCAAAATTTAACCCTAAGAACCCTAGGGCTATATTTTCTTAATTAAGCATAATTTATACACATTTTCTAGAATTTGTTCCTAATCCCATAAAAACTTAATAGAAAGGATGAGAATAATTACCTTGATGAGTTAGGATGAAAATCCTAATTTTTCTTCTCCTCTTTTTATTTTTTTTCCTTCCCGTAATTTTTTCCTTCTCTGTATGTATGTGGGGCCTCCCCTTTTCTTTGCTTTCTGTTTCTTTGTTTCAATAGGGCTGCTGCGGCAGCCCTTCAACTTACGTTCTGTCTCTTCTTTTTTTTTTCCTCCCTTTTTATTTATTTACTTTAATATATAAATTATATTAGCCTATTTTTGGTAAATATGAGATAAATAGTATAAGATATTAATTAAAATATTATTCTAAGCCACCAACTAAATTAATTATCTAAAATTATTCGTCAAGTAAATGACCGTTATTATCGAATTTTTCAAATTTTTCAATTTGAATTTACGGAAAGGGTCTTTTATGAAAAAGCGAGGATTTTTCTCAAAATGACCTATTAGGTCATTACATTGCTATCATTGTGTTTTAGTCTTTACTTTAACAGTTTTAGTTAATAGATTTAAATCATATGTGATTCATAAAATTAATTATTGATGATAGATTTTTTCCTTTCGATAATTTCTCGTGTTTCTCTTTAAATCGAAAATTTCTCAACAAGCATGTTGCTGAATGAAGTAGATAAAAAACAAAGTTTTGTATTTTTCTTGAAAATTGTGACTTAATTTGATTGTATTATTTAATTATATTTTGGTATATTATTAATTAGTATTGTAGTTGAATCTCTAATCAAACTTATTTATTAAATTCAATATATAAGGTATAGTAGAATGTTGAATCTTGATACACAAAGCTTTTGTTTGAATAATAAATCTATAACTTTAGAATTATAACATTTTAGATACCAAGAAGTTCAAAACATTAAGATATATCATAAAAGTTGTATATATATTGAGAGATTGTTAACAACATATATATTGAAAATTAAAACACATCATAAAAAATATACATCGAAATATTGTCAATTAAAACACTTTGTATTTGATATGTCATGAATTGAACTTTTTTTCTTTCTCGAAGTAGTTTACTCTTTTGGTCTTTCCCCATAAATCATGCATCTATCCGAACTACAATAATATTGTGATTAACCAAATTTTTGTCTTTAATTATCAAACATTACCTTATTTGAATTATGTACCAAAAAATTAGGATTTTATAATTAATTTTTAAATAAATTGTTAAAAAAGACCAATTATTTGGAACAAAAGTAAAAGTATTCTCACATATCTAATTTATTGTTTTATTTTTATCCTTAAAACAATAACAGTAATGTGAGTTAGTATAAACAGGAAATCCTACCTTAAATAATTTTATTATCAATGAATAGGAGTATTCAACTGTCATAATTAATAATATTCAAAAGGGCATATATGTAACACCCGTTAAATTACAAAAATACCCCTAGGGAAGAGGTGTACGTAAAATGCGTCTTTCGATGCTCGGATTGAAAATCCGAGAGCAGATTCGTGATCAGCACTAAAAATGGAGTGGGAAGAGGGTCTCGGTCGATTTTTAGAGCGATCGAGTCGAAAGATATTTTTTCGTTCCAAAACGAAAAACAGTGAGCCTGCGCGACAGAACCGCGTCGCGGACCTGTCGTTGAGCCACACTTATGTTTTTCTGTGATTTTTTGATGGAGTTGAATTTTTCGAAAATACACTGTCCGCGACAGGTCTGCGTCGCGGACTGTGTTATTTCATGTCAGGGAAAAATTCTTTTAAATTACGGAGGTCATTTTAGTCCATTCCTATTTATCCTAAACGTACCCCTATGACTAATTAAAGTCGGTTTCTAAGAAAAGGATTTCAAAAAACCCAAATTCTAAAGCGTTCTTCGTAAAGGTCACTAAGCTAGGGCTTGAAGGGAGTTGAGGTTGAAGAGATCAAGAGGAGGTGGTGCATAATTGTGTTAGCAAAACATTCCAGGTATGTAAAGCTAACCTAATGCATGGGAATGTTCTCCCATGTGCCCTTCTGACTATTGAGTATTGTATCTTGCCATGATGAGGTTAATGTGAAGAGTTTGATGCATGTAAAAACCTACATTATTTTATATATAAATAATTTTCCTACAGAAATTGATGATCATCACTACTTTGTTTTACATTATAATACATTTTCATGAGTGCATTTTAAAACCCTATAATTATTGTGTTTTAGAAAGAGCATGCATAATGAAATTAGGGGATATGTCTAGATCCTTGACGATGATGATGTTATGATGATGTTGATGAGAATAATGTTTTATGAATTCTTAGCATAGAGACTTAATTGCTAAATGATGTCTCTTGAGTTCTGGTGTTGATGTTGATGTTATGAGGTGAGGTATTATGTCCCTATGGGATGGATATTGATGTTGAGGTTTTGTACTATGTCTTTCTGGGACTGATGTTGATGTTGAGGTATTATATCATGTCCTTATGTGACTGATGATGAGGTATTATGTCCTTATAGGACTGATGAGGTTGATTTTTTATGAGCATGTCGAGTTCTGGGAGGAGTATTGATCACCAAAATGGGTAGAGAGTGAGTCCCACTCGAACCCATTAACTACGTGGCCCGCGTAGGAAGAGAGGATTGAACCGCAATGCGGATGGCTCCTATCTTGTCCCAAATGAGGACTGAGGTTTTTCTTGTGGATCCACTGAGGTTATGTCCTTTACCCCAGGCAGGTTATTGGATGGATGTGCCAATGGCATCGCTTCATTGTATCATCACCGGCTCATAGGTGATGGTTGTCGATTAGAGAAACTCCCAGTTAGGTTCCATTTGATAGAACTCTGATGTTGATGTTGATGTGATGTTTGAGTCGAGTTCCTGAGTCGATGTGATGTTCCTTTGATGTGATGTTGATGTTGAGGTTCCTTGAGATGAGCTTGATGTGATGTCGATGATTGATGAGAGATTGATGAGTCAATTGTCTAATCTACTCTCTTGCTTTAGATAGACTTTTAATATCCTGATGGAGTATGATGTCGAGTTGATGTTTCTTTTTGTTGTGTACTTACCCTGTTATTCAGCTATTTTACATGCCAGTACATTCCACGTACTGACGCCATTTGGCGCTGCAACGTTTCATGATGCAGATACAGAAGTTCGAGGACTTCAGCAGGCGCACCGTTGAGGTCAAAGATTTCGAGTTCAGACTTTGGTGAGCCTCCTTGCTATCCGGAGAAGACCCTTCTATTTATGTTCCTTTATTGCATTGATCCGGTAGCCATGGCATGTCATGGCACCATTCTTAGACAGTTAAGTCAGGTTAGAGGCTTCGTACACATGATGTAAAGGTTGATGTGAATGTTTCCCTTATGAACTGAGTAGTATTTTACTTACTTGGTTGATGTTGAGACTGATGTTTGGCCATTTGGCCCTTACCTGAGGCTTTCTATTTATGATGTTTCCGCTATGTTGATGTTTAATGATGTGATGAGGCTAAGTGGTTCGCTCGGGGACTAGCAAGTCTTTGAGTGTCGGCCACGTCTAGGGTACCCTCCCGGAGCGTGACAAACTTGGTATCAGAGCACAGAGTTCAAGAGTCCTAGGGAGTCTATGAAGCCGTGTATAGTAGAGTCTTGTTTATGCGTGTGTTGTGCACCACACTTCATAAATAGGATGCTTCAGGGCATTTAGGAAATGGTTACCCTTCTTTGATGTTCTGAGTTCGTGCGATAGAGCTTGGCTCTATGAGACCCCCCTTTCTAATTTGTGCATTACGCGTTTGCAGATATGCCTCCAAAACGCACTACTACCCAAAGAGATGCCTCAGTCCCTATCACTGAGAATCCCTTACCAGAGGCTCCTAATCAGCATGGGACAACGAGACGGGGACGACTTGTTAGAGCTGCTGAGGCTCCACCAGCACCTCCTGTTCACTCAGCCTCCACTTCGGAAGCAGACTTCAGGAGAGCTATTGATATGCTCACCCAGTTAGTAGCCTCTCAGAGTAACAGTCGCGGTCCCTAGGCCCCCAGCTCCAACTCCCAAGAGCCTGCAGCTGCAACCAGGCTCAGAGATTTCCTGAGGATGAACCCGCCAGTCTATACGCGGTCAAAGGTTGAGGAGGACCCACGAAACTTCATCGACGAGGTGCGTAAGATCTTGAGGGCTATGCATGCAAATGAGGTGGAGGGAATCAAGCTGGTCTCTTATCAGCTTAAGGATGTTGCTAATGTCTAGTATAACCAGTGGGAGGATGGTAGAGGTGAGGATGTTGAGCCTGCTGAGTGGGAGGAGTTCGAGAGTGCTTTTCTTGATCACTTCTTTCCCCAAAAGTTGAGAGAGCCAAAGGTCGAAGAGTTCATGAATCTGAAACAAGAGGGGTTGACGGTCGAAGAGTACAGCTTGAAGTTCATCCAGCTATCCAGATATGCTCCAGAGACGGTCCTTGATATGAGGGCAAGAATGAGAAAGTATGTGTCGAGATTGGGCAGGCATGTGAAAAGAGAGTGTAAAGCAGCGTTGCTGATTCCAGACATGGATATTGCTAGACTTATGGTCTATGCCCAGCAGACTGAGGAGGAGAAGAAGAAGGACATAGAAGAGCAACAGAAGAAGAAAGACAAATCGGCAGGGCATGAGCCTAATCAGCAGAAACAGAATAAAGGTGATAGAACTTCTTTCAAAAGAAGTCTTCTAGCCATGCACCTTCGATGGCGAGTGCACCTGTTCAGCAAAATAGGTATGATCAGAGATCCTATGGTCATCAGAACTTCAGAGCACAGGGACCTCAGTCCCAAGCTAGTGTTGCTCAAGGTCCGAGGGGAAGGCCACCTTGTGGTAGATGTGGCAGGCTGTATCTCGGTGCATGTCGTGAGGGCACCAATAATTGCTTTACCTGTGGATAGCCTGGCCATTTCCAGGGTGAGTGCCCTATGAGGAATCAGAGGTGGAGTGATAGAGGTAATAGAGCTCAGTCTTCTACAGCGCTCCCGAGGGTAGTCATCAAAAAGCAACCACTGCAAATGCAGGAGGCGGGATGAACCATCCGTATACGATGGGTAATCGACAGGATCAATAGGTTTCTCCAGATGTTGTTACGGGTATGCTCCGAATCTTTTCTTATGATTGTTATGCATTACTTGACCCGGGTGCCACCTTATCTTTTGTGACGCCCTATGTGGCCAATAAGTTTGAGATTCTTCCCGAGTGTTTGCTTGAGCCTTACACTATTTCGACTCCTACTGGTGAGTCAATCCTGGCTAAGAGGATCTATAGAGACTGTATAGTGTCTATTTGTCATAGGGATACTTTGGCCAGTTTGGTAGAGTTGGAGATGGTTGACTTTGATGTGATTCTTGGTATGGATTGGCTCCATGCTTGCCATGCATCCATAGATTGTAGGACCCGAGTTGTTAAATTTCACTTTCCTAATGAACCGGTCCTAGAATGGAAGGGAGGTTATGTTGCACCCAAGGGTAAACTTATTTCTTACCTGAGGGCGAGGAGATTAATCTCTAAGGGGTGTATCTATCACCTTGTATGAGTTAAATCTGATGATGTTGAGTCCCCTACTCTCGAGTCAGTCCCCATTGTGAATGAGTTCCCTGAGGTGTTCCCTGAGGATTTACTCGGAGTCCCTCCCGATAGGGAGATCGACTTCGGTATTAATGTACTTCCTGAGACACAACCCATTTTGATTCCACCATATAGGATGGCCCCTGCTGAGTTGAAAGAGTTGGAGGAGCAATTGAAGGATCTGTTAGAAAAGAGTTTTATTAGACCCAGTGTTTCTCCTTGGGGTGCTCCCGTTTTGTTTGTACGGAAGAAGGATGGGTCTCTGAGAATGTGCATAGATTATAGGCAACTGAACAAGGTCACAGTCAAGAATAAATATCCTCTTCCAAGGATAGATGACTTGTTTGACCAACTTCAGCGTGCCTCATGTTTTTCAAAGATAGACCTCAAATCGGGTTACCACCAGTTGATAGTGAAAGAATGTGATATTCCAAAGATAGCTTTCAGGACAGGATATGGCCACTTTGAGTTCTTGGTCATGTCCTTTGGGTTGACGAATGCACTGGCAGCTTTCATGGATTTGATGAATAGGGTGTTCAGGCCCTACCTTGATATGTTTGTGATCGTGTTCATTGATGATATCTTGGTATATTCGAGGAATGAGGAAGAGCATGCTAAGCATCTTAAAGTTGTCCTTCAAACTCTTAAGGACCATGAGTTGTATGCGAAGTTCTCCAAATGTGAGTTTTGGCTCAAATCAGTGGCCTTCCTAGGCCATGTAGTTTCAGGTGATGGTATTCGAGTATATGGTCAGAAGATTGAAGCGGTTGCCAGCTAGCAAAGACCGACCTCTCCAACTGACATAAGGAGTTTCTTGGGGTTGGCAGGCTACTACCGCAAATTTGTTGAGGGATTTTCCTCTCTATCCGCCCCATTGACCAAACTGACCCAGAAAAAGGTCACGTTTGAGTAGTCTGAGGAATGTGAGAAGAGCTTCCAAGAGTTAAAGACTAGGTTGACTACTGCACCTGTATTGACCTTGCATGACAAGACGGAAGGTTTTGTAATATACTGTGATGCGTCAAGAGTTGGATTGGGATGTGTGTTAATGCAAAGAGGTAAAGTGGTGGCTTATGCTTCCAGGCAGCTTAAAGTTCATGAGAAGAACTATCCGACCCATGATCTTGAGTTGGCGGCAGTGGTGTTTGCACTTAAGATCTGGCGCCACTACTTGTATGGAGTGCATGTGGACATATTTACGGATCACAAGAGTTTACAATATGTCTTCAGTCAGAGAGAGCTCAACCTACGACAGAGGAGGTGGTTGGAATTACTCAAGGACTACGACATGAGCATCATGTACCACCCAGGTAAAGCTAATGTTGTTGTTGATGCTCTTAGCAGGTTCTCTATGGGTAGCACAACCCATGTTGAGGAAGAGAAGAAGGAGTTAGTGAAAGAAGTGCATAGGTTGGCTCGATTGGGAGTCCAGCTTGAGGAGAACGACGAGGGAGGAATTGGTGTTCAGAATGGGTGTACATCGTCCCTAGTGACGGAGGTAAAAGAGAAGCAGGACCGAGATCCTATTATACTCCAATTGAAGAAGGATGTTCAGAAGCAAAGAGTGATGGTCTTCTCCAAAGGGGGAGATGGGGTATTGAGGTACCAGAGTAGGCTATGTGTCCCTGATGTTAATGGTGTCCGAGAGAGGATTCTAGCTGAGGCCCATAACACTAGATACGCCGTTCATCCGGGCTACACCAAGATGTATCACGACCTGAGAGAGGTCTATTGGTGGAGTGGAATGAAACGGGATATCGCGGAGTTTGTTTTAAGATGCCCAAATTGCCAACAAGTAAAAGTTGAGCATCAAAGGCCAATTGGCTTGGCCTAAAACTTTGAGATTCCAGAATGGAAGTGGGAGGTGATTAAAATGGATTCATCACTAGCCTACCAAGATCCCGGAGGCAGCATGATTCCATATGGGTGATTGTGGACAGAATGACGAAGTCAGCGCATTTCTTGGCAGTCAAGATGACCTACATTGTACAGGATTATACCAAGATGTATATCCAAGAGATTGTGAGGTTGCATGGAGTTCCCTTGTCCATTATCTCGGATAGAGGAGCCCAATTTACTTCTCATTTCTGGAAGTCTTTCCAGAAAGGATTGGGTATCAAAGTGAATTTGAGCACAGTTTTTCATCCACAGACGGATGGTCAGGCAGAGCACACTATTCAGACGATAGAGGACATATTGAGAGCATGCGTCCTTGATTTTAAAGGAAACTGGGATGATCATTTACCATTGATTGAATTCGCATATAACAATAGTTATCATGCGAGCATTCAAATGGCTCATTATGAGGCCTTGTATGGGAGGAGATGTAGATCACCCATTGGGTGGTTTGAAGTTGGAGAGGCGGAGTTGATTGGTCCTGACCTTGTTCACCAGTCCATAGAGAAGGTGAAAATTATTCGGGAAAGATTGAAGACTGCCCAAAGCCGTCAGAAATCTTACACATATGTGAGGAGAAGAGACCTAGAGTTTGAGGTGAGCGATTGGGTTTACCTGAAGGTATCACCTATGAAGGATGTCATGAGATTTGGGAAAAAGGGAAAATTAAGTCCTTGCTACATTGGTCCGTATCAGATTGTGCGAAGGATTGAGAAGGTTGCCTACGAGCTAGAATTACCTTCCGAGTTAGATGGAATCCATCCGGTGTTCCATATTTCGATGTTGAAGAAATGTTTGGGAGATCCTGCCTTGGTAGTTCCTGTGGAGAGCACGAGAGTCAGAGACAGTTTGTCCTATGAGGAAATCCCAGTCCAGATCCTCGATCGACAGGTTCGCAAACTGAGGAACAAAGAGATAGCCTCTGTCAAAGTTCTGTGGAGGAATCAATTTGTTGAAGAAGCCACATGGGAAGCTGAGGAAAAGATGAAAGCAAAATACCCGCACTTGTTCGTGCTCGAGGTTGATGAAAATGTTGAAGGTAATATTCTTACTTTTATGTAAATTAATGTTCCCACCATGATGTGATGTTTATAGTATTGATGTTTGAGTATATGTTAATGAGGTCAATGAGAAGTCGAGGTGGTGAAGTTACTGAGTGAGTATCGAGGTGAGTCTTGAGTCTATTCGTGCCAAATTTCCATTCCTACTCATCATTCGAGGACGAATGATCCCAAGGGGGAGATAATGTAACACCCGGTAAATTACTAAAATACCCCTAGGGAAGAGGTGTGCGTAAAACGCGTCTTTCGATGCTCGAATTGAAAATCCGAGAGCGGATTCGTGATCAGCATTGAAAATGGAGTGGGAAGAGGGTCTTGATCGATTTTTAGAGCGATCGAGTCGAAAGATAATTTTTCGTTCCAAAACGAAAAATAGTGAGCCTACGCGGCAGAACCGCTTCGCGGACCTGTCGCGGAGCCACACTTATGTTTTTCTGTAATTTTTCGACGGGGTTGAATTTTTCGAAAATACACTGTCCGAGACAAGTTCACGTCGCGGACTGTGTTATTTCAGATCGGGGGAAAATTCTTTTAAATTACGGAGGGCATTTTAGTCCATTCCTATTTATCCTAAACGTACCCCTATGACTAATTAAAGTCGATTCCTAAGAAAAGGGTTTCAAAAACCCAAATTCTAAAGCGTTCTTCCTAAAGATCATTAAGTTAGGGCTTGAAGGGCGTTGAGGTTGAAGAGATCAAGAGGAGGTGGTGCATAATTGTGTTAGCAAAACATTCCAGGTATGTAAGGCTAACCTAAAGCATAAGAATGTTCTCCCATATGCCCTTCTGACTATTGAGTATTGTATCTTGACATGATGAGGTTAATGTGAAGAGTTTGATGCATGTAAAATTCTACGTTATTTTATGTATAAATAATTTTCCTACAGGAATTGATGATCATCACTATTTTGTTCTACATTATAATACATTTTCATGAGTGCATTTTAAAACCCTATAATTATTGTGTTTTGAAAAGAGCATGCATCATGAAATTAGGGGATATGTCTAGAGCCTTGACGATGATGATGTTATGTTGATGTTATGATGATGTTTATGAGAATGATGTTTTATGATGTCTTACCATAGCGACTTAATTGCTAAATGATGTCTCTTGAGTTCTGGTGTTGATGTTGATGTTATGAGGTGAGGTATTATGTCCCTATGGGATGGATGTTGATGTTGAGGTTTTATACTATGTCCCTCTGGGACTGATGTTGATGTTGAGGTATTATATCATGTCCTTATGTGACTGATGATGAGGTATTATGTCCCTATGGGACTGATGAGGTTGATGTTTTATGAGCATGTCGAGTTCTGGGAGGAGTATTGAGCACCGAAATGGGTAAAGAGTGGGTCCCACTCGAACCCATTAATTACGTGGCCCGCGTAGGAAGAGAGGATTGAACCGCAATGCGGATGGTTCCTATATTGTCCCAAATGAGGACTGAGGTTTTTCTTGTGGATCCACTGAGGTTATGTCCTTTACCCCGGGCAGGGTATTGGATGGATGTGGCAACAATCGCTTCGTTGTATCATCACCGACTCATAGGTGATGGTTGTCGGTTAGAGAAACTCCCAGTTAGGTTCCATTTGATAGAACTCTGATGTTGATGTTGATGTTGATGTGATGTTTGAGTCGAGTCCCTGAGTCGATGTGATGTTCCCTTGAGTCGATGTGATGTTCCTTTGATGTGAGTTGATGTTGAGGTTCCTTGAGATGAGCTTGATGTGATGTCGATGATTGATGAGAGGTTGATGAGTCAATTTTCTAATCTACTCTCTTGCTTTAGATATACTTTTGATATCCTGATGGAGTATGATGTCGAGTTGATGTTTCTTTATGTTGTGTACTCACCCTGTTATTCAGCTATTTTACATGCCAGTACATTTCACGTACTGACGCCATTTGGCGCTGCATTGTTTCATGATGCAAATACAGGAGTTCGAGGACTTCAGCAGGCGCACCGTTGAGGTCAAAGATTTCGAGTTCAGACTTTGATGAGCCTCCTTGCTATCCAGAGGAGACCCTTCTATTTATGTTCGTTTATTGCATTGAGTCCGGTAGCCATGGCATGTCATGTCACCATTCTTAGACAGTTAAGTCAGGTTAGAGGCTTCGTAGACATGATTTCGAGGTTGATGTGAATGTTTCCCTTATGAACTGAGTAGTATTTTACTTATTTGGTTGATGTTGAGACTGATGTTTGGCCATTTGGCCCTTACCTGAGGTTTTCTATTTATGATGTTTCCGCTATGTTGATGTTGAATGATGTGATGAGGCTAAGTGGTTCGCTCGGGGACTAGCAATAGTCTCTGAGTGTCGGCCACGTCTAGGGTACCCTCCCGGGGCGTGACAATATAATAGTAATTTTGATGGAAAATACAATTCATATGAGATAGGAGGTGGACATGAATTTAAAATTCAATCAAAAATTAGAATATTTTTTCCTTGAAAAATAAAAGAATTTAGAATTGTAATTACATATAATCATTTTGTCATCTATTATTGTCAAAATAAAATTAGCTTTAAAATCACAAATATTCAAAAATATTTTTAATGTGAAATATATCTTAAAAGACAAAAGAAATAATTAATTAGTATTTTGTACAAAGGATATGAATAGGAAGATGACACATTTATAAAATTGATAATATGAGATAATAATATTTACATAATTTTTCAAAGTTATGTACTCAATGATATTAATTACACACATAATATTTTGTTTATTTTGTATATTTTTTTTACTAAACATAATACACACGTCTTTAGATAAAATCATTTTTTTTCATTTTTCTTTAATTATTATATTATTATTTTAATGATATTAAATATTGATTATAATAAATACAATACAAATTAAACGGAGAAGATTTTGTCAAATTCCTATACAGAGAATCTTTTTTCAACCAAAACAGACTTGATTCCAAAAAATATAGTCATGACTACTAAATTGATACATGGCATAAACCAAAGTCAAAGAACGTTATTAATCACAACTTTGAAATTAATTAAATTTTAAATTCATTAACAAGTACAAATTTCATAGGACTCTATTTTGAATTTCCATTTTGAATTTCCATCCAACTAATATAGTAAACTTTCTTTATAGTAGTCTACTTTCAATTGATGGCTAATAGTAATGATTCAACTTCCTTTTGTTATCGTGTTTTGTGTATTTCATGTTATTGTCAGTAACTTAAATTTTTGATAGAAAAACTATATAGAACGAAATACATAATAGATAAGTAAAGAATTTGAAATTCTTCTCATTCCACAAATAAGAAAAAATTCTAGATAAGTATTAAGATAACAATTATTTAAGAAAAATAATGACAATTTTATTTATTGCAGAGTTTTTAATGAAGTGAAAAAAGTAAAATCAATATTTCTAACGTAACTCTTAATTGATATCAATATATTTTGTCATTTGATATAAACGATATAGGTTTGTTCACTTTGTTTAATTTTATAACTTAATTATTAATGTGATGGTGAGTTATTATGTTCCTCTTAAAGTATTTCTTAAAAAAAATTACGCTTTTAAAGTTTTGTACTTAGTATTACACGCACACAATAATTTCTATCTTTTATATAAATAATAAGTATGAATTAACGCAAGACACTCATCAAGGTTATCTCAACAAATTAAGGGCTTAAAGTCAAACTTCATATAGATATCTTATCATTTTACTTTATATATACAAATTTAATAATAAAAGCTAAGCTACACGTACGTTTCACATATGCTAAACTAGTAAGAATAATAAGTACAAAGGGCTGCATTAGCAGCCCTACAAAGAAAAGAACGGTCTGGGGAATACCGACGCCGATAAGAACGAAGAAAAGCTCGAGGGGTTTCAGGTAAGGGCTTTCAATTTTAAATGCTTTAAGTATGCAATAGATTGTTGATTAATACAATAGTTTTTAGGATTAATAGTATATAATAGTAATGTGTCAGTTTTTTAAGTTATGGGAAAAATAAGATTTTCATTCATATGGTGAACTGGGTATGTTGACAGGGGCCATGTTAAGACATCTTTAATTACAAGAATGTGCTAGAATGTAAAAGAATAAATTATGTGTGCTTTACTAGATCCATATTGTTGCATCTTTTTGCATAAAAGGTTTCAGTGGTATTAAAAGAAAAGAGGCGGTCCAATTGGTTAGGATGATTGATCAAAGGTGAAGTGTCGGAATGGGACCCAATATAATTCTATAGCATTGTTAACTTGGTGAACACTATTTCGCAACTATACCTTTGTTACAGTTTAGTGGAGATTACGTACTGCTTCATTAGCTTTTCAAAAATTTCTTTATTATCGTATTATGATTTAAGTCTTGACATATTGAGATAGATAATTAAATTATAGATATATTGTAATAAATATCATTAGAGCTATGTTATTGAAGGAAGCTTGAAAATTAGAAAATTGATTATAGAATTGGATGAGTTTTTAAGTCTAGGTTAGATATATAGTAATATGTCTGTGGACTTTTTTTTTTTTTTAATCTTCTATAAATGTTGTATATTTAATAGATTGGGATCATTCGGAGGCATTGAGGAGAAGAAAAACATCGTGAGATAGCTTGGCTTCGGTTCTTCAATTGAGGTAGGTTAAGATTTATTCTATATGTTAGAATGACTCTTAATACAACAACAACAACATACCCAGTAGAATCCCACAAGTGGGCTCTGGGGAGGGTAAGATGTACACAAACCTTACCACTACCACATAGAGGTAGAGAGGTTGTTTCTTGGGAACCCTCGTTTTTGCATCAGAAGAATAAGCCAGATATGATAAACAGGCAAGAAAGAGAAAGAGAAAGGACACAGAAAGAGCAATTCATAACGAAAAATACATGATAATAAGTAAATACAAGAGAATTAATATATAAAGGCAGATAAATAACATATAAAAGGTTGACAATTAACAACTCCTTCCTATCTACCCTATTAGCCTGCTACTCTAATTCTCGACCTCCACTCCCTCCTATCTAAGGTCATGTCCTCGGTGAGATCAAGTTTCACCATATCATGTCTAATCACCTCCCCCCAATACTTCTTAGGTCTACCTCTACCCCTCCGTGTAGCTCCAAAGTCTAGCCTCTCACACCTCCTAACAAGGGCATCGACGCTCCTTCTCTGCACATGTCCGAACCATCGTAGTCTCGCTTCCCTCATCTTGTCAGCCACAGGAGCCACCTCTAGCTTCTCCCGAATGACCTCATTCCTAATCTTATCACTCCTGGTGTGACTACACATCCATCTTAACATCCTTATTTATGCGACCTGCATCTTCTAAACATGTACATTTTTTATTGGCCAACACTCCACCCCATACGACAAAGACGGTCTAACCACCATTCTGTAGAATTTACCTTTGAGTTTAGGTGGTATCTTCTTATCACACAATACTCCGGAGGCCAACCTCCATTTAGTCCAAGGCGCCCCAATACGATGTGTGACATCATCGTCGATATCCCCACTACTCTGGATGATGGACCCCAGATACTTAAAGCTTTCCTTCTTGGGGATAGGGTGAGTGGCAAGTCTCACACCAATGCCTGCTTCCTCCCTCGCAACACTGAACTTGCACTCCAAGTATTCTATTTTGGTCTTGCTCAGTTTAAATCCTTTGGACTCCAAGGCATGTCTCCAAACCTCCAACCTATCATTAACTCCGGTCCGGGTCTCATCAATCAGTACTACGTCATCTGCAAACAGCATACACCATGGGACTTCCTCCTGGATAGATCACGTCAGCTCATCCATCACCAACACATATAAAAAAAGGGCTCAACACAGATCCTTGATGCAATCCCATCTTAACAAGAAAATATTCTGAGTCTCCTCCCACCGTTCTTACCCGAGTTTTGGCTCCATCATACATGTCCTTTATCACTCTAATATATGTCATTGGGACGCCTTTCACCTCCAAACACCTCCATAGGATATCCCTCGGGACTTTGTCATAGGCCTTCTCAAGATCAATGAACACCATATGAAGGTCCTTCTTACTTTCCCTATACTTCACTACTAATCTCCGAACAAGGTGAATCGCTTCAGTAGTCGACCATCCTGGCATGAATCCAAACTGATTTTCTGAAATAGACACAACTTTTCTCACCCTCATCTCCACCACTATCTCCCATGCCTTCATGGTATGACTCAACAAGTTGATATCCCTGTAATTATTACAGTTTTGAATATCACCCTTGTTTTTATACAGTGGAACCATTGTACTTCTCCTCCATTCATCCAAATCTTGGCCATCTTCATGATAACATTGAACAATCTGGTCAGCCACTCTATGCCATCTTTGACTATGTTCTTCCAAAAATCTACCGGTATTTCATCCAGTCCGATCGCCCTCCCTCTCTTCATCCTACTAATAGCCCTTCTAACCTCCTCAACTCTGAACCGCCTGCAATAACCGAAATCTCGATGACTTTCAGAATGTGCCAACTTGCCCAGCTCAATATTTTTATCTTCTTTTTCCTTTAAGAGTTTATGAAAGTAAGCTTGCCACCTTTGTTTGATAGAAGTCACATCCACTAGCACCTCACCCTCTTCATCCTTGATGCACTTCACTTGATCCAGGTTGCGAGCTTTCCTTTCTCTCTCTTTAGCAAGCCTATACATTCGCTTGTCCGCGCCTTTATCACTTAGCTCCTCATATAGGCGCTCAAACGTTGCTGTCTTAGCACTCGTCACTACCATCTTTGCTTCTGACTTAGCCGTCTTATAAATCTCCTTAAGCCTATTGTTGTGATTTGAATGACTCTTAATAGTGATTGATATTCATTGAGTATTATCGTGAAATTTTCTATGCATTTATTGTTGTGGTTTGAATGGTTGAAATGTGGTTGTAATTGTCAGCAATTCCAAGACCATGAAATCCATAATCTTGAACTTACTCTACCAAAGTGATGCCTTGAATAAAGAAGGCTTGATGAAATATTGTTAATGAAGTGAAAAGTAATGATAAAGAATGATGAAATAAATATAATTGGATCGGGTGTCACATTTTGATACGTTATATTTGGATCAGGTGTCACATTTCGACACAGTATAATTGGATCAGGTGTCACGTTCCAACACGATATATTTGGATCGGGTGTCACATTCCGACACGATATATATTGGATCAAGTGCCACGTTCCAGCACGATGATAATAAAGAAAAACATATTGAAATGATTTAATATACTCAATCTCAAAGAACCCATCTCTCAAAAGATGGTGTGGAAACCTGAGTCCTCATGTTTGTTCTTGATACTGTTGTTTGATTACGTACTTGTGTTATGATGTTGTTACTTGTAGTTATTGCTTGTTGCTTGTTGCTTGCCACCTGTTAAGTGTAATAGTTAATTTATTGATATTACTTATGCATATTAACTTCTATTTGGAGTTAGCCAATGATACCCACTCAGTACATGTGGCTTGTACCGACTCCTACTTGTGTTTTTCTTTGTTTTGCTTTTGTGGAGTGCAGCGAGTGTTTCATCGATTTCGACTTGCCATCAGCTCTTATTGATCGTTGGTAGATCAGATCTCAGGGTGAGCTAACCTTCTAGCTCGTGTTGGATTCTATTAGTTATAACATGATGCCCTTAGTTTTTGGACAAACTATTTTATTCATCCATCTTTGTATTGCAACTCTTAGACTTGATATTTGAGATTAGATGTCCTTGATGTGATGACTTTCAGGTTTTGGGGAACGTCATGTAATAAACACTGTGGGTTTTGTTATTCTCGCTTTCATAAATTTGAACTTCCGCATTAATATTGTATTTCATAAGTTTGGTGTTGCTACTCTTAGACTTGATATTTGAGATTAGATGTCCTTGATGTGATGACTTTCAGGTTTTGGGGAACGTCATGTAATAAACTTTGTGGGTTTTGTTATTCTCGCTTTCATAAATTTGAACTTCCGCATTAATATTGTATTTCATAAGTTGAACTGCTAATATAGGTTGAGATTTGTATCGTTGGTTCGCTCACTTGGGAGGCTAGGTGTGGGTACCACTCACGGCCTATTTTGGGTTGTGACATATAAATTTTTAATCGCTTAATCATTAAATTTATAATTTAATCAATATTGATAACATATTTATGCATATAATTTTACACTTAATGAGAAAATTTAATGACGTTTAATTATATGATTTCATAATAATTTTCTTAGTAGCTTCAACTGTGATTTTCCTATATCATCGCGATTAGTTATTTTGAGTTAAGTAAATACTGAAATTAGGATAAAATAATTTTTTTTGTGATTATATTTGTATATATATAAATTTAAAATTGCTTAATCATCAAATTTAAAATTTAAAATTTAATTAATATTAATAATATATTTGTTTGATATTAATTTTACACTTAATGAGAAAATTTAATGACGTTTAATTATATGATTTCATAATGGTTTTCTTAGTAGTTTCAACTGTGATTTTACTATATCACCCCAATTAGTTATTTTGAGTTAAGTAAATACTGAAATTAGGATAAAATAAATTTCTCTTTAAACTGGATGGATAAAATTAAATAACTCTATTAGTATCTTTCTGTGATTATATTTGTGTCAAATAGAAAGTGCTACAAATATATATATATATATATATATATATATATATATATATATATATATAAATTTAAAATCACTTAATCATTAAGTTTATAATTTAATCAATATTAATAATAATATTTATTGGATATTGATTTTACACTTATATAAAAATATTTAATAGCGTTTAATTGTATGATTAAAAAATAAATTAACGAATACTTATTGGGCTCGCGCATTGCATAGGGTCTTTGTGAACTAGTGTATTAATAATTACTAGTAATAGTATTTATGAAAACAAAAAAAAAAGTTTAAAAAGTATACATATAATAATTTAATAGCAAATAATTATAGCAAAAATCTTTCCAAAGGATCGTTGTAACTAGTTTTTTTTTTTCTTTTTTTTTTTTTTAAGTTTTACATGGCATTCTCCAAGTAGATGAGATAAGTTTTCATGATATGATTTTTTTTATACTCAGTTTGATGTTCTAAAATTTCTATTATGCGTAGGTTCGGGAAAAAGATTGAACCATAAATAATATATTGTATGCAATCATATTTTATATTTTTGTAAGAGATTGTTTTCACGTCTTGAGTCAATCGGTGTTGTATTGGATTTTATATTTTATTTATGTAAAGGTAGTTTTTTTTTCTAGGTATAAATTTATAATTGATACTAAAATTTGAGTTCTATATTTATATTACCCAAGGATATATATATATATATATATATATATATATATATATATATATATATATATGAAACAACTTTTCTACCTCTATGAGGTAGTGGTAAGGTCTGCGTACATTCTACCCTCTCCATACCCCACTTGTGGGATTCCATTGGGTATGTTGTTGTTGTTTGATCTATATATAATCACTTGATCATGATTTCGTGGTGCTAAAATATTTTATCCTTATTGATAGGTATCTTGATGGAATAAGAGCATATAAATAGCAAATTAGACTATTGTTGATCAAGTTAAGACACAATTGAAGATCATGGAAGGAGAGCTAGGGAAAGACTATACTTCTTTAATTTGGACTTAAACAAGATAGTGTCTTAAAAGAACTGTATATTGTTGTTATTCTTAATATTGTAAACTGCAATTATATGTAACTTTAGGGATGACAATGGGGCGGGTATGGAGCGGATTGAGCTCAACCCGTAAATTTTTGAAACTGCCATGTCCCGCCCCACCCCACATGATAATTTTTTCAATTTTCAACTCGCCCTGCCCCGCCCCGCATCCGCCCGCTTAAATTTCAAAGTTCTTTTATTTTTTAATTGAATTTAGTTTTTTTCCCGCTAATTACGTCTCAACAACTAATTAACTATTTTTAGTTGACATTTTAACAATTGTTTCTTAATCGTTACTCAAAAGTTTCTAATTAACATTTTAACAACTAACAATTTACTAGACATGTCTAGTTTAAATTTTAGAGAAAAATATAAAATTAACGTCAATATTTAATATAAAATGTTTATATCTTTAGTTTTTACTAATTACAAAAATTTAATTTCTTCGAATTCCTATTTGATTTTTTAAACCCGCAACTTCAACCTACCCCATACCCGCTCCATACTCGCCCCGCCCCGTTGCCATGCCTATATAACTTGAGAATTGTTTTGGAGTCCCAAAACAAAATTTATGTAACCTTTTTTATCAACAAAGCTTGTGGGGAATTCTTTCATTTGTAGTATACGAAATTGTTGAATCCATTTTATTTTATTTTTAGCTACATTATAAAAAATTCTTATAATTAATAATGTTCATGGGGCTATTCTTCATTTTATAGCAATAAATTTTGTAGTTATGGCCAAATATAAATATATATATATATATATATATATATATATATATATATATATATATATATATATATATAATTATAAAAATATAGCAATACATTTTTACTTTCCATAGAGAATTAGGAAAAATAGATACATATATTTATGTATCTTGTGACAAAAAGAATGAAATTTTAGCTTTGTGGCAAAATATTTTATGGAAAAACTTTAGTTTTATAGCTAAAGGTAAATACAAATATTATTTAAAATATAAAATAACCATAAATTTTAAATCTTTATAGGAAATAAATTAAGTCATTTGCGACAGAATATATTGTGTCTGCAATACAAAAATTGCTAGAAATTTTACTACTTGTGGCAAAAAAGAAAAATTATTTTCTACAACTATACATTTTGTAGCAAGAATTTTTTTTACTGTCATAGCTATAACATTTGTTTTTAGCTATAAGTATTAGTCCTTAGCCAGAGACCATGTAAAGTCCGTAACTAACTTTTAGTTACGCTACATCTTGCCACGAATGCTATAAACATATTTTATGCCTTAAGTGTTTAGCTATGAAAAATTTCATATTTAGCTACAACGGATTTTTTTCATGGCCTGGAATCGGGGTGTGATGACGCTCACCTAACAAACTAAGGCAATTTAGCCTAAAACCTAAATAAGTCAACATAATAATAAAAGTAGAAGATAAACAATCTAAATAAGATAAATAAGCATAGGAAATCAAAACTACAACATCTCAGAATTGGTGTCACATGTACAAATCTTTAATGATAGAATACTTAAGTAAAATATAAGTCTCAATGTCTAGTCCTTAAATAAAGCGAAACATAAGTGTAACACCCGGTAAAATTATCAAAATACGCCTTGAAGAGAGATGTGCGCATAACACGTCTTCCCAAACTCCGATGGAAAATCCGAGGCCGAATCAACATGAAGAAATAGATGGGTAAATGATCTCAGTTGATTTTTACAGCAACCGGATCGAAAAAATTTTTGATGCAAAAAATGATTTCCAGTGAGAGTGCGCGACGCACACCTACCGTGGAGTTACACTTAGACTTGGTTCCAATATTTTCTACTCGATTAGAAAACTCGATCGGAGAATTTTCAACGAAGAACCTCAAAAATTGACATGGTCCGCGTCACGGGCCATGCCACCCCGAGGCAAAGTTTTTTTAGTTTCGTTAAGGGCATTCTAGACTTTCCCAACCCCTCATAAACTTAAAACACGATCTAAATGAGTCGCTTTGAGCGTAAAAAGAGTTTTAATCCCCATTCCTAAGCCTTTCCAAGTTTTAACAAAGACTAGTGCTAAAAAGAAGAGAAGAGGAGTGTCACGACCGAAAATTCGGGCGTGATGACACTTACCTAACCTACCAAGGCGAGTCATCGCAATACCTACTAATCCAAACATAACAATAATAGCGGAAGATAAAATAGCCTAATATGATAGATAATCATAGGAAGACCAAACTACAACCATCCCAAAACTGGTGTCACATGTACAACCCTCTAAATACATAGTACTCGAATAAAAACGTGTCTCAAATGTCTAGTCCTCAAATAGAGCGTAACATAATAATGGATTCGATGAAGGTCCGCTGATGACATAAGCAGCTACCTTAAGGATAATCTAGAAGCTCGATCCTATAATGAGAAAACTCTAACCAGAGGGACCGGGCTCGCAACCTACAAAATGTAGCAAGGGGGTAAGTATTAAAAACAACACGGTACTCAGCAAATGGAACTAACCTAGAGTAAAACAATGAAGAACCAAGTAACTCCTTCACACCCAACCACATACTGCCGAACTACAAACCTGCACTCAGAAAGTTCCCAACCTAGTAACACATAGTACACAATAAAGATAGCTTTTCAGTATAGCACAATTATCAAATCACAAGCCATAACTCACAAGTGATAACATAATCAATCACATGAATAACATCATGCCACATAATAGTATGCAAGGATGAGATGCAATGCTTATGCAATAATTGCCGGCAATGACCTCGGCATCACAGTATCATTAATAAAGATCTCAGTATCACAATGTCGCTGACAAAGACCTCGGCATCACAATATCACTATCACAGATTTCAGCATCGTAATATCACCGGCAAAGATTTCGGCATCACAATCTCACCATCACAGATTTTAGTATCACAATATCGCCGGCAAAGACCTCGGCATCACAATCTTACTATCACAGATTTTAGTATCAGAATATCGCTGGCAAAGACCTTAACATCACATCTCGACCGGTAAAGACCTTGGCCCCAATTTCTTTTTCTCTTTTTTTTACCATCGCGCTCATATCAATATCTTGAACAAATGCAAATTATGTGTGATATAGGATGAATGAACATGAGATGAAGTCCACAAACAAATCAACTCATAATCACCAACCACAACAATATATATCTCAAAAATAGAATCTCATCACTTATCCACATTCTCAATTCAAGTGTCACAACACCACACCAACTCACGTTTATATTTAATTGCCTCATTATTTTTTTATAATATTAAAAATATTTCATGAATCACACATAGAAGAAATTACAAAAATATGGGTATACCCAATACCATAAATGTTGCAATATACTTAATATCTCAATACCATCACAACCTCAATAACAATCACATCTCAAAATAAGTACCAATTCAATATCAATATCAAATAATTCACTATTTGCCCTAAAATACATTTTCACAATTAATTCACAAGTCAAATATCACCATAGGAATAATTACTCAATTCAAAATATTTCGATCAAAGCCTACATTAATCCATCTCTATTCCAAAATACTCAATTCTATACACATTAGAGCATACGAGGTTTAACATATTTAACAAAAGATTAGAAATCCACTTGCCTTACATAAAGTCTCGACTCACGTCAATTCTAAAGTTTTTCCCTCTTTACGATACTCCAAATCACCAAAATCTATTAAAATATAATATCACAATCACATAACGGATCTAATGACACTAAAATCAATTAATTCTGGTAAAAAGGGCAAAATGATCCAAAAATTTTTTCATCGAAAAAAGTCATCAAAAATCTAGAAACTATACATGAAAATGTTCTCCAAGTAATAAGAAATTCAATGGCGAATACCATTTAAAAAATGGAGCTAAAACGAGGTAGAAATCTCATGTTTAAAGTTTTCAAAAAAAAAACATTCAAACCAGCCAAAAACAGCAAATTTAACCTCAAACGGTGCGCCAAAATTAATTACTGAAACCCCCATGGTGCTCCCTTTGAAAAAATACACAAGTTAGCCTTTTGAATCGCCCAAATCGGATCAAAATCGAGGGAGAAATCTCGGATGGAAGTTTCATGAGAAGTTTAGAAAATCTGAGAATAAATCTGCAGATTTATTTACTGCGTTTGCCATGTGGCAGTGCCTAATTGGGCCACATCATCCCGCTTCAGCATTTTTAACAAACTCTCAAACTTAAGTTAAATGGTTCGGCCTCATCCAGAGTCAGAAAAATATATTTCATATATGAAATTTGATTGAAAATGATATTTCAGACTCAACGATATAGTCGAAATTCCCACCGATGGTCATTTTATTCCAATGTGGGTCCCATTTCCCAATATAGAAAACAATCGAAAGGACCAAAACACACTCAAAAGCATCAAAAACCGAACAAAGGATCCTTCTAGATGAAAATTGATGTTCTGGATCCAATGAAATCATCAGAATTTGAATTTGAGGTCTCCTTGGCCCAAAACCTGAGAAAGTTTATTTAAACTAGTTTCGAGCTCAAAAACTCAAAATATTCTCATAAGCTCTAAAAATTGTAATGAAGCCATTTCTAGCATTTGTTTCACAATTTGAAATTATTGGAATTGGTGAAATTTCGATCCGAGCCTTCGAACTCCGAATGTTGACCAAAGTCAAACTTATGATCCAAAATGAACTTAAAATGCAACTTTGGGCTTAAATCTCCATTTAACTCCAAATTCAATTCTACAAGTTCTCCTGGACTAGATTCGGTATTCTAGAGCTGATGAAATCAACAGAATTGCAATCCGACACTCGAAATTCAAAACGGCCAAAAAAACAAATTTTCCAATTTAAACCTTTGAAAACTCTTTATTTTGCAAAACTCAAGCTTATCACATTGTTTTCAAAAATCTAACTTTTAGACTTAACTAATAATGACTCAAGACAACTTTTGAGAAGGGCAAAAATGATAATTTTGTCAAAAATACAAAAAAAATGACCTTCAGGGTCATTACAAGGAGCAAGAATTTGAGGAGTTTGAGGAGAGGTTATCGAGGTTGATTGTCAAAAGTTTCACACCAGGTATGTAAGGCTAAATTAGAACATGAGAATGTTCTTCCATGTGCCCCATTGATGGTAATAGAGAAGTTGAGAATCTAATGAATCTACATACATGTTTCATGAATAATTTCTTATACATTATGTATATTATATGTATATTCATATGTTGATGATCATCATAGACTTGATTTCCCGAATTATATACTTTTCATGAGACATTGTATAAGCCCTGTATGTTATTTCATAAAAGATGCATGAGTGAACCTTGGGATGGAGTCTAGCACCTTGACTTGAGTATGTTGATTGTAATTGTGATGCGAGTATGAGGTTAAGTTAATTGAGCTTGATGATCCTATGAATATTTATGCCATGCCCCGGGAGGGTACCCTAGACGTGGACGGCACCTAGAGACTATTGCTAGTCCCCAAGCAAACCACTTCGGCTCATCACATTCTTTCAATCACTAACTCAAAACAATCAGCAGAAGACTAAAGATAATATTGGGCACATCTCATCTAGTCTCAAAAGTATATCAAATAAATTAAAAGGGCTAGTAGAAAGAACTAGCTCAACAAGTCTCAATATCAACATTCGACTCTAGTCTATGAAGCCTCTATTACTATCAAGTTGTGCTAATGACAGATCCGTGGCTACCTCAAATCAAAATAAAGCTAACTCAATGTCTAACTCAAATAAGCAAGATGAAATAAATGTAATGAATCCTCCGAAGTAAGGGAGGCTCACCAATCAGCTGAACGTCTCAAATCCTCAACGATGTGTCTGTTGATTATCTCTAACACTTGTATCTACATCATGAAATGATGTAGCATTGAGTAGTGTTAGTACGTAAAATGTACAGTATGTAAAATAGCTAAATGAAACGGAAAGAAGTAGAATAATATGGAACAATCTCCAACTCAAAACAATAACCAATCAGAATGTCAAGTGTCTATCCAAAGCAAGAATAAAGAATAGACAAATGACCCATCAACTAATCAGACCTCATCAGTCAAATCGGACTCATCTCAAAGGGGACTCAATTCAACTCATCTCATCTCATATCATCTCAACTCAGAGTACTCAATGTGGGAACTTTCTAGGAGTTTCTCTTATCCAACAACTGTCACGCCCAAAGTCCCATTAAGGGGGACTGGCATCCGTTGCTGACAAGGCTTGGGAGAACTGACATATAACTATGCACGTGCTATGAACATTGTAAAGGGGTTTCAACATTCAACATGCTTTCAAGAAAGTAGACAGTAATAGCAAGTCAAAAGGAAATGCATATGCGTTGGAGCCACGAATTCTAAAGTACGATACTTGACCACACTTTACTTTACATAGTCTACAAAGCCTCTAGATAAGGAACAATATCTATTAAGGATCGTGACAGGCCCGCTTCATGACTAACCATACAGTACAAAAATATAAGCTCTAGACACACAAAGCCCCGAAGCAACCTGGAGCTCAGTAACAATAGCTGGATATCCTATACTTCTATTGGGGAGATCTACTAGCTCCTGTACCTGTAGCATGAAATGCAGGTCCCCCATAAGGGACGTCAGTACGAGAAACTTTACTGAATATGTAAGGTAGGAAGTCTTGTATATGAAATAAGAACTCAAATGAAATCATAAACTAGTGTATACGGATAAGAGACCACTTTTAGTCATATTGTGGAATCATGTACCTTATGTCTTTTTTATTACTTTACCTTTCTTTACTGTATAATCTGTGCACAATATATCATGTAAATGACCAGCTGACCAGTGGTAAATCAATATCGAGATAGACCTATGCTAGGCTTTTCTTTCACCCCTAGGATACCCCCGTAATATGGGATCGACCTATACTAGGTGATTTTTTCAACCCCTGGGATACCACCCATCAATAAGTAACTTCAATTAATTTTTTATTTACTTTTGAGATGATTCTTTTGGTGGCCATAACAATTTAGAGCTGTAGGACTATAGACATAACATGTGACATATAACAATCACACAAGACAGTACCATAACAAAAAGAGTAAGTTACACGACTAATAAATTATATAGGAAATAAAATAACACGTGGATTTTATTAGCAACAAAAGGAACTCATGTATCTTAGCATCCAAAGTATGTAAGCAAAATTGACAATGCCATGTATGGGAGCATATGAACCTGTTAAAGAGTGGAGACATGTTATTATCCATGTCGGAGTTTGTAAGTGCCTTTATGTGCCAAGGAATAACCTAGATTCATGCCAAATAATACGAAAATGAGTAGCCTTACATACCTTGTTGTACGACCTTGTTATTACCTCGAAGTAACTTCCTTTCCGCCCAAATATTTATCTACAATAGAGTAGGTTATAAAACTAGTGTTAGCAGCTAATAAACACATCTTGGAAGTCCAATTTCACCCAAAAATAATATCCGGGCAGCAAGCTCGTAATTATCAACCAAAGAGTATTCTTCCAACATTTTCACTCCTAATCGTATTTTCTAGTACAAATTTTCATATACATGTCATATCCAGCTTGTTTTAGTCCCATAACAATGTTCCAAGAGCTCACAAAGCACAACGCATAACAATTCTACATGACACACAAATAGGCAGCATAACATTACGTCTTCTCGCTACATTTCGAAGCTAACAATCCCAAACCCGTTTTAACTTTGACCAAACTGTCTCCAACATATTTGCACGAAAAAACAGTCATAAAATAGTCTCAAAGTATATGGAGGATGTGCAATAACAATTCCCAATGATCAGTCCACAAATTTCTACTAAGAGCGCAATTAAGATATCATACAAGAACTCATTTTTGCGGAAGATAAAAATGGTGCAGCAGCCTTCCTACATCAGTAGAGAACCAAAACTTGTTAAAAACATAAATATTACTTCATAATCTAAGTAACTAACAAGATAAAATCCTCTTACTAAACAAGAAAAGTATACAATAATCTTTGGAACACATGATGTCCAAAATTCCTACACAAGCATAACCAGTATACTCTTCATGTTTTTCATGGAAACATTGCACTAAATACATAGGTATTCTTACTTACCTTAACCTCTAAGGAGTAGGGATTCTCCATAAACCCTGAAGTCTTGTTTTGGTTGATTTGTAATGGAAAGAGAGAGCAAGGAAAGACTTTGAAAAAATTTGATTTTTGGCTATGTTCGAATGACTTAAAGTTGCTTGTTTTTAATCCCTGTTAAAGGAACACTTTTGGATGAATTTCTTTTACACTTTAAGCCTTATTTTATTAAGGTGGTGATGCAGAAACTTGGACCTTTCACTTGGGCCTTATTGGGGTTCAATTTGATGGACTTTGCAGCCAATGTTTTCCTTCTACTTTTACTTAGTTTAGGCCTTATTTGTGAAGTGGGTTGTGAATGTAATTTGACCATTTTCCTATTCATATTGGGCTGTAAATATTGTCCCTTTATAATGCTAAACCATGGGCCTAAATTACACGCTTAACTCAGGATTTATTCTTTATCGGACTTGAAAAAATTCAGTGTTGGGCCTCGTCTCTGTCTACCTAGCCTATTTAAGCTAAGCACGTAGGTGACTTGCCTGCTAGCTTACTAAGTCCCACAAGCACCTCACTTCTTTCACTTCATCTGAGGCTGAGATCCCCTCAATTTTACTTAAAACTTATCACACTCGATCATCTTGAGCATTAGATGTACATATAGCCCTCTAGTCTGAAATTCAAGCACTTTTAAAAATTTGTGCTGATTTGACCCCGCCATATCATGTTTCATATGCATAGGACTAGTACATGTAAGATGTGGGGTGTGACAACAACAATCACTTATGAGATAGTGATTGTACAACATCCTACCAATGTTGCCACAACTGTTTTGTACTTGTCAGGTAGAGAACAAACTGAAACCAAAATGGATTATCCATAACGGAGTCAACCATCAACAAGTCCTCTATTGTTTTAGGGACTTCTATCAAGAGGGAACCTCAACGCAATGTAATGGTTCTAATCCTCACCTACGTTTGACAACATAGTGAATTAGTACGAGTTGGTTTTACTCTTACCCTTTTCAGTGCTCGATACTCCTCCCAAGACTAAATGCTCATAAGACTCATACATCTTAACCAAATTATCTCAATTAGCCTCGTGGAGGCATTCATCGTCTCAATCAGTCTCATGGAGACTCTCATGAACTCAATCTCAATCAATAGATCAAGGCTCATATCAGTCATTAGGGAACAATCAAATAGACAAGTCATTGGAGTTCATTTATGAATACTCATGGACCATCAAGTTCTATCAACCTATCATCATGCTCACATCACAATCACAATCAACACTCAATTCAAGGCTCTAGACTCAATCCCTAAATTCATTCATGCATGCTTTGAAAAGTTAACATACCGGGTTTATACAATATCTCATGAAAAGTATTCAATTCAAGAAAATAAGTTTACAATGATCATCAACATATGAAAATACATGTAATTAATATAATTTTCGAGAAATTAATCAAGATAATACTTCAAGAAACATGCATGAGGACTCATGGACTCTCAACTCTTTTATTATCATCTATGGGTCACATAGAGAACAATCTCATGCTTTTAGTTTATCCTTACATACCTAGAAAGTTGATATTACAATAAAAATTTGATGAATACTAGCTTTCTTGGAGAAAATCCTTGATCTTGATAGTTCCATTAGAGTGGAGGAACTTGCAAAGATATTGTTTGAAGGGGTTCTCTTTGATTCTTGAATTCTTGACTTAGAATCTTTATTGTTCTTGATGAAGAACCCTAATTCGTAAAGAAAAAGAATCAAGAAATCTTTTCTTGAAATTCTTGAATTCATCTTCTTGAGACCCTAGGGTATGATTTACAATTATATTAAAGATTCATGAATAGATGAAGAAATTTGGGTTGGATAGCTTAACATTTATGAAGAACGACTTACCTTGATGATGAATCTTGAAAGCTAATCCTAACTTGATGATATTCTTGATGATTATTGAGCGTTTATGTTTAGGAGCGAAGGAGAGGATTTTAATTATGAAAGCTGATGTTTTATGCATTTTGAGACCTTAAATAGACCCCCGAAGGTTTTAGGATAAAAGTACCCTCAAAATAAAAATAAAGGAAGTCATTTAGCTTATCCAGAAAGGGTTCGCATTAGGTCCGTGACGCGGAGCTTACGTGGACCTGTAGACAACTCTATAAGTCTTCGGTAAAATGCCCATAACTTTCTACTCCAAACTCTGATTAAGGTAAAATTAAATGTGTTGGAAAGCCAGTTCAAATATCTTCAGTTTGATATATTATGGGTCACCTAAATCGTTATAATTTATGATATATGGTCATTTGAAGTTGACCCTTCTATCAACTCATACGAAAACTTAGTCGATAGAAATCCTTTGGACTTAACTTGATGTAAAAGATACCTTATGACTCTAAATCACATCTAATATACTTTAAATACTTAGAAATTGATCCTCACATGTATATACAACCTAAAAGTCATTGGTCCACCTAACATTTATAAAATTTTACAATGGAACTCAAACGTTAAGTTTTTAGTTTAACTTCGTACTAGAGAGTTCGTGTGACCTTAGATCATCTCCACATCTATTTACAAACTATGAAATTGAATTTAACAATTATACTCAAGTAGGAATCATCAATTAAAATCTTATATCATATGAAGGATGACTCAGTCTTAGCTTAAAAAATTGGAGTGTTACAATTCATAATTGAATTCT
This sequence comes from Solanum rostratum, assembly GCA_029948455.1. Classification (NCBI taxonomy): domain Eukaryota; kingdom Viridiplantae; phylum Streptophyta; class Magnoliopsida; order Solanales; family Solanaceae; genus Solanum; species Solanum rostratum. The sequence continues at coordinate 34,975,087 of CM057045.1, forward strand.
AGAGTTTTGTGTAATTGACTTCCTCTTAATGATTGATTTGAGTCCTTGAGTTGTTAAATAAGAACTGAGTAGTTGATTGAGATGTTATGCCCAAAGGCCCAATTGAGTTGAGTTGATGAGATGATAAGAGTCTCTATGAGACTAGTTGAGATGGTGAGAGCCTCAACGAGGCTAATCAAGATGATCGATTGAGATGAGGAGTCTTATGAGCATTGAGTCTTGGGGAGTATCGAGCACCAAAATGAGTAAGATTAAATCCAACTTGCACTCATTAACTATGTTGCCAATCGTAGGCGAGGATAAAACTATTACATTGAGATTCCCTTTTGAGTTAAAGTCCCTAAAAGCAATAGAGGACTTGTTGAAGCTAGATCCCTACTGGATCCTATTTGTTCTTTACCTGGCAAGTACGAAATGACTATGGCAACATCAATGGGATTGTTGTACAATCACTAGCTCATAAATGATTGTTGTCAGATAAGAGAAACTCCCAGATAGTTCCCATACTGATAGTACTCTGATGTCGAGTATCATGCCCCATTTTCGAACCAGTCAAAATAGATCGCAACATCATGTGGCTGTGCTCTCTGGCTTTTGAAAAATTATTTTTAGAGTCGTCACCTAATTTTAAGAAAAATATTAGGAAATCAATTTAAGAAAATGTAAATATAGACTCTATTTTGATTTGAGAAACCAGTAAAATTTTACGTAAGAATTTTGGTTACTCGAGGGGAAGGTGTTAGGCATCACTCAGAGCCTATCCGAAGATAGTCCTTAAACTTAGCTTAGGATAATATAATTAGTGATAAATTTTTCATTTATTTAAAATTAGTGATAAAAAAATGATTAATTTGAATTAAAAAAAAGGAACAAAATACAAAGTATGTCATACGTAATCATCTATGTGACGCCCGATAAAATTACCAAATACCCCTAGAGTAAGGGTATGCACGTAATGCATCTTTCGATGCGCATATGGAAAATCCAAGGTCGGATTTGTGATCAGTATGAAAAATTGAGTGGAAGAATGGTCTCGGTCGATTTTTAGAGCGACCCGATCAAAAGATAATTTTTCGATCTGAAGTGCAAAAACAGTGTTAGTATGCGACATGGGTGCGTCCCGCACCCATCATGGACCAACATTTGTATTCTTTTGAAAATTTTTGACAGGATGGAGAGAACTCGTTCAAAAACTCTTTTTCTGAAAATACATTGCTCGCGACTAGTCTGCGTTGTGGACTGTCTTTTCCAAATTGAAAATTTCTAAATCATTATGAAGGGCATTCCGATCAATTCCCCACCCCTCCTAATCTCTATACACAATCTAATAAGGTCATTTCGACATGAAAAAGGGTCTAAAACCCCCACTCTGAGTCCAATTCCAATAAATTACTAGGGCTTGAGGAGAGAAGACAAGAGTTTGAACTGAGAGATTTTAGAAGAGATCCTTGATGTGCTTGGTTGATAACTACATTCTAGGTAGGATAAACTAAAAGTATGGGATAGTTCTTCCATGTGCTCCATAGAGGTCATATATGAGTTGATAATATGGAGAGTTCACATGCATGATCTTTGATGGTTTTCTTAAACTTATATTTGAAATTACATGTTTTTCTATGTTGATGATCATCATGCTATTTGTTTTTTTTAATTAAACCTTTTCATGAGAATTTGCGTAACTACATGATTATTTGAAAAGCATCCATAGTTAACTTGAGAATTGAGTCCAGAGCCTTGAGTTGAGATTGTTGATTGTGATGGGATGATGATGATGAGTTGATAGAAATTGATTGTCTTATGAGTTTCTACAATTGAACTCTACTGATATGTCTATTCGATTGTTTCCTAATAATTGTTCTAAATCTTGAGTTATTGATGAGATTGATTAATGAGAGGGCTAAAGTCCCTATGAGATGTTGATTGATGAGAGGGATAAAACCCCTATGAGACGTTGATTGATAATAGGGCCAATGTCACTATGAGTTGATTAATTTGATTGGATTGATGGTTTTATGAGCATTGAGTCATGGGAGGAGTATCGGGCACCGAAAGAGTGAGAGTTAGTCCGACTTGAACTCGTCAAACTACATCGCCAAATGTAGGTGAGGCTTAGAACAATCACATATATTGTGGTTCCCTCTTAATTAGAAGTCCTTGAAACAATAACAAACTTATTAACAACAGACTCCATATTGGGTGAGTTGATCTTGTTTCGATTCGTTCCCTACCTGGCAAGTTTGGAACGGTTGTGGCAAAATCAGTGTGATTATTGTACATTCACTGGCTCATAAGTGATTGTTGTCGGATAGGAGAAAGTCCCATAAATTTCCTACCTTGAGTACTCTGAGTCTAGATGAGATGAGAGGGGGTGAGCTCCTCTAAGATGAGATGAGATGAGATGAGATAAGAGGAGGTGAGCTCCTTTGAGATGAGTATGAGATGATTGATGAGCTTTGAGTTATTGATGGGTCATTTGTCTACTCTTTATTCTTGCATGGATAAACATTTGATTATTTGATGTCATTGGATGTTTATTTTGAGTCGATGTTGTTTTCTTATTATTCTACTTGTTTCTGTTTCACTCAGTTATTTTACATACCAGTACATTCCAAGTACTGATGTCGACTCTGGACTACAACATTTTATTATGCAAAGGAAGGTACTAGAGATCGTCAACAGGCGCTCCGTTGAAGATCTGAGAATTGAAGTTGAATTGGTGAGCCTTCCCTACTTTGGAGGATCCACCATGACTTATTCATCTTGCTTTAGAGTTAGAGATTGGACTATTTCTTTATTTTGATTTGGGTAGTCATGGCTTTTTCATTGGCACTACATGTGTAGTAATAAAGGCTTCATAGACGATGGTTGAACGTTGATGTTAAGATTTGTGAGAAAGTTCATTCTACCAGCCTTCATTTTTATATATATTCTGAGACTTTAGAGGAGATGTACCCATTTATTTACTTATACTTTCTGATGTTCATTAGAGTATATTGATTGAATGATGTGATAAGGCTAAGTGGTTTGCTTGGGGACTAGCAATAGTCTCTGAGTGTCGGCCATGCCAAGGGTACCCTCCCGAGGCATGATAAGCTTGGTATCAAAGCACAAAGTTCAAGTGTCTTAGGGAGTCTATGAAGCCGTGTCTAGTAGAGTCTTGTTTATGGGTGTTTTTTCGACCACATTTAATAAGCAGGAGGCTATAGGACATTAGGAAGGGTTACACTTCTTTCTCATTCCAATTCGTGCGATAGAGGAAAACTCTATGAGAACTCTCTTCTAATTCGTGTTCTACACGTACAAAATTGATAACATGCCTCCCAGAAGAGCTGTCAGAGGAAGGGGACGCCCTTCCAGGAAAGCTGTTAATCCACCTGCACCTCAAGTACCCGAGGAGCCTATGGATCAAGCTGTTCCTTCTACACAACTCCCTCAAGATGAGGTCTCTAATGCCGAGCTACGCCAGGCTATTCAAGCTCTAACCCAGGCTGTCGCCGCATCTACTATGAGACAAGGACCGAGTAGACCTCTCATGACACCTCTAGAGTCCAGGAATTCTTGAGGATGAATTCGCCTGAGTTCATGGGGTTTTAATCTACTGAAGATCCCCAAGACTACGTGGAGGAACTTGAATAGGTGTTCTAGGTAATGCATGTGGCTGATGCTGAAAGCGTTGAATTGGCTGCATACTAACTCAAGGATGTGGCCAGAATGTGGTTCGACTAATGAAACATAGGTAGAAGGGATGATGCTCCGTACTTTACTTGGACAGTGTTTAAGGAGGCCTACTTGGGATGCTTCTTCCAAGAGAGAAAAGAGAAGCTAAGGTTAGGGAGTTCCTGAATCTAAAACAGGGCTCTATGACTGTGCAAAAGTATAGTTTAAAGTTCACATAACTATCTCTTTATACTCTGACATAATTGCTGACATGAGGGGAAGGATGGGGATGTATGTCGATGGGTTGAATAGGGGACCCAAGAGAGATGGGAGAGGAGCAATGCTTGAGAGTGACATAGATATCGGGCGACTGATGACATTTGTGCAACAAGCGGATGAAGAGAGACAGCATGATAGGGAAGAATTCAAGCGCAAGAAAGCGAAGACATCCAGCCACGAGGTTGGGAGTAAAGGAAATGGCAAACGGTTTCCAGCACTATCATCTGCTAATGTGCCTGCACCTAGAAGCGGATATATGTCAGCTTCCTGGTTACTATGTCACTAGTTGCTTGATTAAGTTGAAGCATGGTTTCTTAAAATTTTGTTATGTTTGTCTTGGTTTAGTTCTCGTTTTTAGTATTCTAAGATTCAGTTGTTTTGGTATGTTAATCACATATTAGTTACTAGGTGTAGGATTAATAGCCAATATTCTCTTCTTAAAATTTAGCTACTGCTTATGTCTAAATTCACTCCTGTTTGTTTGAATAAAAATGACTAAATCAAGAGCACCTGACTACCTGTTGTTAACAGATTCTCAAATAAAGAAGATTTTTGCTACTAGAAAACATAGTATTAGCTATGGATATGGGTTTAGCCTTTCGTTCTCTGTTTACTATGGTTGTTTTCCTGTTTTATGCAGAAAAATCTGATTTGGATTCACAATTTTAGTTTATGGTGTTTTGAAACTCGATTTTGTAGAGACTTTTCGATAGAAATCTACATGCTTTACTATCTATATTCTAGTCCATGATTGACAATCTAAAGTAGATCCCAGAGTATTGGTTTAAGTGTTTCCTCTTCATGTTTATTACACACATTGAAATTTTTTGTTCACTTTATTTATAACAAATATGGATGAAGGATCATCTTCAGAAATAACTACTATAGACTTTGCTTTCATTTCATTTACTGCACTATTTAAGTTATAAGTTTTGAGCTTGTGGAAATGCACCTTTAAAGATTTGTTTTGTCAAAGTGTTCAGGTCAAAACTAAATCATTGTAGAACAAGTTTATCGTTAATTACTGCATCTTGTCTATTAAAATCCAGAACTGTCAAAATAAGATACAACCATAACTCCCTTATCTTTCGACTTGCATTCTCTTCTCCAATTAAATTTTAGTGGACTACGCATTTTCATTATGAATTATGATTTACAACCTATTTTCCTTCCCATATAATTCATGGCTTATGGTCCTGTATGTACATGAGCCATAAAATTGTAAATTATAACTAATTTTGATAGAAAAATACTATGTTGGTTATATGTTTATGTAAGTGTTCTTCTACAATTGTTATCAGATTTCATGCTTAAAATTAATGTCACTCTCTTTAGCTCAAAATTTGTCTCATTTAATATGTATGAAACTGAGATCTTCTCCTCATTGTATGGTTTAAACACATTGTGTTTTGTGTGTTGTTTCTCTTGACCAGAATATGACTCAAGCTCAACATTTATTTACTATGTAAAAGTCTTAATATTAATGTGTTAGTCAGTACCTATCTGTGTAATTTTATTGGGTCAGCACTTGATTTTTTTTATGTTTACTTTTTTTTAAAAGAACACCTTTTGTAGAAGCTAGAATAAATCATCAAGCTTGTTGGGTATGTTTACTATGAGTAGAGGTCATATCTTATGTAGCAGTTCATTTCTTTTCTAGCTAAGCTTCGACAATGCTTTGCTAAACTTTAGAAAATGCATTACTCAAGTCATGTCTTAGACTACTAAATTTAATACTTCAGGTATACATCAATTTCTAGCTCCTTATTTTCTCTTATGTTTCATGTACGCCATCGGGAGCTGGAGTTCTACTTTGGAACTCGTCTTTAGCCCAAAATATGGGTCAACAACTATTAGGATCGTCACCACGCTTGGAGTCTTGAACATTAGGAGTCAACCTTCCTTGACTTTCTCGTCATCATTCCATTACATTTCTTTCCATATTAATTGATTAATATTTTATGAATATTGATATTAGCTAACTTTTTTGTCTTGAAGATTATCTTGTGGCTGGTAGTATTTGATAAAGAATCTAGTGTTGATGTTTATAGTCTTAACAAATTCTATAATCATTATTTTAAAGGCTCTTTTGAAATAGGCCAAAGTCCTTAGAAAATTATTTCAAATTAAGTTTTCAAACTAAACAAAGGCCTAATTAATCATCTTGAGAAATAAATTATTTATCATTATGAATGTTGATATTATATTTTATAAAATTTATATAATTATAAAATGAATTCCCATAATTAGGTCACTTTAGGTTTTAAGTTGATTTTCGAAATATAATGTAATATTTTCATTTGGGTCGTTTTAAATCTTTTAATGGATTTTCTTTTAAATAATAAAATAAAGTGTATTTGAGTATTTTAAATTTCTTCGGTTGATTTTTTTACAAATTATTTTATCTTTTTTTATTAAAAAATGATATGACTTAGGTATTATGCTATTTTCTTAACATAACCTTTCAAGATTTTAGAATTTCTTTTTTCAAACAGGTTCAATACTACAAGGTATGTATATGTATACGTTATACACAAGGTATATATTTTATCCTAGTCTTTTCTTTAGTTTGTATATTTGTAACACCCCAATTTCTTTTTAGCTAAGATAGAGCCATCCTTCATATGATATAGGATTTTAATTGATAATTCTTAATTGAACATAGATGTTAAAGTCAATTTCTTAGTGTGGAATAGAATTGGAGATGATATAAGATCGTAGTTCTAATGTAAAATTTTATAAAAGTTAGATACACAAAGGACTTTTAGGTTGTATATACATGCTAGGATCAATTCCTAAGTATTTAAAGTATATTAGATGTGATTTAGAGTCATAAGGGATCTTCTACATCAAACCAAGTCCAAAGAATTTCTACCGACTAAGTTTTTCATATGAGTTGATAGAAGGGTCAACTTCAAATGACCATATCTCCTAAAGTATAACGAGTTAGGTGACCCATAATATATCAAATTGAAGATATTTGAATTAGTTTTCCAACTCATCTAATTTTGCCTTAATCAGAGTTTGGAGTTTATGACCATTTTACTGAAGATCTACAGAGTTATCTGAAGGTCCGCGACATCCAAAACCCTTTCTGGATAAGCTAAATGACGTCCTTTCTTTTTATTTTGAGGGTACTTTTATCTGAAAAACCTTTGGAGGGTCTATTTAAGGTCCCGAAACGCATAAAACATGAGTTCTTCATAACCCTCTCCTTCACTCCAAAACATAAACGCTCAATGAATCATCAAGAAAATCATCAAGTTAGGGTTAGCTTTCAAGATTCATCATCAAGGTAAGTTATTCTTCATAAATTTCAAGCTACCCAACCTAAATTTCTTCATCTATTCATGAACTTCTAATAGAATCTTAAATCATAACCTAGGTTTTCAAGAAAACGAATTCAAGAATTCTAAGAAAGGATTTCTTGATTCTTCTTTTTCAAGAATTAGGATATTTCATCAAGAACTCTAAAGATTCTAAGTCAAGAATTCAAGAATCAAAGAGAATTCCTTCAACCAATGTCATTCCAAGTTCTTTCACTTTAAAAGAACTACCAAGATCGAGGATTTTCACCAAGAAAGCTAGTATTCATCAAATTTCGATTGTAATATTAATTTTCCAGGTATGTAAGGCTAAACTAAAGCATAAAATTGTTCTCCCATGTTCTCCATAGAGGAGTTGAGAGTCCGCCAGTCCCCATACGTGTTTCTTGAAATACTTTCTCGATAATTTTCTTCAAAATTACATCTATTACATGTATTTTTATATGTTGATGATCATCATAAACTTATTTTTTGAGTTGAATACTTTTGATGAGTTATTGTATAACCCTATATGTTATTTTATGAAAGTATGCATGAATGAACCTGGAATTGGAGTCTAGAGCCTTGACTTGAGTATGTTGATTGAAATATTGATGTGAGTATGAGGTTGAGTTAATTGAGCTTGATGACCCTATGAGTCTTCATAATTGAGTTCTTGAGTTTTGTCGAAATGATTTCTTATTGATGGTGATTTGAGTCCTTGAGTTCTTAAACGAACATTGAGTTGATATGTTGATTGATGTTAGGACGAAAGGCCCCATTTGATTTGAGAAGATGAGAGTCTCTATGAAATTGATTGAGATGGTGAGTGCCTCCACGAGGCTAATTGAGATGAATGGGTTTATGCGCATTGAGTCTTGGGAGGAGTATCGAGCACCGAAATGAGTAAGAGTAAATCCAACTCGCACTCATTAACTACGTTGCCAAGTGTAGATGAGTATTAGAACCACTACATTATATTGAGTTTCCCACTTAATTGAAAGTCGTTGAAATAATAGCGAACTTGATTGACTAGATCAATTATGGATCCGATTCGTTCTTTACATGGAAAGTACAGAATGACTGTGGTAACATTAGTAGGATTGTTGTACAATCACTAGCTCATAAGTAATTATTGTCGGATAAGAGAAACTCCCAAAAAGTTCCCACATTGAGTACTCTGAGTCAAGTTAAGTTGAGTTGAGTTGAGTTGAGTCCTATTAAGTTGATTCCATTGGGTTGAGTTTGAGTAGATTGATGAGGTTTGATTGATTGATGGGTCAGTTGTCTACTCTTTATTCTTGCTTTAGATAGAAATTTGACACTCTGATTGAGTATATTCTGAGTTGATGTTATTTCCATAATATTCTACCTGTATCTGTTTGATTCAGCCATTTTACATACTTGTACATTCTACGTACTGACATTCCCTTTTGGACTGCATCATTTTATGATGTAGAGGCAGGTATTATAGATCATCAAAAGGCGCACCGTTAAGGATCTTTGCATTCACCTGAGTTGGTGAGCCTCCCTTATTTCAGATGATCCCGTTTTATTTTTCATCTAGCTTTATAGAGTCAGATTTGATTTAGGCTAGCTTTACTTTTGAGTTGAGGTAGTCATGGGTCTATCACTGGCACCAACTGATAGTGATAGAGGCTTCATAGACTAGAGTTGAGTTATTGATATTGAGACTTGTTGAGCTAGCTTCTTTCGGACTAGCCTGTTTACTTATATATTATGAGACTTCCACCATTTAATCTTTAGACTTTCGTTGAGTTTCTATGTTGTTGAATGAATGAATGTGATGAGGCCAAGTGGTTAGCTTGGGGACTAGCAATAGTCTCTGAATGCCGGCCACGTCTGGGCGTGACAATATTATAACTATTTTGTATCCTTTCAAGTAAAAGGAGGGTACCCTAGACGTGAAGGATATAAAATATTTATAATATTATCACGCCCAGACGTGGCCGGCATTCAAAGACTATTGCTAGTCCCCAAGCTAACCGCTTAGCCTCATCACATCATTCAATCAATAAACTCCAATGAACAGCGGAAAGTATAAGTAAATAAATGGGCACATCTCCTCTAAAGTCTCAGAATATATATAAAAATGAAGGCTAGTAGAAAGAACTAGCTCACAAGCCTCAACATCAACGCTCAACCATCGTCTATGAAGCCTCTATTACTATACATGTGGTGCCAATGAAAAACCCATGGCTACCCAAATCAAAATAAAGAAATAGTCCAATCTCTAACTCTAAAGCAAGATGAATAAGTCATGGTGGATTCTCCGAAGTAGGGGAGGCTCACCAATTCAGCTTCGAATCTCAGATCTTCAACAGAGTGTATATTGACGATCTCTAGTACCTGCCCCTGCATCATAAAAAGATGCAGTCTAGAGTGGATATCAGTACTTGGGAATGTACTGGTATGTAAAATAGCTGAGTGAAACAGAAACAGGTAGAATAATATGGAAACAACATTGACTCAAAATAAATATCCAATCACATCAAATAGTCAAATGTCTATCTATGATAGAATAAAGAGTAGACAAGTGACCCATCAATAACTCAAAGCTCATCAATCATCTCATACTCATCTCAAAGGATCTCACCTCCTCTCATCTCATCTCATCTCAGAGGAGCTCACTCCTCTCATCTCACCTAGACTCAGAGTACTCAAGGTAGGAAATTTATGGGACTTTCTCTTATCCGACAATAATCATTTATGAGCTAGTGAATGTACAATAATCACGCTAATGTTGCCACAACCGTTCCAAACTTGATAGGTAGGGAACGAATCAAAACCATATCAGCTCACCCAATATGGAGTCAGTCGACAATAAATCTGTTATTGTTTCAGGGATTTCTAATCAAGAGGGAACCACGATATATGTGATGGTTCTAAGCCTCACCTATGTTTGGCGACGTATTTTGACGAGTTCAAGTCAGACTAACTCTCACTCTTTCGATGCTCAGTACTCCTCCCATGACTCAATGCTCATAAAACCATCAATCCAATCAAACCAATCAACTCATAAGGGCCATTGGCCCTATCATCAATCAACATCTCATAGGGGTTTTATCCCTCTCATCAATCAACATCTCATAGGGACTTTAGCCATCTCATCAATCAATCTCATCAATGACTCAAGATTTAGAACAATCATTAAGAAATAATCGAATAAACACATCAGTAAAGTTCATTTTAAATCTCATCAATGACTCAAGATTTAGAACAATCATTAGGAAATAATCGAATAGACACATCGGTACAGTTCATTTGTAGATACTCATAAGACAATCAATTTCTATCAACTCATTATCATCATCCCATCACAATCAACAATCTTAACTTAATGCTCTAGACTAAATTCTCAAGTTCATTATGTATGTTTTTCAAATAATCATGAAAAGGTTTAATTCAAGAAAACAAATAGCATGATGATCATCAACATAGGAAAACATGTAATTTCAAATATAAGTTTAAGAAAACCATCAAAGATCATGCATGTAAACTCTCCACATCATCAACTCATCTATGACCTCTATGGGGCACATGGAAGAACTATCTCATGCTTTTAGTTTAGCATCACATACCTGGAATGTAGCTATCATCCAAGCACGTCAAGGATCTCTTCTCGAATCTTTCAGTTCAAACTCTTCTCTTCTCTCCTCAAGCGCTAGCCTTAGTAATGTATTGGAATAGGACTTACAGTGGGGGTTTTAGACCCCTTTTCACATTAAAACAACCTTATTAGATCATGTGTAGAGTTTAGGAGGTGGTGGAGAATTGACCATAGTGCCCCTCATAATGATTTAGAAATTTTCACCTCGGAAAAGACACAGTCCGTGACGTGGACTGGTCGTGAACAATGTTTTTCAAAAAAAGAGTTTTTGAACGAGTTATCTCCATCCCGTCGAAAATTTTCAAAAGAATACAAGTGCTAGTCCGCGATGGGTGCGCGACGTGCCCCTGTCGCGTACTAACACTATTTTTGCGCTTTGGATAAAAAATTATCTTTTGAGCGGGTCGCTCAAAAAATCGACCTAGACCATTTTCTCCCTCAACGTTTTGTACTAATCACAAATCTGGCCTCAGATTCGCCATACGCGCATACCCTCACTATAGAGGTATTTTGGTAATTTTACTGAGCATTACATCATCTACCCCTTGGGATCTTTCATCCTCAAATGATGAGTAAAGGTGGATATTAGGGCACAAATAGACTCAAGACTCATCTCTACACATCAACTCAATCAATCAAACTCTCGACTTAGTAATAGAAAGTCACATCAATAATAAATACATCAATTTCGTGAAGGGTAAGAAATCTACCTTCAACACTCTCATCGTTTGGCACAAATATGTGTGGATATTTGGCTTTCATCTCTTCCTCAGCTTCCCATATGGCTTCTTCAACGAATTTATTTCTCCACAGGACTTTGACTGATGCTACCTTTTTGTTCCTCAATTTACGAATCTGATGATCAAGGACTTGAACCAGAACCTCATCGTAAGAAAGGCTATCTTTCACTCCAATGCTATCAACAGGGTCCACCAAGGTAGGGTCTCCCAAGCATTTCTTTAACATCGATACATTGAATACCGGATGTACTCCATCTAACTCGAAAGACAACTCCAACTCATAAGCAACCTTCCCAATCCTCTTTACAATCTGATATGGTCCAACATAGCGTGGACTTAACTTTCCCTTCTTCCCAAATCTTAAGACACCCTTCATAGGCGACACTTTCAAATATACCCAATCACCTTCCTCGAACTCTAAGTCTCTTCTCCTCACGTTGGTATAAGATTTTTGGCGACTCTGGGAAGTCTTTAACCTTTCTCTAATGACCTTGACCTTCTCCATCACTTGGTGGACGAGATCAGGTCCAATCAACTCCGCTTCTCCAACCTCAAACCACCTAATTGGCGATCTACATCTCCTCCCATACAAGGCTTCATAGGGAGCCATTTGGATGCTTGTATGGTAACTAATTTTATATGCAAATTCAATCGGTGGTAGGTAATCATCCCTATTTCCCTTAAAATCAAGAACACAAGCTCTCAACATGTCCTCAAGTGTTTGAATCGTATGCTCTGCCTGACCATCTGCCTGTGGATGAAAGGCCATGCTCACGTTCATCTTAGTACCCAATCCTTTTTGGAACGATCTCCAAAACTGGGAGGTAAATTGTGCTCCTCTGTCCGAGATAATGGACAAAGGAACCCCATGCAACCTTACAATCTCCTAGATGTATAACTTGGCATACTTCTCCATAGTGTTTGTTGTCTTAACTGCCAAGAAGTGAGCCGATTTAGTCATTCTATCCACGATCACCCATATCGAATCATGTTGCTTTCGGGACTTTGGTAAACCAGTAATAAAGTCCATATTAATCATCTCCCACTTCCATTTTGGAATCTCAAAGTTCTGAACCAATCCACATGGCCTTTGATGCTCAACCTTCACTTATTGGCAATTCAGGCATTTCGAAACAAACTCAGCAATATCCCTCTTCATTTCGCTCAACCAATAGACTTCCCTCAAGTCATGGTATATCTTGGTAGAGCCTGGATGAATGGAATACCTAGTGTTGTGGGCTTCTTCCATGATTCTATCTCGAACGCCATCAACGTCTGGAACACACAACCTACTTTGATACCTCAACTCTCTATCTCCCCCTTTGGAGAAGACCATCACTTTCTGTTTGTGGACAACCTCCTTTAGTTGGAGTATGACAGGATCTTAGTTTAGCTTTTTTTCACCTTTGCAACTAAGGATGAAGCAAACCCATCCTGAACATTAACTCCTCCTTCATCATTCTCCTCAAGTTGAACTCCCAAACGAGCCAACTGATGCACTTCCTTGGCTAGCTCCTTTCTTCCTTCCTCCACATAGGTTGTACTACCCATTGATAGCCTGCTAAGAGTGTCAGCAACAACGTTAGCTTTACCTGGGTGGTAATGAATGCTCATGTCATAATCCTTGAGTAATTCCAACCATCTTCTCTGTTGTAGGTTGAGCTCTTTCTGACTGAAAACATACTACAAGCTCTTATGGTCAGTGAACATATCCACATGCACTCCATACAAGTAGTGGCGCCAGATTTTTAGCGCAAACACTACTGCTGCCAACTCGAGATATGGGTTGGATAATTCCTTTCATGAACATTGAGTTGTCTGGAAACATAGGCTATCACCTTCCCTTTCTGCATCAACATATATCCCAATCCAACTCTCGAAGCATCACAGAAAATCACGAAGTCCTCTATCTCCTCGGGAAAGGTAAGGACTGGAGCAGTAGTAACCTCATTTTCAATTCTTGGAAACTCTTCTCACATTCCTCAAACCACTAAAACTTGACCTTTTTCTGAGTCAATTTAGTCAATGGTGCGGATAGGGAAGAAAATCCATCAACAAACCTGCGGTAGTAGCCTACCACCCCCAAGAAACTTCTAATGTACATTGGAGTGGTTGGTCGGGGCCAGTTCTTAACTGCTTCAATCTTTTGGACATCCACTCGAATACCATCATCGGAAACAACGTGGCCTAGGAAGCCGCTGACATAAGCCAAAACTCACACTTTGAAAATTTTGCATACAACTCATGGTCCTTAAGAGTTCTGAGGACAACTCTGAGGTGGTTAGCATGATCTTCCTCTCTTCTCGAATACACCAAAATTTTGTCAATGAACACAATCACAAACATATCAATATGGTCTGAATACTCTATTCATCAAGTCCATAAAGGCGGCAGGTGCATTCGTCAACCCAAAGGACATGTCCAAAAACTCAAAATGGCCATATCTAGTCCTAAAGGTTGTCTTCGGAATTTCGCATTCCCTCACCTTCAACTGGTGGTAGCCAAATCTAAGGTCTACCTTGGAGAAACAAGAGGCGCCCTGAAGTTGGTCAAACAAAATCCTTGGGAGAGGATACTTATTGTTTATCGTGACCTTGTTCAGTTGCCTATAATCAATACATATTCTGAGGGACCTATCTTTCTTTCGCACGAATAGGACATGAGCACCCCAAGGTGATACACTTGGCCTAATGAAGCCCTTCTCTAGCAAATCTTTCAATTTCTCTTTCAACTCAGTTGGGGCCATCCTATAAGGTGGAATCAAAATAGGTTGGGTATCAGGGAGAATATCAATGCCAAAGTCAATCTCTATATCAGCAGGGACTCGGGGCAAATCATTAGGAAATACTTTCGGAAACTCATTAACAACCGGAATTGACTCAAGAGTTGGGGACTCAATATCATCAGATTTCACTCGCATAAGGTGATAGATACAACCTTTGAAAATCAACTTTCTAGCTCTAAGATATTAGATAAATTTTCCTCTAGGTGTAACAGAATCACCTTTCCACTCTAGAACCGATTCATTAGTAAATTGGAACTTAACAGTTCGGGATCTATAATCAACATAGGCATAACTGGCGTGAAGCCAATCTATGCCAAGGATCACATCAAAATCAATCATTTCCAACTCAACCAAATCAACAAAAGTATCCCTATGATGAATGGACACTACACAAGATCTATAGATTCTCTCTACTCGAATAGACTCACCAATTGGAGTAGAAACATCAAAGGGTTCAAGAAGTCTCTCAGGGGTCCTATCAAATCTATTAGCCATATAAGAAGATACAAATGACAATGTGGCACCCGAATCCATCAACACATAACAATCAAAAGTAAAGACTCGAATTATACCCATAATAACATCTGGAGAGTTTTCTTGATCTTGGCAACTACCCATGGCATACAAGCAGTTTGTTGCTCCGCCAACGCCTGACGTAGTGTCCCTTTGGTTTCTTCAAATTGGCGGGGCGGGTATGGAAGATTGAGCTCGGGCAGCCCACCTTGGACAATCCTTATGGTAGTGACCTGCTTGGCCACACTTGTAGCACACATCATTCCCGTCACGACATCTCCCCAAGTGCAATTTGCCACACTTATCACATGGTGGCTTACCCTGCGGACCTTACACTAGCTTGTGAATGAGGTCTATGACTCCCCATATTCTAAGGATATATTCATTTTCGAATAAACAAAGCGAAGCATCCAGGACTACAATCATTCGTGAACTTAGCTGTGATGTTCGCGACCAAAATAGGGGCACACAAATAAGAGGAAATAAAAGGAAGCAGGGAAGGCAAAACAGCTGTTGCATTCACTAATG
Organism: Solanum rostratum; assembly: GCA_029948455.1. Lineage (NCBI taxonomy): Eukaryota > Viridiplantae > Streptophyta > Magnoliopsida > Solanales > Solanaceae > Solanum > Solanum rostratum. The sequence goes on from CM057045.1 coordinate 34,990,525, forward strand.
AATCTAGAGGAATATTTCGACTATTAAAGCTAGCTGAAATATCATGTAATGACATTTTGAGGTCAATAAAGAAATTACCTACGACTACACTTCATATTGAGGTCAACATAACGTTCACTAGGAGGAAAATGAGGCTAGAAGAAGAGTAAAACAAGGCAATGAAAAGCAAACCTGGACATTAACTATAACAGAGAAATATAAAGAGGAAAAAACTTAATGAAAACACATTTAACTGCAAGCAAACGCCTCAACATAACAATTGTTTCACACAAATCTAAATAAACCATTCTAAATACGAACCATAAATAGACCGGCAGATCATTAATAGAATTTAATGAGAATGATGGAAGGAATTTTACCTTGTGACAAGCAAGAAACTAAGGCTTTAGCTTCAAGAATTCCCACTTCAAATTCGCTTTTCTGAACTCGAATTTAAGATCGAAACAAGGAATTAAACAACTCTTGAAATCAAATATTGGTTATACCTTTTTGTATGTTTTTTCTCTCTTTTCCGATGTGTTTTTTGATCTTTCGTTGGTGATTTTCCGCTCTGTTATTCTCTATGCTTGGAGATTTTTCAATCTGTTCCATAAATGTAAAAACAAGCCCTTTTTTTATAGCCGAATTCAAGCTCACAACAGACTCTTCTCGGTGAATCCTCAAGAATTCAAAATTTAAATTGCTAGGAGTCTAAGTCTTAAAGAAAGTGGGAGGATGAGTAGGCTGTAAAGTGATATTTTTAGATTTATTTGAGAGGAGAGGGGGTAGGGCGGTGATAGAGATGGAGCGTCAGGCGATGATGAAAGTGGTGATAGTGAGAAACTTTTCTGGAAAAGATAAGCGAAGACGAAGGGGAGGGGTACGGGCGAGGTTAGGGATGTCACTTCTCTTGAACAAAGAAGAATAGAGGCATAGGGTGTGGTTCTGGAGAAGGGAGAAGATGAGCGTAGGGTTGTGTGGTCGCATGAGGAAGATAACAAAACAACAAAAGGGGCACGTGAGGTTGTGTATTGGGAATATGTATATGTATTTTATTGCAAAGTAATAATTGGATTGGGTCATGGTGGTTTTGGGCTGAAGTTTAAAATACTTGGGTTGAACATATATTTCTTATGGGCTGAAATATTTGGTTTAGGCCAAATTTTGGGCTTCTCCGTTCTTCTTCTTTTGAAAATTATTTTGAGCTACTAATAAAAAAACTAACATACCATATAATGATGATTAACAATTTACAAAAAAGAAGAATATTAATATTTAAACTTTACGCTAATGTAATATGTAGATGTAAAATATGAACTTGTAATTAATTCAGTAATCAATGATTTTTTTTATTTTTTTAAAAAATGTAAAAAGCGATAATAGTAATTTCAATAAAAAATATGTAATTTTAGTCGTGATTATAGAAATGTGACAACGACGAAAAGAAGAGTGGAGAGAAAAAATAATAACAATAATTATTATAGTCGTAATAGTAAAAATAGTAGTGAAAGAGACATTTTGATACGTTATTAATTTAGAAACTTAAAATAATGAATTAGAAGGAGGGTCAAAATTGGGTGTCAACATCGAGTTGAGTTGAGTCATTTTGATGAGGTTTGATTGGTTGATGGGTCACTTGTCTACTCTTTATTCTTACTTTAGGTAGACATTTAACATTCGGATTGAGTATATTCTGAGTTGATGTTATTTCTATATTATTCTACCTGCATTTATTTCCTTTAGTCATTTACATACTCATACATCAACATACTGACGTCCCCTTTGGACTGCATCATTTTATGATACAGAGGCAAGACCTAGAGATCGTCAACAGGCACATAGTTGAGGATCTACGGTAGTCAGCAGAGTTGGTGAGCCTCATTTACTTTGGAGGATCATTATTTTATTTTCATCTAGCTTTATAAGTCAGACTTGAGTTAGCTTTACTTTTGTTGAGGTAGTCATGAGTCTGTCATTGGCACCATTGATAGCGATAGAAGCTTCATAGACTGGAGTTGAGTTATTGATGTTGAGATTCTGCTGTGCTAGTTTCTTCCATACTAGCCTATGATATGCTATTAGAGATTTAGATTGCCCATTATTATCTTTAGTCTTGCGTTGATTTGTTAATTTATGTTGAATAAATAAATGTGGTGAGTCCAAGTAGTTCGCTTGGGGACTAGCAATAGTTTCTAAGTGTCGGCCACATCTAGGGTACCCTCTTGGGGCATAACAAACTTAGTATCAGAGCACGGAGTTCAAGTGTCCTAGGGAGTTTGTGAAATCATGTCTAGTAGAGTCTTTTTTATGGGTGTGTTGTGCATGCACCACATTTCATAAGTAGGAGGCTATAGGACATTAGGAATGGTTACACTTCTTTCATGATCTGATTCGTGCGATAGAGTTGAAACTCTATGAAACTCTCTTCTAATTCGTTCTCTATGCATTGCAGAGTTGTGATCATTCCTCCCAGAAGAGCCATCAAAGGTAGAAGGTGTCCTACCAGGCGGAATGTTAACCCACCCGAGCCTCAAGGACATGATAAGCTTGTAGATCCAGCTATCCCTGTTGAGCAGCCCCCACAAGCTGAGGTTTTTAATGCTGAGCTTTGCCAGGTTATCTAAACTCTAGCACAGTCTATCACAGGATGCAAGGAGAAGGTAGACAGGATGCACAGGACACATCTAGAATCTGAGAATTCTTGAGGATAAATCCGCTTGAGTTCACACAGTCTGCGTCTAATGAGGATCCTAAGAACTACATGGAGGAGCTTCAGAAAATGTCGCAGGTGATGCATGTGGCTGATGTTGATAGGGTTGAACTGGCTGCCTACTAGCTCAAGGGGGTGGACCGGCTATGGTTTGACCAATAGAAGAAGGGTAGGGGAGAGGAAGCCCCATTGCTGACTTGGACAGTGTTCGAGGAAGCCTTCTTAGGGAGTTTCTTTCAAAGAGAACAAAGGGAGGCCAAGGTACGAGAGTTTTTGAATCTGCAACAAGGCTCCATGACTGTGCAGGAGTATGGGCTTAAGTTCACTCAGCTATCTCGCTATGCTCCGGATATGATTGTTGACAGAAAAGGGAAAATGGGGGTGTATGTGGATAAGCTGAACAAGGGGCCAAAGAAAGATGGAAGGGGAGCTATTCTTGTGAGAGATACGGACATCAGGAGGTTGATGACTTATGTGCAACAAGTTGATGAGGAGAGACGGCATGACAGAGAATAGTTCAGAAATAAGAGAGTCTAGACATCTAGCCATGAGGTTGGAAAGAGAAGGAATGGTAACAAATTCCAGTCAGGGCCAACACCATCATCTGCTAGTGCACCTATAGGAATGATCAAAGGTCTCAGAATTTTGGAGCCTAGGGATCTCAGTCACAGGCTAGTGCGGCTCAAGGTTCATAGGGTAAGCCGCCATGTGGTAAGTGTGGCAGGTTGCACTTGGGTAGATGTCGTGAGGGGAGTGATGCATGTCTCAAATGTGGCCAAGTAGGTCACTTTCAGAGAGAGTGTCCAAAGTGGGCTGACTGGGCTCAATCTTCTACACTATCCCCACCAACTAAAGGAAATCAGAAAGGTACTATGTCAGGCGCAAGTTGAGCTACAAACCATTTGTATGCCATGGGTAGTTTTCGAAATTAGGAGAACTCCCCAGATGTTATGACAGGTATGATTCGAGTCTTTACTCTTGATTTTTATGTTTTGATGGATCTTGGTGCCACATTGTCATTTGTAACTCCTTATATGGCTAGTAGATTTGATAGAACTCCTGAGAGTCTTCTTGACCCCTTTGATATTTCTACACCAGTGGGTGAGTCTATTCTAGCAGAGAGAATATATAGAGATTGTGCAATGCCTATCCATCATAAGGATACTCTTGTTGATTTGTTTGAGTTAGAGATGATTGATTTTGATGTGATCCTTGGCATGGATTGGCTTCAAGCCTATTATGCCTCCATTGATTGTAGAACCCAAACTGTTAAGTTCCAATTCCTGAATGAACCCCTTCTAGAATGCAAAGGTGATTTTGCTGCACCTAAGGGAATGTTTATCTCCTACCTTAAGGCCAGTATGCTAATTTCCAAAGGTTGTATCTATCACCTCGTGTGAGTTAAGTCCGATGATGTTGAGTCTCCTACTCTAAAGTCAGTCTTTATTGTGAATAAGTTTCCTGAAGTGTTTCCTGAGGATCTGCCTTGAGTCCCTCCTAATAGGGAGATTGACCTTGGGAATGATGTTCTTACCGATATCCATCCTATCTCAATTCCAACTAGTAGGATGGCCCCTACTGAGTTGAAAGAGTTAAAAGAGCAGTTGAGAGATTTGTTGGAGAAGGGCTTATTCATGTCGAGTGTTTCTCCTTGAGGTTCCCTTGTCCTATTTGTGCAGAAGAAAGCTAGGTCTCTTAGAATGTTCATTGATTATAGGCAACTGAACAAGGTCATGATAAAGAATAAATATTCTCTCCCCAAGATAGATGATATCTTTGACCAACTTCAGGGTGCCTCTTATTTCTCAAAGATAGACCTCAGATCTGGCTACCATCAGTTAGAAGTGAGGGAATGTAATATTCCAAAGAGAGCCTTTAGGAGTAGATATGGCCATATTGAGTTCTTGGTCATGTCCTTTGGGTTGACAAATGCACCTTTTGCCATCATGGACTTGATGAATAGGGTGTTCAGATAACAACAACAATAACATACTCAGTGGAATCCCACAAGTGGGGTCTGGGGAGGCTCGATTGGGGGTTCAGCTCAAAGAGAATGATGAGGGAGGAGTCAATGTTCAGAATGGGTCTGCTTCATCTTTAGTGGCAGAGGTGAAAGAAAAGCAAGATAAGATATTGTCATACTTCAATTGAAAGAGGCTGTCCACAAACAGAAAATCATGGTCTTCCCTAAAGTAGGAGATGAAGTGTTGAGATAGCTGAGTAGATTATTAGTTCCAGATATTGATGGTATGCGAGATAGAATTATGGTTCAATCCTATAACTCTAGATATTCCATTCATCCTAGCTCTACCAAGATGTACCATGACTTGAGGGAAGTCTATTGGTGGAGTGGTATGAAGAGGGATATTGCTGAGTTTGTTTCTAAGTGCCCCAATTGCCAATAAGTTAAAGTTAAGCATCAAAGGCCATGTGGATTGGCATAGAACTTTGAGATTCCTGAATGAAAGTAGGAGATGATCAGCATGGACTTCATCCGATCTACTGAGATCTCAAAAGCAACATGATTCGATATGGGTAATTGTGGATAGGATGACCGAATCGGCTCACTTCTTAGCAGTTAAGACAAATAACACTACAGAAAGAGTATGCCAAGTTGTACATCTGTGAGATTGTGAGGTTGCATAAAGTTCCCTTGTCCATCGTCTCGGACAAAGGAGATCAATTCACCTCCCAATTTTGGAGATCTTTCCAGAAGGGATTGGGTACTAAAGTGAATCTAACTACTGCTTTTGATCCTCAAACGGATGGCCAGGTAAAACATACACTTTAGACATTAGAAGACATGTTGAGAGCATGTGTCCTTGACTTCAAAGGAAATTGGAATGACCACTTACCATTGATTGAATTTGCATATAGCAATAGTTATCATGCGAGCATCTAAATGGCTCCCTATGAAGCTTTGTATGGAAGGAGATGTATATCACCAATTGGGGTTGAGGTTGGAGAAACCAAGTTGATTGGACCTAATCTTGTCCATCAGTCAATGGAAAAGGTAAAGTTCATTAAAGAATGGTTGAAGACTACACAAAGTAGCCAGAAATCTTACATCGATGTAAGAAGGAGAGTGTCACTTATAGAGGATGTCATGAGATTTAGGAAGAAGGGGAAATTGAGTCCTTACTATATTGGTCCCTATCGGATTTTGAAGAGGATTGGGAAGGTTGCTTATGAGTTAGAGTTGCCTTCTGAGCTAGATGTGATTCATCCAGTATTCCACATCTCGATGTTGAAGAAATGTTTGGGAGATCCTTCTTTGATAATCTATGTTAAGAGCATTGGAGTAAAGGATAGTTTGTCCTATGAGGAGATTATGATCCACATCATTGATCGTCAGGTTCTCAAGTTGAGAACAAAGAGATTGCCTTAGTCAAAATCCTATGGAGAAATCAATTCATTGAGGAAGCCACCTGGGAAGCCAAGGAAGAGATGAGAGCTAAATATCCATATCTATTTATGCCTGATGATGAGAATATTGAAGGTAATGTCCTTACCCTGGACTTAAATTTATTTGTCTATTCCCAAGTTGATATATCATTCCTAAGTCTGAGTAGAGATTGTTGAGATTGATGGGGAGTCGAGAGTTTTATTGAGTGAGTATTGAGAGGAGTCTTGATTGTATTCGTGCCTTGATGTCTACCTTTACTCATCATTCGAGGATGAATGATTCCAAGGGGGAGATGATGTAACACCTGGTAAAATTATCAAAATACCCCTAGAAGAGAGATGTATGCATAACGCGTCTTCCCACACTTTGATGGTAAATCTGAGGTTGGAAATGCAATCAGCATGGAAAAGTGAATGAGATAATAGCCTCGGTTGATTTTTAGAGCAACCAGATCATAATATAATTTTTCGATGTGAAAACAATTTCTAGTGAGAGTGTGCGACCAGTTTGTGACATGCACTTGTTGCGGAGTTACACTTAGACTTGGTCCCAATATTTTTTACGAGATTAGAAAATCTGATCAGAGAATTTTTGCTAAAAAATCCCCAAAATTGACACAGTCCGCGTCACGGACCATGCTAACTTGAGGCGAAGTTTCTTTAAAATTTTGTAAGGGGCATTCTAGACCTTTCCCAACCCCTCCTAAACTTAAAACACGATCCAAATGGGTCGTTTTGAGCATAAAAAGTATTTTAATCCCTATTCCTAAGCCTTTTTAAGTTCTTATAAAAGACTAGGGCTAAAGAAAAGAGAAGAGGAGCGAGAATTTAAGGGGTTTGAGGAGAGTTCTTTGAGGTTGATTGTCAAAAGCTTCACACCAGGTATGTAAGGCTAAACTAGAAATTGAGAATGTTCTTCCATGTGCCCCATTGATGGTAGTGGATAAGTTGAGAGTCTAATGAGTCTATATTCTTGTAAAGTATGTATATTATATGTATTTCCATATGTTGATAATCATCATAAACTTGATTTCCCGAATTATATACTTTTCATGAGACATTGTATAAGCCCTATATGTTATTTCATAAAAGATGCATGAATGAACCAGGGGATGGAGTTTAACTTGAGTAATGTTGATTGTGATGGTGGTGTGAGTATGAGGTTGAGTTAATTGAGCTTGATGATCCTATGAGTATTCATAATTGAATTCTAGAGTTTTGTTTAATTAACTTCCTCTTAATGATTGATAAGTCTTTGAATTATTAAATGAGAACTGAGTAGATTGAGATGTTAGGCTGAAAGGCCTAATTGAGTTGAGTTGATGAGATAATGAGTCTCTGTGAGACTAATTGAGATGGTGAGAGCCTCCATGAGGCTAATCAAGATGATCGATTGAGATGAGGAGACTTATGAGCATTGAGCCTTAGGAGGAGTATCGAGCACCGAAATGCGTAAAAGTAAATACAACTCGCACTCATTAACTACGACGCCAAGCATAGGTGAGGATAAAACCATTAAATTAAGGTTCCCTTTTAAGTTAAAGTCCTTGAAAGCAATAGAGCACTTGTTGAGGCTAGATCCTTGGTGGATTCGATTCGTTCTTTACTTGGAAAGTACCGAACGACTGTGGCAACATCAGCGAGATTGTTGTACACTTACGGGTTCATAGTTATTGTTGTCGTATAAGAGAAACTCCAAGATAGTTCTCATACTGATAGTACTCTGATATCAAGTTGAGTTGAGTTGAGTTGATTTGATGAGGTTTGATAGGTTGATAGGTCACTTGTCTACTCTTTATTGTTGCTTCAGGTAGACATTTGACATTTTGATTTAGTATATTCTGAGTTGATGTTATTTCTATATTATTCTACCTGCATCTGTTTCCTTCAGCCATTTTAGGTACTCATACATTCCATGTACTGACATCCCCTTTGGATTGCATCATTTTGTGATGGAGAGGCAGGTACTACAGATCGTCAATAGGCGCATAGTTGAGGATGTATCGTAGTCAATAGAGTTGGTGAGCCTCCTTTACTTCAGAGGATCATTATTTTATTTTCATCTATCTTTATAGAGTTAGACTTGAATTAGCTTTGCTTTTGAGTTGAGGTAGCGATGGGTCTGTCATTGGCACCATTTGATAGTGATAGAGGCTTCATAGACTAGAGTTGAGCTATTTATGTTGGGATTCTATGAGCTAGTTTCTTCCGTACTAGCCTATTTATATGATATGCTATTAGAGATTTAGATTGCCCATTATTATCTTTAGTCTTCCACTGATTTGTTAAGTTATGTTGAATGAATGAATGTGATGAGGCCAAGTGGTTCGCTTGGGAACTAGCAATAGTCTCTGAGTGCTGGCCACATCTAGGGTACCCTCCTGGGGCGTGACAATAAGATGGAATCCTTGAAGGTCTATTGAAGGCACAAACAACTACCTCATAAGTGATCCAGAAGCTCGATCCTGTAATGAAGAATATCTAGCAAGAGGGATCGGCTCACAACCTACAAAAATGTAGCAAGGGGTGAGCACCAAGTAACTGGGTACTCCGCAAATAGAACTAACCTAGAGTAAATCAATGAAGAACACAAGTACTCTTTAACTCCTAACCACAAACCATCGAACTACAACCCTGCTCTTAGAAAAGTCCCAACACAATATAATATACAAATAACATAAAAATATATACTCATCACGTAGCATCATATCTCCAAAATATACAACTGAATATATTGAGTCAAATGGTACAACAGATATATAATATCATAAGCAAAACATATAATAATATCAAAGAAGGGATGATATGAGATGATATGGATGCCATGATATGTAAATAATGTGATGTAATGTCAAATCATCATGGTTTATGTCTGTCCTACGATACACATCCACTGATGGTGTTAGTCAGAACCCATGAGGGACATAACTGTTCATATATCTGGACTGCATCATGAGGCCCATCCTTAGAATCATCAGTGATACTTGCCACGAAATGTGTGGCCCCTTCCCATAATGAATTAATGTCTCATACCACGGAGCCTGAGGCTCGACCCCATAATGAATCAATATCTCATGCCACAGAGCGTGTGGCCTGACCCCAAAATGAATTAGTATCTCTTGCCAAAGAGTGTATGGCCCGACCCCATAATAAATCAGTGGAACTCAGTCAAGAATGCACAACAACAGAATATTCACATAGAGTAATAAAGAGTGTGTGCAAGAGTCCACATTACAATAAATATATCAATTCAAGTCAAGCATCTCAATATAAAAGATATGAAGATCAATCCGTTACAAGCCTATAACCAAATCTCTAATCCACAAGTGGTACTCAAAAAATTCATTATCAATTTACAAGTAATGAGCATCAACTTTCAATATCATCAAAATCTCAATATTATTGGCAACTAGCCGAAATCATTTCCCATCGACTTTTTATTACAAATGGAGCATTAAGCAATTCATGTCATCGAGGTACTTTAATCACCTTCATGCATATCTATAAATAGGAAAGACGTCCATATTGCATCATTTACTCACCATTCATCAATTCCTTTCATTGTCTTTCAACATTGGAGTCTTCATTAATGCGATACACAATAATCACAATATAATATAGTTCAATGCAAGTATTTATCCCAATATTTCACATAAGGAGATTCAATAGATAATTCCATGTAACAATATCCAAATTTCAACAATCAAGACACCATGCACACTCTCACATTATCAATAATCGCATCACAAGCTCATTTCGCAAATTATCTCACGAGCCTAAGTCACAACAAAGGATACTATCTCAAGATTTAAGTCATTCAAGTCATCATTTTCTTTTTTCTATTACCCAAATCATATCCACTAAAATAGTTCACTAACCCCCAAGTTTCACAAATATTCACAACCCCACAATTATTCTACAAGCAAAGGAATCACAACATTTAAAATTACCCAATCCAAAATCTCATGCTCAAAGCCTACAACATTATAAATTCTATCCCAAAGTGTTCAGTTCCATACAAATAGGAGTATCCAAGGTTCATCATACTTAAAAAAAGGTTAGACGTCCACTTACCTTAATCGAAGTCCCAATCAACTTAAATCCAAGCCTTTTCCTCTTCTACGATACTCCAAATTATCACAATCTTGAAGGCTGAACTGTGAAATAGCAAACCAGATGAGAAATCAGCTCCAAAATTTCAAACCACTATCAACTCATATACGTTTCAAAATGAGTCAATTGATACCCTTATTGATAAGAATTTGATCAAAGGATAAAATGATAAAAAATTAGGTTATTTTTTAACAATCCCAAGTCTGAAAATTGAGCTCAAAATCAGATTCTACACAAAAAATAGAGTTTATAGGTGAAAATTCCATAAACTTTGAGTAAAAATTGAGGGAGAAATCATCATTTAAAGTTTGAATCATGTTCTTAAAAATCAATAAAATTGAAACGTTGAAACCAAAAATTTCAAATCACAATCATAATTTAAATACTGAAAATAAAAGAATTTGTGTTTAGGAAGCTTGCCCAAATAAATATCCACGAAAACTTTTGCTCAAAATTGCACCTCCAAGCTTTTGGAACTCTAAAATGAAAGAAAATGGTATAGTAGTCAAAATGGGGAAGAAAGAGATATTTTCAACAATAAAATATAAAATAAAAAGGTTGTTGACCTGCGTTGATTGGGAGTTGAACGTGGTCAACTTGCAACAATACCCCTCAAAACATACATTTTGATCCCGAAACTCATCCAGAACCCTAAAAATATGAACCAAATATGCAACTGTAGCTGAAACAATGTTCCAAACTTGATTGAACCATCAAAATTTGTATTAGAGCTTCCAAACTTTGAATATTGATCAACTTAAATATATGATCCGAATTTAATTGAAAATGAAACTTTGAGTCCAAAATCTCCATTTTAACTCCAAATTCAGTTCTATTAGTTCTCCTAGACTAGATTCCGTATTTCGAAGCTACTCGAATCGATAAAATTGTATTCCAATACTGAAACTCAAGATGGCCGCAAAACTCAAAATTTCAAACTTTAATCTCTTAAAACACTTTCTTCAGTAAACTCTAATTTTTCATAAGATTTTCAAAATTTGACTTTTCAACTCATCCAAAAATGACTCAAAGCAACTTTTGGGAAGAGCAAAATGGTCATTAAAAACACCAAAAATAACCTTCGAGGTCATTCCATCATTCAACACTAAAAATCATGTTCTTCCTTGAACATAAAGCAAAGGGAGAAGCCTTACTAGAAGTACCCAAGAGTCTGAAACACAATTTGCAAAGTCATTAATTGTTTCCAAGTAACCTTATCTGAGAGCTATACCATGAGGATGTACTATCAAGAATAAGACATAGAACCAACATGAAATTCTGCCTTCTAAGAGTAATTACTAAGCTACAAACTAGCCAATGAACCAAACTTGAACCAACGTCCTCATACCACAGTGTACTTATCTGGACGAATTCTCACCCACGAGACCACAAGGCAACTCAGATCTATTTCTGGTGATGGCCAAGAGTGAATCTGAACTAAACGTAGCCAATTGCAATATATAAACCATCACAAACCCCATCCAAGTGTTGCCCCCTTAACATAATCCTCTCGGAACTTAAGCTTCGCATTTCTAATACTTAGACATTGTATACTCGTGAGAGAGAATTCAATTAACCTGGCCCAAAGGAAGGTAACAACCAAAAAACACAACCAGTGATGATACTCCCAAGCTTATAAAATTGCAAATAACACTTCTCGGATGGTGGAACAGTAGTTGAATCAGATATGGTGCATTTTCCACGAGTTGTATTATAAAATTAGAAATCAACATCAACCACATGTAACCTTCAAGGGGAAAATACCTCAACATTCACTCAAACATTCGTTCCCTCATGCCGAACTTAAGAAATTCCTGATCACCCCATGAATTTTGTATACCATAAGCACATAACCTTTATTTACCACTAAGTATCTATATAATCCATCATGATAGTCCACGTTAACTTTCATCAATAAAATAGTATCCATATCTAATAAAAATCATCAATGACACACATAAGATCGTAAGTCCTTTTTATAGTGCTTCCATGAGCCACCTAATATGATTGAATAATCCAACCTAACATGAAACGTAAAATTTCTCACGTATCATTGTTTGTCATTCAACAAAAATCAAAGTTTCTAAAAAGGAGTTGATAATCTTCCATAACCCAGTGGTGAGTCATCCCACCTCATGTTATCACACAACTCAAAGAAAAAAATTCATACAATTTATAACTCTAAAACCATAGATCTATACATGGTGTCTAATCTCCTTCACTTTTCTTAACTTGTATCTATCGCCAATGTTACAAGAATTTTTGAAGGATTAATCCATATACATGGCCCAATCCTAAATACTCAAACTCTTTGATGCCCAAGGCTCATGTACTCGCTCCTAACCCATTTATTGTCATTATATCTTAGAAAAACTCCATGACACTACTCAAGTAAAACTATATTAAGTTCTTTCACCATCAAAAGCGAAGAGTTCATAATCGAAGCCATAAAGAAACCCATTCTCGCACTTGAGCCAACTCGTATAGGCTTCTCTCTCATATCTTACCCAATAATCTCTTAACTCAACTAATACAAGTGTAACCATATTACCATATGTCGAACAAGGTAATAAAAGCTATGTCACACTATAAAACTGATCTTATAGTTGATATGGTAATCCAATCACTAGTCATACTAGTCAAATTTAATAATTAAACCAATTATCAACATGCGCTTTCTTACTAATATTCCTATTTACATCCTTACAAATGAACTTGTCAAAACCTCGTTAGTCTATATGCTTATTATCTCAACATCAATGTGCTCCTCTCGGCTTACAATGAAGTCACCAGTCCCCATATAGATCTCTAGGATAAAATCCACTCTTAAACATATTATTACCCATTCCAAGATTCATCATTATGACTTTCCTTATGAATGATTCCAAACTCGCCTTCATAGTAACAACCAATTGGTTCTCCCCAAATGTGACGTCAATTCCAAACTCCGCTACCTGAGTAAGTGCAACAACTAATAACTCCTTAGCAACTAATGTCCGTGCTTGACGACCAATACCTCCATTCTCATATGTTACTAGTATCACAATAGAAGACTCACTAGATTCACCACTAGAATGCTTCATACCCTCGAAAATTTCATGCTTGAATAGTCCACACTTTTGTGTTATTGAGTAGTTGTTACACATAATCAAATTGGTTTTATTCCTCACTAAGCAGTATACCTTTTTCCATAGACTAAATGGGTAGCAGAAGCAACAAAGCCTATAAACCTGGCCAAATGGACATAGATACCGCTATAGCAGTTGCATCATAATAATTCATGCTATATACCCACTCCAAAAAGATGTAGTAGAAGTTCAGATTTCAATGAACATAATGTCATCTTCTATCCACACTAAGCAACCCTCATTTGACAAAGTTAACAATTGTAATCCTATAATCATTGTGTTGATAACATAGTCATTCCTCTAACCACATTCTACCACGTGTATGAATTGCTCCAAACATCTAATAGACCATGAAAGTACCACCCTTGATGTTGAATGGGTAACCAGAAACAATATGGTTTTAATAAAGTCCTCCAATTAGTTTCAGTTTTCGATACCTTACTTTTAACATACCTCATCGGACCTCAGCCAAACTTAAATCTCTTCGAATTATAGGATAATCCAAGGTTGACCACACATTCATCCATTAAGTCTATTACCTTTTCTCAGAGCTAGATCGAATTCCAAGCCATATAATGACATCTTATATTCCCGCACAAAACACCAAGAATGAGTATCCACCACTAAAGTATCACCTTCTGGGGTAGATATATGCATGGGCACATGCATATGATCACACAATATTCAGAACCCGAATAATAACCACGCACAATAGGAATTGAACGATAGGGAATTTCCTAATATTCTTCGCGGCCTCTCAAGGATAAGTAATGGACGTCTCTTCACCGATTCTTAAGACTCAACTCGACTAGACTTGTACACATGTGAGACATATGGACTTAAGGCTCTAATACCAACTTTTCATGACCCAAACTCTGAGTGTTATGGCACTCACCTAACCAACCAAAGCGAGTTAGCCCAAAACCTAAATAAGTCAACATAATAATTAAAGAAGAAGATAAACAATCTAAATAAGATAGATAAACATAGGAAATCAAGACTACAACCATCCCAGAGCTGGTGTCACATGTACAAGCCTCTAATAATAGAATACTCAAATAAAATATAAGTCTCAATGTATTGTCCTCAAATAGAACAAAACATAAGATAGAATCCTGGAAGGCTTGTTGAAGGTACAAACAACTACCTCATAAGTGATCCAAAAGATCGATCTTGTAATGAAGAATATCTAGCAAGAGGGACTGGGCTCACAACATTCAAGGAGTAAGCACCAAACAATAGGGTACTCATATATAGAACTAACCTAGAGTAAAGCAACAAAGAACACAAGTACTCCTTAACTCCCAACCACAAACCGCCGAACTACAACCTCAGCACTTATAAAAGTCCCAGCATAATATCATATACAAATCACATAAATATATACACTCATCACATAACATCATATCTCAAAATATCTAATTGAATATAGAGGGTCAAATGGTAGAATAGATATTTAATATCATAAGCAAAACATATAATAATATCAAAGAAGGGATAACATGAGATGAAGTGGATGCCATGTGATGTAGATAATGCAATGTAATGCTAAATAATCATGATGTATAGTTGTCCCATGATACACATCCGCTGATGGTGTCAGTCGGAACCCATGGGGGACATATGTGTCCATGTATCTGGCTCAGAGTGTAAGGTTTGTCTTAGAATCATCAGTGTTACTTTCCACAGAGCGTGTGGCCTATCCTTATAATGAATCAACATTTCATGCCACGGAACGTGTGGCCTGACCCTATAGTGAATTAATATCTCATGCAACGAACATGTGATCTAACCCCATAATGAATCAGTTTCTCTTATCACAGAGCATGTCACCCGAACCCATAATGAATTAATGGAACTCAGTCAAGAATGCACAACAACATAATATTTACATAGAGTACTAAAGAGTG
Source organism: Solanum rostratum (assembly GCA_029948455.1). Lineage (NCBI taxonomy): Eukaryota > Viridiplantae > Streptophyta > Magnoliopsida > Solanales > Solanaceae > Solanum > Solanum rostratum. The sequence goes on from CM057045.1 coordinate 35,005,770, forward strand.
CATGCAAGAGTCCACACTACAATAAATATATCAATTCAAGTCGAATATCTCAATATACAAGATATGAAGATCATCAATCCGCTCCAAACCTATAACCAAATCTCTAACATTCAAGTGGTACTCAACAAATTCATCATCAATTTACAATTAATAAGCATCAATTTTCAATATAATCAAAATTTCAGTCTTATTAGCAACAAGCCGGAACCATTTTCCATCGGCTTTTAATCACAAATATAGCATTTAGCAATTCATATCATCGAGGTACTATCACACCCCAAAAGGGTACCCTTGGTGTAGCCGGCACTTGAAGAACCATAGTTGATTCCCCAAGAGAACCACCTTGCCTCATCATCACATCAACTCAACAGCGGAAGAATAACTCAAATAGAAAGGCATCATATGAATAAAATATAACTCAACTAACTCATAGTTCTCTAATGAATAAGTTTGGTATACAAGATACTCAACAAATCCTTTACTAAGTGTCTATGAAGCCTCTACTCAACAATTTAGAGAGGGCCATGACAGCCCATGGACACCCTAAATCAAAGAAAGAAAGGAAAAAAAAATACTAAATCACCTCATAAGATAAAAGAGCACATTCTTAAAGCCAAAATGGCTCACCAACTCTAGAAGTGTACAAATCTGGACCTCAACAATGCGCAGGCTAAAGTCCTCTATTACCTGTATCTGTATCATAAAATGATGCAGGTCCAAATGGAAGTCAGTACATGGAATATACTAGTATGTAATTAGCTCAAAACATTTAGGCTCAACTCACTCATCTCGCCTCAACAACTCATGCTTAACTCAGTACATGCAAGTTTAGAGTAATTCATGCTCTTTTAAAAGTATGCTCAGTAAATATTAGACTGGGTTTCAAATGCCATACTCAATGAATGTTGCTTCGGAGTTTCTTTTAATCGACATCCAATCCCATCAACTTTAGTTTGGTGATGCACAACAAAGGCGACGTCGTTCCCACGCCCATCCTAAAGTTATCACGATAAAGGATGATCAACGTATCTCTTAGATTCATAATAAATGCCCTCTTTTGGGATAAGAGTCGCCAGAATGTATTACATGACTATCCTACATTGGCAACATAGTTCTGTGTGTTAAATTAGATGTTTACTCACTCCCAACTCGGTGCTCGATACTCCCCCGCAAGACTAAAACATGCTCAACTCAATCAATTAACTTAATCCTCAAATGCTCAACCAATCACATCAAAATCTCAACCTTATTGGCTTACCTCATCTGAACTCGTCTCAGTTACTCATCAACTCAGTCAATCAATATAGACAATCAAACTCGAGTCAGACTCAGATGGTCATTTAGACTCACTCAAATTGACTCATCATGCAATGTAAGTAAGCATCATGGTAGTATAAATGAGTTTGTTCAATGTGTTTTTATGCTTTGTAATGGTCAATTTTCTCGACTCATCAACTCAACATCAAACTAAACCTCAATTCAATCCATGCATAAAATTTCATAGAATCATGCAATTTAGGGTTCATGCTACCGAATATAAAATACATATGTAAATCTCATATCAATGACCATACAATACAACAATTTTCTCATGTAACATAATAAGGCCTCATGATAAATGCAAGGATTTAGTAATTGGATGATAGAATTTTCAAAACTCAATCCTTGTCCTCAATTTCGACTCAAATAAGTGAAAAGGGTGTATGAATGAACGCGGTTCCACACTTTAGTAAGCCTTACATACCTGGGAATGGAAGAAACAATCAGATTTTAATGAATCCTCATGCTAGAATTAAGACTTCTTGCTCCTCTCCTCTTTCTAATGTTCTTCAAGAAGTCCCTTAGTGATGAATGGTGTAAAATACATTTAGGGCCTCATTCAGGACTTAAATTAAGTCCAAAACATCCAAGGGTTAAATTAAAAAAAGTAGGAATAGACAAAATTACCCTTCCGAAAAACTGTCGCATGGATCTACGAGACCCCATTTACGAGTCATAGAGCATTCTCCGGGTCATGCAGCCTTTCATGAAGGAGGGGTCTGAAAATATGAGTTACTAGAAAGTTGCACGAGATCTCTTTTACAAGTCCTAAACTATTCCATGAGTTGTAAACTACCTCTCGTAAATAAGGGATTCTGAATTTAAAGTAGCTAGAATTTATCATGAAACCCCCTTTACGAGCCGTAAAATATCTTACAAGTTGACCATCCTGTATATAGGCTTCAGACTTAGAAAATTTCACCAAGTCATCAAGGGTTTTATGATACCCATTTTACGAGTCATAGACCTCTCTATGAGTCAGAAACGACCCTTGTGAACCTTTTTCTATAGTTTTTCTCAGTCTTTCCTCAACATCCTTTGTGCATCCACTCTAGATTAAGTAGAAGGAATTAGTAGGTGTTAAACTATCTCCCCATTGGGATCATTCACTCTTGATTTTTTTTATTTATTTAACAGACCTTACCCAAGGATCGCACCCCTCGTGGCGGTCAGGGGTTGAGCCACACACCCCCAAGCTTTATCATAAATATAAAAACAGAAAAATACAAGGAGGGGGACATAAACCTTACCTCCACCCTAAGATGGTTCACCAATCGGCCAACCTACTAAGATCGGCCCATTAGTCACCATTTCTAAAATGAAATGCAAACCTAGACTATACCTAAGAGAGTACTACTCTCCTTACATATAATCTAAGAAAGCAATAAACAAGGGAGACTCTCCCCTTACATAAGTAAAAGGAAAATAAACCTACGATTAATCCTAAGGATAACCAGTAAAACAGAGATTAGAAGTAGGCCCAGGAGGCATCCTGGTGGCTCATGTCTTCACAACTCAAGGCGGCTTCTTGATTCTCTTCAATTTCTTCCTTCTGAAGGAGACCATATCATCTTTGTCCATGAAGAAACAGGCCCTTGCTTGCTGAGGCATTTGCTGGAAGTTGAAATAAGCTGGCAGCTGGTTGAAGTTGTGACTATGTTTAGCTAAGGCATCTGCTACAGAATTAGCCTCCCGTAGAGTATGTTTGCATCTAAAGCTTTCCAACTTCATGCTATGATAATGAAACTTGTCTATTCCTTGAGCCAGATCAATTGTAGGAGGGTGTGCCTGCTTATCAGTAAGCCATCTCTGTAACAATTCAGAGTCCCCTTCTAAAATAACCTTTCTGAAGCCTAACTGAGTACACCAAGAAATGCCTATGATAGCAGCCTCTAATTCAGCTTGGTTGTTGGACCCCTCACCACCAGGAGCTGCATAAGCAAATAAGAATAGCCCTTCACTGTTTCTGATAATTCCACCACCTCCCAGCTTACCAGGATTTGACAAAGCACTACCTTCTGTATTGAGTTTCACCCACCTTTCAGGAGGTCTAGTCCACTTTACAGGGGTGATTTTAATATCATGCACACACTGGCTGGCAACTTTGATGATTTCTATCCAATTAGTGGACCACTGCATATAAGGATATGCACTCTTAAGCATGAAAGAGACATCCTTAGCCACCAAATACTTCACTCTAGCCAAGTTAGAACTGGTGCCAGAATATTTACTAGAGCATCTGTTCTTCCAGATATTCCAGCATATGAAAATAGGTACAGCTTGGAATATGAGTTTCTGAACATCATTATTATATCTAATACCCCACCATTTCATGATTACACTCCTCAAAGGTAAGCAGTCAGTAGAGATCCCACAAGAACCATCAAAAACTTTCCACACATTGTGAGCAAAGTGGCCAGTGCTGAAGATGTGTTCTATGTTGTCCCACCCTGGTTTATAGCAGCAGTAGCACCTACTAGGTTCATAACCAAAGCTGATCAACTTCTCATTAGTAGGTAATTTCCCTTTTAATGCCCTCCATAAAAGAAAAGAGCACTTAAAAGGAACATACTTGTTCCACAGATAGTAGTTGTTCTTGGATCTCACTTTCTTGTCTCTAATCAGGTTCCAGGCAGATGAGATTGTGAACTCTCCATTAGGACTGAGACTCCACATGGCTCTATCAGGAACCCCATGGCAAGTCTGTAACCTGATACTCAAAATGGCATCAACAACCTGAGAAGGAGCAGTTTTTACAATCATCTCCTGGTTCTACTGGCCATCTTGGATAAATTGGGAAACCTTGGTGTTGTTGAGCCTGCTACTAGTATTTCTGAGTTGAGCCAGAGGCCCCACCCCCAACCAGTCATCCCACCAAAAGAAACAATTCCCAGAATTAATCTTCCATTGAATATGGGGCTCAATTTCATGCTTATTCTGCATCATGTGCTTCCATACCAATGATTTTCCTAAGCCCCATTTTTTGCTCACCGGATTAGATCTCTGACAGTACTTTGCCTTAAGAAAGTCCCCCCAGAGAGTATTCTTGGTTCTAAAAGTCCACCAGTGCTTGTATTGAAAGGATTTGCAGACATCTTTCACCATTCTAACTCCAATACCACCTTCTTCATAAGGGTAACTTAAGTTCTTCCATGAAGACCCATGGTATTTCTTTTTACCTTCCCACCAGCCCCAGAAGAAATCAGCTGTGAGGCATTGTTGTGGTTAGGATTTCTAGATTTGGGAGTGTTAACGCCGAGTGTCGCGCGGGCCTTCATTCTCTAAAGGGCTAAAAGTAGCGCCTTCGCTTTGTTTGTAATGAAAAGGAAAGAGAAGATCTTCGGATATTTTTTCCAGGGGAGGTGCTCCTTCTTTTTCTACATATGCGGCGGTGGGTTACCAGAGAAGGGGGGACAACATCTTTTCAATCGAAATCCCAATCAAAGACAAGTTCTACCAAGGCCAGGATCTGAAAGAGATGATTCACTTTCCGAAATTCCAAGTGACATGATTCCTCCTTCAGAAGCTACCAAAAAGTAAGGGGACTAGGGGTTGTTTTGCCGGTAAGATATTTCTCTGAAAAATGAAGAAACCAAAAAAGAGAAATATATGACAGAAAAGAAAAAAGAAGGGAATGGGGCAAGATATCTTATCCCCGCCCAGCGCCGACGCTATGGAAATCACCCCTAAACTCGTACTTGAAATCAAATAAAGCAAAAATGCAAAAAGAAATCCAATCTTTCCGCGTTTTCTAAAGCAAAGGAAAATTATGCAAGCTCCCGACACAAGCGCGAGTAGGTATTTTATTTTGGGTGAGATGTACACCGAAAGGAATTCGTTCGCGAATGGAAAAGAGTTGCTTTAGGCACAGACCACAAACCCACGAACCTAATAAATATGTGGTTCCGCGCGTTCCACCACTTCTCCGTTCATTTCCAATACTGATCGTGAAACACCATGAGCAGCAGGATGTTGAGGTCCGAAATTCGAAGTGAAATTTTTGATTTGCGATGCACCATCCTTGCTGCTACGTACGTTTTCCTTGACTTGACAGATTCATTCAATTGAACCCACACTCAAAGGAGGACCACAAGCTCGGGGCTCGACGAAACAGAAAGTTTCAGCATGTTGAAAATGGGGTTAGCAGTGAAAGAAAGAGCCCGGCATTCATTTCTGAATGAATATTCATAGCTGAGTCTACTAAAAGAGGGACCAGCCTCGTCGTGGTGAATTTGCTTTAAGGTAGTAGAAGGGGGATATACAGCAGATAGAAGATGAATGGGAATGGACTGTAAGACATGTTTAATAAGGGTAGCTTTACCACCAAAGCTTAGTATCTTAGATTGCCATCCAGAGATCCTTGCTGCAATTTTAGAGACCATATCTGAGAAGTATATCACCCTTTGCCTACCAATATACAGGGGACAGCCCAAATTAGTGATAGGATCTGATTTCTGAGTAAATCCAGTAATGTTGTAGACCCTATCACAAGTAGTCCGATGAGCTGTAGGTGATACCAAGAAATGAGTTTTGCTTCTGTTAACCAGCTGCCCAGATACCCTCTCATAAGTACCTAAAGCCTTCATGATCAAGTCCAGGGATCTGCTAGTACCAGAAGTAAAGATGATAACATCATCTGCAAAGCTGAGATGATTAATCTAGGGACCTCTCTTCTCCATATAAAAACCTTGAAACTCAGGCACCGGTGCAACCTGTTCAACAACCTAGAAAGAATTTCTGCCCCAAGAATGAATAAAGCAGGAGATAAAGGATCTCCCTGCTTAAGCCCTCTGGTAGAATGGAAAAAACCATGTCCGGAGCCATTAACAATGATAGAATACCAATTATTAGACATGATTCTCCATACCATATCAATAAATAGCTCACCAAAGCCCATCCTGCTCATAACAACACACACAAAAGACCAGGACACCCTGTCATAGGCTTTGGCCATATCTATCTTGATAACAATATTATCACCCTCCACTGGCTTCTTGATCTGATGAATAATCTCTTGAGCAAGCATAATATTTTCTGAGATGTTTCTACCTTTAACAAAACCTGACTGGTTTTTAGATATCACAGTAGGCAAGATAGGAGCCGATCTCATACTTAACAATTTAGAGATAATCTTGTTAATACAGTTGCTAAGACTGATAGGTCTGAAGTCTGTGAAGTTGTTAGGATTACTGGACTTTGGCAACAACACCAGACAAGTGTGGGAGAAGTATTTAGGGATGCCTTGCCCACAAAAGAAAGCATGAACAGTTCTCAACAAATCCTCCTTGATGATCTCCCAACACACTTGATAAAATTTTCCATTATAACCATCAGGACCAGCAGCTGAATGGGGGCTCAAAGTCATCACAACCTGCTGCAACTCTTCCATGTTTGGCATTGCTTGAAGTTTGTCATTGTGCTCCTGATTAATCATGGGTGGGATGGTACTAATCACCTCCTCATCAATATATTTATCCTCACCAGTAAAAATCTTCTGAAAATACTCACAAGCAGTTTCAGCTATATTCTCATCACCCTGAATCCAGTCATCATTTTCATTCTGCACTCTGAAATTATACAACCTTCTTTTTCTGCCTCTAATAAGAGCATGAAAGTATGAGGTGTTAGCATCACCTTCTTTAAACCAATGGAGCTGGGTTTTCTATTTGAGCATGGACTCTTCTAACTTCAGATATCTAATATACTCAGCATTCAGCCCATGGAGATGACTTCTTCTGTCCTCAGAGATATTATTGATGTAATCTTCTTCAGCATGCTTAACTTTCTCCTCAAATTCTTTGACCTTGGTATAAACATCACCAAAGTTACTCTTTGACCAATCACTAAGGGTGGAAGAAAGTCTTTTCAGTTTTTGGTGAAAAACCCACATGGGGTCCCCCTGGACCTCACTGGACCAGCTGTTCTTGACCACATCCATAAAAGTGGGTTGTTCAGTCCACCAGTTCAAAAACTTGAAGTACTTGACACTTTGAACTGTTCCAGTAGATATTTCCATCAAGAGTGGGCAATGGTCAGATCCCACAGAGGTAAGATGGGTAATGGTAGTGAGAGGCATGACTTCCAACCATTTGTCATTAACCATAGCTCTGTCAAGTCTTTTCCAAATGATAGAATTCACACCTCTATTGTTGCACCAAGTAAATTTTTGACTAGTGAAGCCCAAATCAATAAGACCACAGGCTTCAATGACTCCAATGAATTCAAGGCTCTTCTTAATATTATAAGGGACCCCCCTAGCTTTTCCTCTGTACAAGTGATAACATTGAAATCACCAACAGCACACCAAGGCAAATCAGGCCTAGTATTGGCATTATACAGCATTTTCTCCCATAAAGGGTGTCTGAGATGATCCCTGCATTTTGCATAAACAAAAGTGATGATGAAGACTTGCTGGCCCTGACTGTGCTTCACCTCACAAGTGATTTGTTGTTCATCAGTGTCCAGAATTGTACAATCAACATCCTCATTCCAAAATAACCAGATCTTCTCATTACTATTACAGGTAGCCTTGTCCATACCAAGCTGTATTCTGAAGTGAGTAAGCTTAGAATTATCTGAAAAGGGCTCTAGAATGGAGAACATAGACAGATTGTGGATTTGTTTGAGGTTTCTGAGTCTTTCCATAGCACCTTGAGTATTGATGCCCCTCACATTCCAAATAATGGTGTTAATCATTGATAAGATTTAGAGGCATATGATCTTGTGTTTGGTCTCCCAGCTATATTAGGAGCTTTATCCTCGACCCTTCTGACCTTGAGACTGTTCTGATGCAGACCCCTTGGTGAAAATCCTTGTTGATCTGTAACTTGTTGAATTTCCTCAATAAACCAATCCTCCTGGTTAGTCACTGGTTCTTGGGCTCTTTTCTGACTAATTTCAGCAACTTCTTCCTCATTATTTGAGAATATATCCATGTCAATTTCATCCTCTGAGTTAACAACTCCATACTCATCAATGTCATCACTAGGCATAGGTGGATCAGTACTGAATGCACATTCAGTGGTGATCATCTCAGGGACTTTATCAGGAAGAGAATCATAAACTAGCTTTTCAGATCTCTTCTTGATAGCATCCCTTCTTTTTTTACTCAGCTTGTTCTTCTTACCTTTGTTTCCCATACCACTGGTACTAGCAAAGGTACCCAAATCCTTGGCCATGGATCCCTTGTTAATGCTAGGGACAGGTGTAACCTCCACAGATTGGTTTTGTTAACTGGAAATATGATGATGAGTACTAGAGGTAGCAAGAGTTCTGTAATTCCCACCCTTTGGAACCCCTTCCTGCAAGTTAGTAGTTGTCTCCTTCAAGCCATCCTTACCCCCACAAACTTCATCAGCAGCTAACCCAAAGGGGAGGGGGGTTTGGGATCTGACACCATCAACAAGATTCACAAAATTAAGGGGGATGGGAAGCTGACCTTGTGGATCAAGTTCAACATTCCCATGGGGAGATAAGTCAATACCTGAGCCTCTAATGCCTTCATCCTGGATATTATCACATGCCTCCAGTTTATCCCTTTTATCATTAAAGTCAGTATGTTGTATTTCAGTCTGCAGCTCCTTCCTTTGATCACTGATAACACTAAAAATGTTACCAGTTGGCTCCCATTGTGTTTTATCATGGTTAGGATATTTGTCCTTAGGAGCATTAGCTTGTTTAGTCTTCTGTGTTTGTTTTTTCTTTTGAACATGCCATTCTTCATTGTTCTCCACCATTTTTTGCCCCATCCTTTCCTTATTGTTATCTGGTGCTCCTGTACCACTAGAAAACACATTAGTATTAACAACCTGGGAGGGATTAGGAAGAGAGCATACCTGATCAGCTTGCTTGACTGTATCCTTGACTATCTTCTCATTCTCAGCCTCTTTTCTTTTCTTCTCTGCATCATCCTTTTTTTAACAGTACACACTTTATCTAAGTGCCCTTGATGCTTACAGTACATGCAATAATCTGGAAGGCCTTCATATTGGATAGCTTGCCACCTCCCAATGGTAAAATCAGTCTCATCAGTGCCCATCCAAACATGTGGTGGCCTTTCCTTAGTGATGTCCAATTGGATCCTAACTTTAGCCACACTACCTCTTGTTTTTTGAATAGAAGCAGCATCTAAGTGAAGAGTTTTTCCAATAGGAGCCAATAATGCTGAGATGACCTCCTTGTTATAACAATGCCATGGTAATTCAGGTAAAGTTACCCACACTGGTACAATAGGAGTTTCTTTATCAGGAGTGAAGTTCGGAGTCCAAATCTGTAGTCTCATGAGCTGACCTTCAATGTACATCCTTTGCTTGTTCCATATAGCAACATGGTCCTCTTCATTGTCCAGATCAATATAAACATGCCTTGCATTGAAATGAGCAATCTTCACACCTCCAATTAACTGAGTTTGTTGAATAAAACTCCTCCTAATAAGATCAATTTTGGGCATGGTGTTTGAAAACTTCCCAATCAATGTAAACTTGCATTTTTCAGCTAACTCAAACATGAAATCCTGTTTGTTAAAAATAACAGCAGGTAATCCTTGTCTTGTAGTAAAAATAGGGGGACTGATATCAACTTGGTCTTCCTCCTTAGCTTGGTTAGCCCTCAACTTGGAAGCGTAGGAATGCACAATAGTGAAAGGGGCTGGTTCAGGAATCTGGTAGTTTTTAGGAAATTTGTTTGCTATAAGAGTGGTAGTTTTGGTATCATTGTCCAGACTGGGTTGCAAGTTCACAGTATGGTGTACAGGTGCTTGCCTTTGGTAATTGGAGGTTAGTTTGGTTAAATCATGTGGTTTAGGGGGCTGAGAATCAATCTTGGTGTTGTCTTCTCTCCTGTTGCTCTTGCTACTATTCTTGACATGTTGTATCCTCGGATTATCATCAAGGTCATTTCCAACCTTAGACTTTCCCATATGATCAACAGATTTTCCTTGAATCTGAACCTCCTTTCTACCACAAGACACTCTCAGATCATCCAAAATAACAAGGTCACTATGTTGAGAGTTATGCTTTTCAGGAACCTGTTGCACATGTTCTTGGATCATTGTCTGAGGTATTTGTATCAAACTAGGGCTAACATGCTGAACATTATCAGTTAAGGCACTACCATGCTGCCCTCCTAGGGATGTTGAATCCTTAATTACCCCTTCAGATGTTTGATTGAGCAAAATTTGATGCTCACTTGGGCTCTTCACCTGTTGTTGACCAAAATTAAGATTTAACAGCTCACCGTTACCATCCTTTGCTCCCAACTTGTTTGAATTCAGCCTCCTTTGTTCTATTTGGGATTGTGAACAGTTGAATTCCGCCTCATTTGTTCTATTTGAGATTGTGAACCCCGGACCTCTTTCTTGAAGTTCACTGCTTATTACTGTTGCATCCAAATTCCCTGGGTGTTCTTTTCCAGCAGGTACCATGCCACGAATTTCCTTTGAAGTTGGTCGAATTTCAAGGCGCACAACAGGCGATTTCGATGCGACTCTTGCCAAAATCGCCTGATCAGATCTCTCAATTGGGGCGGTGAAGTTGTCTGGATTTTGGACCATAGAAGAATCAAGAGGTGTAGAATCATCCCCACCTGTTGGAATAACACGAATCTTCCCCAAATTCAGTAGGGAAATAATTTCTCGAGCCCTAGACAACTCTTCCTTGGAAACTGCTACAGGGATCGCTAAACTGATTTGTGATTTCCCAGAGTTGTGGGATACATCTAAGCGCGTTTCGTATTGGTTTGGATGCGCCATGTCAATGCGCTGCTGTTGGTTTTTGTCCGACGGACAGCCGTCCTCCGCCGGTGCGTCACGCGCCATACAGTGACGCTAGCAGAAGTTCTTTTTTTTTAAGAGCACAATTTTAGAGAGAGAACAAAATTATAGCCGTTGGAATATTCACTCTTGACTGAAGAGAATTCTAGGGATTTAGGTCAAGGCACAAATCTCCCAATGGACTCTAACAATCAACTAGCTCTCACCTCACTCATGCAATCAAAAAATCAGAAATTTTCAGCAAGTAAAACAATCAAACAATCAACAAATAACATCAATCCTCACTCGGACTCTAGAATATCGTCTATCATATTGAGAATGAAAGGAGAACTAAGGAATGGAAATTCAAGAATTTAGAGGAAATTCATCACCGTCAACTCTCTCATCATCACTATGCAGGAACAAATGAGGGTATTTGGCCTTCATGTCCTCTTCCGCCTCCCAAGTAGCTTCTTCTATTCCTCCGCAATACTTTGACAGATGCAATCTCTTTAGTTCTTAACTTGCAAACCTGACGATCAAGGATTTGGGCCTGGATCTCCTCATAACTCAGGCTGTCTTTCACTCCAATACTCTCGACGGGCATAACCAATTGTGGATCTCCCAAACACTTCTTGAGCATAGAAATGTGGAAAACTGGATGGATGGCCTCTAACTCCAATGGAGCTCTAACTCATATGCCACATTGCCCACTGCTTTATGATCTGATAAGGACCAATGTACCTTGAACTTAGCTTTCCTTTCTTTCGGAACCTCATCACCCCTTTCATGGGCGACACTTTCAAATACACCCAATCATTGACTTCAAACTCTAAGTCCCTTCTTCTAACATCTGTGTAGGATTTCTATCAACTTTGTGCAGTCCTCAACCTTTCTCGAATGATCTTCACCTTCTCCATAGCTTGGTGAACCAAGTCTGGTCCAATCAACTCTACTTCACCTACCTCAAACTATCCAATCGGCAGCCTGCACCTCCTCCCATAAAGTGCCATATGGGGCCATCTAAATGCTCAAATGGAAGCTATTATTGTAAGCAAACTTGATCAAAGGCAAGTGGCCATCCCAATTACCTTTAAAGTCGATGGCGCAGACACTTAACATATCCTCCAACGTCTGAATAGTATGTTCTTCTTAGCCATCCGTCTGCGGGGTAAAGGCAGTGATAAGGTGCACCCTTGTACCCAAACCTTTCTGAAAAGATCTCCAATATTGGGCGGTGAATCGAGGTTCTCTATCTGAGATGATGGAAAAGGGGACTCCATATAATATAAAAATCTCCTTTATGTAAAGTCGGGCATAATCCTTTGCAGTGTCAGTCGTCTTGACTGGCAAGAAATGTGCAAATTTCTTTATTTGATAAACTATCAGCCAAATCGAATCCTGTTGCCTGCATGACCTCGGTAAGCTTGTGACAATGTCCATGTCAACAATCTCCCATTTACACTTTAGAATCTCAAAGTTCTAAGTTACTCCACATGGCCTTTGGTGCTCAACTTTAACTTGTTGGCAATTCTGGCCCTTGGAAATGACTTAACAATGTCTCTCTTCATTCCACTCCACCAGTAGACTTCCCTCATGTCATGGTACATCTTGGTAGACCCTGGATGGATGGAATATCTAAAACTATGGGCCTTGGCCATGATTTCTCTTTAACACCATCAACATTTGGAACATACAAACTGCCTCGATACCTCAATACTCCATCTCCCCCTTTGGCGAAAGCCATCACCTTCTGCTTATGCATATCCTCCTTCAACTATAATAAAACATGATCTTGATCTTGTTTCTTCTTCACCTCCACTACTAGGGATGATGCCGACCCATTATGCACAAGAACTCCTCCATCACCTGATTCATCTAATTGGACTCCCAATCGTGCCAGTCTATGAACCTCTTTGGCTAACTCTCTCTTCTCCTCTTCCACATGGGCAGTGCTTCCATGGATAGCCTGCTTAGAGCATCAACAACCACATTAGCTTTACCTGGGTGATAGAGGATGCTCATGTCATAGTCTTTGAGCAACTCAAGCTATCTCATTTTTCTCAAGTTAAGCTCCTTCTGGGTGAAGACGTTTTGCAGGCTCTTATGGTTTGTGAATACATCTAAATGTGCTCTATATAAATAGTGGCGCCATAGTTTGGGAGCAAACACCACTACTGCCAACTCTAAGTTATGAGTGGGATAGTTCTTTTCATGAACCTTAAGCTGTCTAAAAGCGTAAGCAACAACCTTCCCCCTCTGCATCAACACACATCCTAATCCCACTCTCAAAGCATCGCAGTAGATGACAAATCCATCTGTCCCATCAAGCAAGGTCAACATTGGTGCGGTAGTTAACCTCGTCTTCAGCTCTTGGAAATTTTTCTCATACTCGTCAGACCATTTAAACTTGACCTTCTTCTGAGTCAATTTAGTTAGCGGTGCGGATACGGAAGAAAACCCCTCAACAAACCTCCGGTAATAACCACTCAATCCCAGAAAACTCCTTATCTCAGCCAGTGAGGTTGGTCTAGGCTACTTCTTGACTGTCTCAATCTTTTGAGTATCCACTTGAATGCCATCCTCTGAAATTATATGTCCCAAGAAAGCCACCGATTTGAGCCAAAACTCATACTTAGAAAACTTTGCATATAACTCATTATCTCTGAGCGTCTGTAACACGATTTTAAGGTGACTAACATGTTCCTCCTCATCTCTGGAATCCACCAAAATATCATCGATGAACACGATCACGAACATGTTAAGATATTGTCTGAATACTCTATTTATCAGGTCCATAAAGGTTGCAAGTGCATTCGTCAACCCAAAAGACATCACTAAGAATTATATGTGACCATATCGTGTTCGATAAGCCATCTTTGGGATGTCACATTCCCTCACTTTCAATTGGTGATAGCCTGATCTAAGGTCTATCTTAGAGAAAACAGTGGCACCATGAAGTTGGTCGAACAAGTCATCAATCCTCAGAAGGGGATACTTATTCTTGATTGTCATCTTATTCAACTGGCGGTAGTCAAGACACATCCTAAGGGAACCATCCTTCTTTCGCATGAACAAGACTGGAGCACCCCATGGACAGAGACTCGGCCTTATAAATCCTTTCTCTAACAAACCCCTCAACTGCTCCTTCAACTTTTTCAACTCTACAAGATCCATCCTATATGGCGGAATAGAAATATGTTGGGTGTCAGGAAGTACATCAATTCTGATATCTATCTTTCTATCAGGAGGGACTCTGGGCAGATCCTCATGAAATACATTAGGAAACTCACTCAGGATTGGAACAGACTCAAAAGTAGGGGGCTCAACATCGTCAGACTTGACTCGCACGAGGTGGCAGATACATACCTTAGAGATCAGTCTTCGGGCCTTGAGGTAAGAAATCAGCTTACCCTTTGACACAGCAGAATCTCCCTTCCACTCAATGATAGGATCATTCGAAAACTGGAATTTGACAGTATGAATTCTGCAATCAACAGATGCATAACAGGCGTGAATGTAGTCCATACCAAGGATTATGTCGAAATCGACCATCTCTAACTCAATCAAATCAGTAAGAGTATCCCTATGATAGATGGAAACTACACAATCTCTATAGATTCTCACAGCTCGAATGAACACACCAACAGGAATAGAAACAGAAAATGGCTCAAATCTACTCACCACATAACAAAAGAACAAGTTGCACCTGGATTAAGTAAATCATATCAACGAAAGGTAAAGACTCGGAGCATACCCTTCACAACATCTGGTGCAACATCTTGGTCCTGTCAATTCCTCATCGCATACAGACTATTTGTCCCACCGCTTACCCTCAAGGCCCAGTGCAACACCTCTCTGGTTACCCCTCGCTTGTGGTGCTGTGGTAGAAGACTGGGCCTTATTACCCAACATTGGACACTCCCTCTGATAATGTCCCGGTTGGCCACACTTGTAGCATCCATTCCCTCCCTCTCTACATTCTCCCAGGTGCATCCTGACACATTTCCCACAAGGTGGCTCCCCTTAGAGCCAAGAGTCATACTAGCTTGAGACTGTGCACCCTATGCCCTAAAGTTTGGCTGACTTTGGGACCTCTGATAATACCTGTGACTCGGGGCTGGTGCACTGGCTGAAGATGGTGCATAGCCAGAGGACTTCTTCTGGAAGTAAGACCTATCTCCCTTACCCTGCTTAGTCTGTGTAGGTTCAGGCCCTGCTGACTTAGCCTTCTTACTCAGATGCTCCTTTCTGTCCTTCTTCTTATCCTCTTCAGTTTGCTGGGCATAAACCATCATTCTGGAGATATCTATACCTGGAATCAACAATGCTGCCTTGCACTCATTCTTCACATGTCTACCCAACCCAGATATGAACTTTCTCATCATCACTCTCATATCCTGGACCATCATGGGAGTATACCTGGGCAACTGGATAAATTTCAGGCTATACTCCTTAACAGTTAGACCTTCTTGTTTTAGATTCACAAACTCCTCAACCTTTTCCTCTCTCAACTCCTGAGGAAAGAAGTGATTGAGGTAGGCACTCTCGAACTCATCCCAAGCAGCAGGCTCAACATCATCATCTCGACTCTCTTCCCACTGATTGTACCAAATATTGGCCACATCCTTGAGCTTGTAGGCAGCAAGCTCAACTCCATCGGTGTCGGTCGTATGCATAGTTTTCATCGCCTTCCACATCTCATCTATGAAATTCTGAGGGTCCTCCTCAACCTTTGACCCAGTGAAAACCGGTGGGTTCATCCTCAGAAAGTCTCTCAATCGGGTGGCAGTCGTTGGTTCTTGACAGCTAGAACTAGAGGTTTGTGATCCCTGGTTCCCGCTCTGGGAAGCTACCAACTGTGTGAGCATGGTGATAGCTCCTTTGAAGTCAGCCTCTATGGTAGAAGCAGGTGGAACAGCATGTGTCTCAGGAACACCAGTGACTCTGGCTAGTAAACCTCGACCCCTGATTTCCATTAGAGGATGCACCTCTGAAGTGGGATTCTTAGCATTGCTGGTTGCAGCATTTCTCTAGGTCATGGTGCGTGTAGGAGGCATGATCTATAAACGCATAAAGCACGAGTTAGAAGAGAGCTTTGTAGAGTTTCAAGTCTATCGCACAAACTCGGAAAACAAGAAAGGGTAACAATTCCTAATGTCCTATAGCCTCCTATTTATAAGGTGTGGTGCATAACACACCCATAATCGGAACTCCACTACACGCGTATTTATAGACTCCCTAAGACTCTTTAAGTTTGTGCTCAGACACCAAGTTTGTCACGCCCTGGGAGGGTACCCTTGGCACTTGAAGAACCATTGTTGATTCCCCAAGAGAACCACCTGGCCTCATCGTCACATCAACTCAACAGCGGAAGAATAACTCAAATAGAAAGGCATCATATGAATAAAAATAACTCAACTAACTCATAGTTTTCCAGTGAATAAGTTTCGAATAAGAAATACTCAGTGTCTATGAAGCCTCTACTCAATAATCTAGATGGGGTCATGACAGGCTATGGACACCCCAAATCAAGGAAAGAAAGAAAACAATATGCTAAATAAACTCATAAGATAAAAGAGCTCCTCCGGAAAGCAAAGAGGGCTCACCAACTTTAGAAGTGTACTAATATGGACCTCAACAATGCTCAGGCTGAAATCCTCTATCACCTGTATCTGCATCATAAAATATGCAGGTCCAAATCGACGTGAGTACATGGAATATACTGGTATGTAAAATAGGTTAAGAAATTTAGGCTCAACTCACTCAGCTCGACTCAACAACTCATGCTCAACTCAGTACATGCAAGTTTAGAGTAATTCATGCTCTTTTAAAAATATGCTCAATAAATATTAGACTCGGTTTCAAATATCATGTTCAATGAATGTCGCTTAGGAGTTTCTCTTAACCGACATCCAATCCCATCACCTTTAGTTTAGTGATGCACAACGAAAGCGACGTTGTTGCCACACCCATCCTAAACTTTCCACGGTAATGGATGATCAACCTCTCTCTTGGATCCATAATAAATGTCTTCTTTTGAGAAAAGAGTCGCCAGGACGTGCTACACGACTATCCTATGCTGGCAACGTAATTCTGTGGGATAAAGTAGATGCTTACTCACTCCCAGCTCGGTGCTCGGTGCTCGATACTCTTCCCAAGACTAAAACATGCTCAACTCAATCCTCAAATGCTCAATCAATCACATCAAAATCTCAACCTCATTGGGTTACCTCATCTCAACTTGTCTCAGTTACTCATCAACTCATTCACCCAACGCAGACAATCAAACTCGACTCAAACTCAGACGGTCATTTAGACTCAATCAAATTGACTCATCATGCAGTGCAAGTAAGTTTCATGGTAGTATAAATGATTTTGTTCAATATGTTTTTCATGCTCTCTGATGCTCAGTTTCCTCGACTCGTCAACTCAATATCAAACTATACCTCAGCTCAATACATGCATAGAATTGATAGAATTATGCAATTTAGGGTTCATGCTACGAAGTATAAAATACATATGTAAATCTCATATCAATGATCATACAATACAACAATTTTCTCATGTAACATAATAAGGCCTCATGATAAATTCAAGGATTTAGTAATTAGATGATAGAATTTCAAAATTCAATTCTTATCCTCAATTTCAACTCGAATAAGTGAAAGGGGTGTGTGAACGAACGTGGTTCCACACTTTAGTAAGCCTTACATACCTAGGAATGGAAGAAACAATCAGATTTCAATGAATCCTCATGCTAGAATCAAGACTTCTTGCTCTTCTCCTTCTTATAATGTTCTTCAAGAAAGCCCTAAGTGATGAATGGTGGAAAATACGTTTAGGGTCTCATTACGAACTTAAATTAAGTCCAAAACGTCCAAGGGTTAAATTAAAAAAAGTAGGAATAGATAAAATTACCCTTCCTAAAAACTATCGCCTGGGTCTACGAGATCCCATCTATAAGTCATAGAGCAATCTATGGGTCGTAGACCGCCTCTCGTGAATGAGGGGTCTGAAAATCTGAGTTACTGGAAATTTGCACGAGACCTTTTTTACAAGTTATAAGCTTTTCCACGAGTCGTAAACTACCTCTTGTAAATAAGGGGTTCTAAATTTAGAGTTACTGGAATTTTTCACGAATTCTCCTCTACGAGCCGTAAAATACCTTATGAGTCATATACCACCTCGTATATAGGCCTCAGACTTAGAAAATTTCACCAAGTCATTTGAGATTTTACGAGTCGTAAATGGCCTTCGTGAACCTTCTTTTGTAGTTTTTCTCAGCATCCTCTGTACATCCACTTCAGATTAAGTAGAAAGAATTAGGGGGTGTTACAGGTACCTTAATCACCTTCACGCATATCTATAAATAGGCAAGATGTCTATATTGCACAATTTAGTGATCATTCATCAATTCCTTTCATTGTCTTTCAACACTGGAGTCTTTATTAATGTGATACACGATAATCACAACATAACATAGTTCCAACAATATCTCAGTGCAAGTATTTAACACAACATTTTACATAAGGAGATTCAATAGATATTTCCATATAATAATATCCAAAATTCAATAATCAAAACATTATGCACACTCTCATATTATCAACAATGGCATCACAAGCTCATTCTGCAAATTATCTAACAAGCCTAAGTTACAACAAAGGATACTATCTCTGGATTCAAGTCATACAAGTCATCAATTTTTTCCATTACCCAAATCATATCCACTAAAATAGTTTACTAACCCCCAAGTTTCACAAATATTCACAACCCCACAATTATTCTACAAGTAAAGGAATCACAACATTTATGATTACCCAATCTGAAATCCCATGTTCAAAGCCTACAATAGTATAATTCTATCCCAAAGTGTTAGAAGTCTACTTATCTTAATCGAAGTCCCAATCAACTCAAATCCAAGCCTTTTTCCCTTCCACAATACTCCAAATCACCACAATCTTGAAGGTCGAACCGTGAACTAGCAAATCAGATGAAAGAATCGATAAAATTGGATCTTAAACACCAAACCACTATCAAGAATGAGATATACGTGTCAAAAGGAGTCAATTGATACCCACGTTGATAAGAATTCGGTCCAGGGGTAAAAGGGTAAAAAATTAGGTTATTTTTCGAAAATCCCAAATATAGAAATTGAGCTCAAAATCAGATTCTACACGAAAATAGAGTTTGTGGATGAAAATCCCATAAAATTTAAGTAGAAATTGAGGGAGAAAATATCATTTCAAGTTTGAATTATGTTCTTAAAAACCCATAAAAACTAAAGAGTTGAAACAAAAAATTTTAAGTCAAAATGGTAATTTAAATACCAAAAAGAAAAGAATTTGTGTTTAGGAAGCTTACCTAAATGAAAATCCATGAAAAATCTTGCTCAAAATTGCACCTCTAAGCTTTTGGCACTCCAAAAATGAAAGAAAATGGTGGAGTAGTCAAAATGGGGAAGAAAGGGATATTTTCAAAAATAAAAAATAAAATGAAAAGGCTTTTGACCCGGTTGACCTGCTTGCACCAATACCCTTCAAAACATGCTTTCTGATCCTTGGAACTCATCCGAAACCTATAAATATAAACCAAATATGCAATCGTATAAAAAATGATGTTCCAAACTTGATAGAACCCCCTGAATTTACATTAGAGCCTCTGAACTTCGAACATTGACCAAGTTAATTATATGATCCAAATTCAACTAAAAATGCAACTTTGGGTCCAAAATCCCGGTTTTAACTCCGAATTCAATTTCGTCAGTTCTCCTAGACCAAATTCCATATTCCAGAGCTAATGGAATTGATGGAATACACTCGAAACTTAAGATGACAACAAAATTTGAAATTTCAAATTTTAAGTCCTTAAAAATCTTACTTTGACAAACTCCAACTTTTCACAAGGTTTTTGAAATTCGACTTTTCAACTCATCCAAAAATGACTCAAAGCAACTTTTGATAAGGACAAAGTGGTAATTCATCAAAAATACCAAAAATAACCTTCGAGGTCATTACAATTTTATAACTTTAGATGTATTTTCTTGTAGTGAGGTAACTTCCAAGTTCTGGGGTAGGTTGTTGTGTGCTTGTTTTGCATGTTGGTAGTTATCATTGTGAGTAGTTATTCGGGATAGGTTCCGTGGGTTGCATTAGCTTGCCTGTAGGTGAGATCTAATAGGCATCATCATGACTTGAAAGGTCGAGTTGTGACACATTAGTGGACATTATGTGCAAGAAGAGTCTATGTTGCCTAGTTACTTTACTTTATTATCTATACTTAGTTCTTCATTTCTATTTTGTGCTTTATTAGTTGCTTGTATAATTACCTATAAATGTTTACAATATGCTAAGATGCTTGATTGGGGTTTCCTCGGAAATCCTAATCGCTGTCACCTAAGGCCTGGTTTGGATCATGACATTAAAGCTAGGGAACACTAATCTAGCATTAGAAACGTTAAACAAGACTCAAATCAACAAAAATATTTTTAGGATTTTTCTAAAAACAATGTTTGTGGATTCTTTTTTAAGTAAGAAAACCAATACCCAAATCGTGGAAATGAATCTAAGCTCAACCCTGATATCAAATGATGCAAATCTCCCTATAAAATTAAGAATAAAATTCGAAAATGAAAGACAAAAAAGTAAAAATAGATAGATAGATAGATAGACAGACATAAAAAGAGGAAATAGAAAGCAACCAAAAGGTATATCAAATCTTAAGACCCCCGACTGTTAATCCTACAAGAAGCACCTACCTTTTGTGATGACCTCGAGGAAAATTAATTCACCTTGCAACTAACGTTTTTTAAATAAAGTTCAACAAAAACTTGTACCAAACTCTCAACACTCATACAAGAGGTTAAATATAAATATTCAAACAAGTCTACCTAGAAATGAGAAGCCACCAACTATTTCTAGCCTTAGGCAATTTAATTACAAAAAAGGCCCAAAAGTAACATTAAAATGCAATTCAATGAGCTACGTCAAACTTACATAACATGTTTGGCACATCCCCGGTCCGCTCCTTTCCTTGCTGACTTATTCCAACTTGAAGCCTGACTTTCTGGGAGATTAGGCGAGTTCACATGTCATCGTCGAATCTATTTGGCACATCGTTGATGGGTATCTCTTCGCTGATTGTGTCAGTTTATTCCCTTGCCTCTCTTTCACCTTTTCAAACTATTTTAAGGCATGCAATGCTTTCTTTGCAATCAACACAAGCTCAAGAGCTCTAGTTTCATGAATAGTCCTTGCATCCTTTGAACAGCCCGAGCTTGCTTTCGAGTGAAGGGTCATAGCATGATGTGGTTTACATCACTATCAAAACTTGATAAATTATCAATCGAGCAACATTAAAAGCTATCAAATTAGTCGAGGGGTAAAGATAAAGGTGATGTTGATTTTTTTGTTACAACCAATGACCTTATGTACATATACTATTTAACTTTAGCAATATATAATCAACCCATAGATACAAAACTTCCCAAACATACTACAAAAAAATAACTCACATACATATAAATATACACTTAAAGTTTGTCTATTTATAGATTTTTCTTTACAACCAATGTTCTTATATACGTATACAATTTAGCTCTCGAAATATACAATCAACACATAGATATAAACCTTCACAAATTTACTTACACAAAAAAAACATGCATATCTCATACATACGTTTATACATTATAGAATTGATCAGACCTCCACATTAATATTCATTAAGAATTGTATTTCGACCACAGAATCACAACACAAAAAGACATAATAAAATTTGATCAAGAAGTTCAATCATACATAACTTTCTTTTGCTAAATATAAGTTTAAAAAAAATGTATGATCATTATAAGATGCTTACTGATTCGATAACACAAATTTATACAAATTAATTTGATGACTAAGAAATATAACAAAATTAGTTGAGTTCAATTACACACCTGTTATATACCTTTCGATCCTATTTTGAACTTGAACCGAGTTAGTATGGTGTTCTTCTTTGTGAAGAACTTATTTTAAAAAATAGTAGTATACAAATTTCTTAAATTATAAGATTTATTTCCCTCTAAACATGTTGATGGCCGCAATTTTAGTTTGAGAGTTAAATGATAATAATCCTTATATACAAACAAGATTTTCCATAACAAACTTTATTATATATAATTAGGAATTTTCATACACAACAAACTTGTGAAACATAATGGGCTAAAATAGCTAATATTTCTAGAATTACGTTTTCTAACTTTGGTCATGGCAAAGGAAAGGTATAAATTCATTTTTTTTGTACTGTATAAAACAAAAAATTCAACACTTTGTTCATTAAATTAGGAGACTTTTCAGCTATTAATTATGGAAACGTATCTATAAATAGAGAAAGTCAATAACAATTAGAATTCCTTTTCCTAATTGAAGTCTTAGTTCCCAAAATAAGATAGTAGTTCCATTGTCAATAAAAAATAGATTTTCTTTCCTAATATGACTCTTTTGTCAAAAAAAAAAAAAAGGTTCCATCGTAGTTTCTTGCAGACTGATTGCGAAACTGAAAACATTACTATTTTCTGTGTTTTGCAGTGTTTATACATGTAGGCATGTTGGGTCCACAAATTTTATAGCCAACACAGTGCAGACAGTTTTCTGTGTGCATATAGATTATATGTATAAGTCCCAGCAAATTATATACAATTTCTGATTCTGGCCAAGAATATATACAAATTTTGTATAAGTATACAATTATCCAAAATAAAAATACACAATTCCATACATGTATATATATTTTTCCCAAAATTTTCAATGTTTCAGATGATTTATTTATACCTATCAGAAATTGTATAAAATGTGCAGGAACTTATGCATTTGGGGCTTATACATATGGGCTTAATTTAGACTTGTACATGAAGTGTATAATTATGCACAATGCTATACAATTTTTGTGTGCATACAGATTATATGTATAAGTTCCAGCAAACTTTATACAATTTCTTATATCCGGTCAAGAATAAAATTCTTTGTATAAGTATACACTTATCTGTTTGCAGCGTTAACTTGGAAATTGGTTCATCAACAGCGTTATCTTTTTGGATGAAGAGTCCTCCACCATAATGTATTGCAGACAGCTTCAACTCAGCGGCGGGTTTTGTACAAAATGAGGGGGTAAATTTGAACTCTATCTGTAAAAATTAAACCCCGTCAAAAAAATTAAAACTTGTGATTTCTTATATGGATTTCGAAAAAAAAATTTACCTTTGTTAACTGATTTGTAGAATCCTTTGAGAGATTTTAGGGAGTGAACAATGGAGAAAAATGGGGGACAGTTAAGGAAAATGGGGCGGATATGGGGGGAGAGAGAAGCTGGGAGGGAAGTTTGTAGTGTTTATATATGTAGGCGTGTGGGATCCACAAATTTTATAGCCAAAAAAATATAAGTACTGTTTTAAAAATAATAATATAAAAATGTAGTTAAATTTTGTTATTTAAGATTATATGTTTGCTGATTATTAATTTTTCCTTGGGAAAATTATACTTATGAATCATTTTGCACTTGATATATTTGAGATTTGTGAAATTTGTCTTAAAAAAGCCCAAGTGTTCAGAAGCCCAGCTAAAAAAATTAGTGGTGAAGTTGGGAGCTGTTGCCTGTTGTAAACAAGGTGGGACCTCTGTTTTTGTTCCTCTTTATCTTATCTACCCAAATAAGGCAGGGCCTGTAAGGAAGTATTCATCTCCTCAGAGCGCCCAAAAAAATGGCTTGTTTGACACAGCAATTTGTTGGGTTGAAGTGCCCACCAATTTCAACAAGAAGGCTTGTAAATCCCATTAATCATCAGGGTAAGCAGCAGAGCCAGAAGCCAAGAATAGTAATACAAGCTGCAGCAGTGGTGACCAATGCACAGACGAGAGAAAGACTAAAGCTTAAGGAGATGTTTGAGGATGCCTATGAACGATGCCGCACTACACCTATGGAAGGTGTTGCATTTACTGTTGATGATTTTCATTCTGCCCTTGAAAAATATGATTTTGACTCCGAAGTTGGTACCAAGGTTAGCTCTGACATAGTATCAAAATTCCTTCTTTCTTCCTTTTTTTGCTGAACATTAATTGGGTGCTGTTTTTTTCCTCAAATTCTAAAATGTCAAACACAATGCTTTGTACTGATTGATTGAAGAATACAATTTTGGAATATGTCATTTTGTGGACGTGACTGTCGTAAAGTCGTATTCTGTACTGTTTATCATTGGGTTTTTGAGCTTGGAGCTTGGTTAGTAAAAAATGGCAATTATAAGTTACGATTCTGATTATCAATATATAATGAACCAAAAGTTTAAATTTTTTGCACTTTTTGTATGTTCAGGTCAAAGGAACGGTTTTTTCAGTAGATGCAAATGGAGCTCTAGTTGACATCACTGCAAAATCATCTGCATACTTGCCTGTTCGAGAGGCTTCACTTCACACCATCAAACATGTAGAGGAAGCTGGAATATTTCCTGGCTTACGTGAGGAGTTTGTGGTAGTTGGTGAAAATGAAGCTGATGATAGTTTGGTTTTGAGTTTGCGATCAATCCAGTATGACCTTG
This sequence comes from Solanum rostratum, assembly GCA_029948455.1. Taxonomy (NCBI): domain Eukaryota; kingdom Viridiplantae; phylum Streptophyta; class Magnoliopsida; order Solanales; family Solanaceae; genus Solanum; species Solanum rostratum. The sequence continues at coordinate 35,030,411 of CM057045.1, forward strand.
CTTGGGAGAGATGCAGGCAGCTACAAGCTGAAGACGTTGTTATCAAAGGCAAGGTATGTGTTTGATGGTACAGCTCTTCATACCATGATTTTCGATAGCCATACCCTTTTGCTCTCATCTCTGAATAGCACATTGCATTAGCAGGACATTCACTTCTATTTCTTTGGATGGTTTTGCAGGTGGTTGGTGCAAATAAAGGTGGAGTGGTCGCTCTAGTGGAGGGCCTTCGTGGTTTTGTTCCATTCTCCCAGATATCAACGGTTAGTTGTATATTCATCACATAAAGTATAAACTATTCTGTGAAGATGTTAATATTAACTTGCACATCTTCTGTCATCCAGACCAAACATATTCATATTATAAAAGAGAAATGAGAGGAAAGAAAACTAGTTGTTTTGTGGGTTAAAATTCAATTCAGAGTGGCTCATTTTATAAAAAATGTTATACTATTCTAGTAAGGTAGTGTTTAACAAGATCCTGTCAGAAAGAAATAATCTCCTAAATAATACACAAACCTCTGGAATATTCTACACGATTCCTCTATCCCCGTACAACAGTTAAAGTACAACGTTGTAGGTTTTTGGCTTTTTGGTTAAAAGTGAGACAGCTTTCATGTGGCAGAAAGAGATAATTCTTTTCTGCAATGATATGAGATATGCCCGAATGAATGTTGGATCAATGATATGAAGTTAAAGAAATGTAAACTGGGTCCAACAAACAATTAATTATACTAACAAATATATAATAATAAATAGATTAGCTATAACAAGTATCTAAATTCTAAATCAAAAGATCAACTAAGGCGGCATTATGAGGCCTAGGAGAAACATGTTAAGAATGAAAAGGAAGGCAGCAAACAGGGATATTGTCTCTATGCCTAAGTGCCTATAATAAATGATTTTTACAAGGAGAACCATGAAAAATTAATGGTACTAATGTGTGGGATAATGTTGGCCTTATAAATGCAAACCCCAACGAAGCTCAGTATTTAAGTTGAGAAGAGTAGAGGAGCACACCCACCATCCACTGAGTTTTTAACCTTGCGCCACCGACCCTTGAGGTTGAGGATGTCTAGACTATTTTTTAAATAAGACACAATAGAATATAGTTGAATACGCCATAGGCTCCATTTGCTATCTGTTTTCAACTCAGCTTTTTCACATATGAATTTACTTCTTGATTCAATTTGGTGGGATGGAGCTTTGTGTCTCTGTGTTTCCATCAAAAGTTTACTATGATTATTTGAAACTCATCCCAAGTAACTCTCTCAGTGTGCCTTATCCAAAAATAATTTGTTTGATGTTTCAGAAATCAACTGCAGAGGAACTTTTGGAAAAGGAGCTTCCTCTGAAGTTTGTGGAGGTTGATGAAGAGCAATCCAGACTTGTTCTCAGCAATCGCAAGGCCATGGCTGATAGTCAGGCACAACTGGGAATAGGCTCAGTCGTTCTTGGAACTGTTCAGAGCTTGAAACCATATGGTGCCTTCATTGATATTGGTGGGATCAATGGACTTCTTCATGTGAGCCAGATTAGTCACGATCGTGTCTCAGATATTGCAACAGTTCTCCAGCCTGGTGATACTCTCAAGGTGCGTATAGAAATCTCTCTATGAAAAAGCTTTCCACATTTGAAGAAAATCTGCAATTATCTGCTTCATCTCGTTGTAGGTCATGATATTGAGCCATGACCGCGAGAGAGGTCGTGTAAGCCTTTCTACAAAGAAGTTAGAGCCTACACCTGGTGACATGATTCGCAATCCAAAGCTTGTCTTTGAGAAGGTAAGTAGTTCCAAGTGTTATTTATTAGTCTGTATTAATAACTACATCACCAATTCATAGTTGTATTATGCTATTGTTTGCTTGAGTTCAGTTCTCATGATGCTAAATTAGTTTTTTTTTTTCCTACTATGGTTATGCAACTGGATATTCTTCATCAGTTCATTGTTTCTTGTCTCTTTTTCTGTTTCAATTAATCTTTCCGAGTGGAAATAATTAATTCTTTCGAAATGCCAATACTTAAAATAATTTCATTCCACTCAATCAAAATGATTCAATTTGCATTTTCGTCAAAATTTCAGACGGGTCCTGAAAATGTTTAGCCAGTATAGGGTATTTCCTTTTTGTCAAAAGTACAGGGTTAATTTAATGCTGTGGCATCTTGCTCCATCCACTTTTTTCTTCTTCCATTTTTTCGAAAGTACACGGTAATTTGGGATGGTCTTTCCATTTTTTTTCAATATTCCAAAAAGTAAAGGAGTTAATCTTTTAGATGTGAATTAAATCTTGCAATTTTTTTTTTTTTACAGGCTGAAGAGATGGCCCAGACATTCAGGCAGAGAATTGCCCAAGCTGAAGCCATGGCCCGTGCAGATATGCTGAGATTCCAGCCTGAGGTATTTTAATGTCATTGGATAATTGATCCATCGCAAAAATTGAAAATATTATGATTTGAAAAGCTTCTTCTCCCTTTAATCTTGCATAAAGCATGCCAATATATTGTATATCATGGAGAGGTCAGAACAGGACATTTTTAGGGGAGACTAGGCAATCCGACTATCATCCTCACTTTAAGTGGGGTACAATGGGCCGGAATAGAAGCGTACACAGTTTGGCTACACCAAATCTATATTGTGGTTACTACAGCCTCTTATTTGGACGTGTCTTCCTTTTCCTGGATTATTACTTGCTTAATGAAATCCAATGCAAGAGTTTTTGTAATGCACAAAAGCATTTGAAGTCCAATAGCAAAGGACATAAGTGACTTTACATCAATTGTCTGAGCAATGTCGAAATAACACTCTGCCCATTAAATTCTTTCTGTGTTTTCATGAATATATAAGCTGTGGAAGTGGAAAGAATAGGATATGGGGAAGAAGGTGGTGTCTTGTTCTCATTTTCTAGAGGATGTAGAGACTAGTGGGAAACACGCTATAAAAATACAGAGAAAGGAGAGTGGAGGACAAAGACAAAGTTAGAGAAGGAAAGAGAAAAGAAGCAGCAAAGTTGAGTATTGTACTAGCCCGAGAGCGAAAAAAGATGTTGAGCCAATAACTGGAAGGCAGAAGTTAAGAAGTTAATGAATTCTGTTTCTTCCTTTCTTTCCACTTCAGGAGATGAAATTAGCATTGGATGACAAAAGAGAAGGAAGTGGAGATATTAGAACAAAGAAAAGAAGGAACTCAGATGTAGCTGGGAGGAGCCTTGGGTAACAAGGGAAATAGGATTAAAATTTAAGATGTTGGCTATGATGATACTCTAAGTTAAACTTTTTACTCAAAAAAAAAAATGATTCTCAAGTTCAAGTTCTAACTGAGAGATTCGAGCTTTAGCTTAATCGTCACCCTTTAGTGTCTTGATATGTAGTACGCTCATGCCCGTGAATTCGGCTAATCAAATGTGGTTTAATATAGAGACCGCTGATTGCTGCTTGTACTTTCTCCTTACAAATGAAATTTAAAATTATTGTCATATTCCTGTCCTTGAAATGATTGCTTGTGATTGAGAGTATTGATTCCTGTATATTTTTTTTTCCTCAGAGTGGATTGACCCTCAACTCTGACGGGATTTTAGGCCCGCTGACCTCTGAACTACCTGAGGATGGACTGGACTTGAGTGAGATTCCGCCGGCTGAAGATTTATGAATTCTGAATCAAACCCCTTCCTTTTAACCCATTTGTTGCTCAAGTTTTATAAATAATTATTTGTAGGTTTAGGAACTATGAATTGCATCCGCAATCATTCTATTGTATTCCACCATGATCCATAACATTTTGTCTTGCAATTTTTGATAAGAATGAGGCATCGCTATCAGCAGTAACTGTTGAAGCATACTGGGATCTTGATGTGCTGTTTCCAATTTCGTGAACCGACTTAATACTCTAAAGTCTAAACTAAATAGATTAAAATGTATGCAGAGGAATGGACGATTTTTATTTGAAGAAATAAAAGAGCATTTTTCCAATTCCCTAAATATTTTAAGTTATTACTCCCTCCGAATTAAGCCTCAGAAGAGCGAACCAAAGCAAAGCACCCATGAGACTTCTTATTCAATGGGTGCTCGTTCACCCGGAACGGACCAAGTAGATCTGTCCCTGTATGCAATAAACACATATTAAAAAAAATATTAAAAGATAAAATTTGGACCATACTTTCAATATTAGCCTTTGTGAAGTTATAAATATGTAGTGTATTTATCTCTTAAAAAATATAAAATTTCAATAAATGAAAGGGTAAATATGAAAAAATTTTCAAACATTTATCTTGAACTCTAAACAAGTCAACTATTTTGAACCTTGAAAATGATTAAAAATTTAATTAATTTGAAATAGAGGGAGTAGCTATTTTAAATTAATGACCTGTTTATATAAAAAGACCCACAGTTTTTCCCTTCTTGCTATCATAAGGTTCCGTTCTTTGTTCGGGATCTTCCTATTTCTCTAGGTATAGCACTTGCACTAGGAGCGAAATAATAGTTGTATGTCATGGCTTCAATCCACAATTTGTATCTATTTAATGATCATTCCACTAGTTTTTTTATTTCACTTGATCTTCTTTTACAATTTTCTTTCAATAGTTCGATCTATCCATTATTATCTTATATTATGATTTCGATCGTTCTCACAAGATCATGTATAAGTGTACTTGACAAGGAGCATGCACATACATGAGATAGCTTTAGCATAGTCAATTTCCTGATTCATGTCAGAAAACGTGTATCTTTCCTCCTGGTCAACTTGTTCCAATGCTGCTTGGGCTGCAGCAATTTCTGTCAGTTAGGAGGTTGTGTCTCATTGTGTTGTTGCTTGTGCCATGATAACTAGATTCACGACCAAAACAAGCAAAGAAAATACCCAATAACATTAAATACCAGTAACAAAATTTTTAAACTGTATTATATGACAACAATGTCAAAAATTGATATGCTCAAAATTAAACCCTAAGATAATTTTGTATGCAAATATAGTGGGAGTGGAAAAGGCCATGAAAAAGGCCAAGGGTCACCCCATGGATGCCCCCACGACTCGTGGGAGTGCTCTTGGAGGGGCACCTTGGTCACAAATTCTGAAAACTCACGTCATCAATTCAGAAGCACATAATTAAATAATAGGCACATAGTTCAAAGGGGCGGGTAAGTATGATCCATGCTATGGGGATGTCATAGGGTTAGGAATTTGCATAAACTCACATAGCACATAGCATATAATAACTAAGGGGCGGGTAAGTATGACTCACTCTACGAGGATAGAAAGGACTTAGGACTTTCCACATTTCCACATCTCATCATGAAAATATTATCATAACATTAACAACATGAGATAGACATAATCAAAGTCTCCATAAGCAAAGAGCATAACACATAACAAGCCCGTATATAGAGTTTACATGATGTCCAACAGTGCCTCTAGTTAATAGAATAGGATGAGGGCCAAGACATGTCCTGGGCTCACCGTCAAAGTAAAGACATAAGTGAAGAAAACGTCTTGTCCTTGAAGTAAAAAACTTTTCACTAGCAAGCTCACAATCCAATCTAACCATCAAGAGGTGGATGAAGGTAATCTCCGGTTCCTACATGGTTAGATCATGTAGGCAAAAAAGTATGTGTTAGTACATTTGAATGTACTAAGTATGCGGGCATGCAAATGCTTATGAACATATTAATCGGTACCCAATGTTAGAAGACAAGGGCACATATATAGAATGAGGTATATAGGAAAGGATATATATCAATATGCCATGAAATTCACGATGCATGAATGCCTTAATACTTTAAACATAGCGGGGATGCGACCTCACTGACATATAAGACCAAGTGAGCTACAACTTGGAACGTGGCCCGCATAGGATAGAGGATCGAACCGCAATGCGGGTGTTTCCTTGTCCCAAAAGAGGACTGATATTATTTCTTGTGGATCTACTGATAGTGATGTCCTTTACCCCAAGCAGGGTAATGGATGGATGTGGCAAGGACATCACTTCATTGTATCATCACCAGCTCATAGGTGATGGTTGTCAGTTAGAGAAACTCCCAATTAGGTTCATCATTGATAGAACTCTTATGTTGATGTGATGGTATGAGTCTTGATGGATGTTGATGTTTTATTATCTACCTTTTATCCTTGTCCTAGACGGGCATGAGTTCTTCAAGTTAAGTTAAGTTGAGTCAAGTTTCCTTGAGGTGAGTCTGATGTATTTATGATGTTGAGATGAGATGTTGATTGGTCATTTGTCTACTCTTTATTCTTTCTTTAGATAGACATTTGGCATTCTGATGGAGTATGATGTTGAGTTGATGTTATTCCTATATTATTCTACCTGTTTCTGTTTCATTCAGCTATTTTACATACCAGTACATAGTACATTCCACATACTGATGTCCCCTTTTGGGACTGCATCATTTTATAATGTAGAGGCAGATATTAAAGACAATCGGCAGGCGCTTCGTTGAGGATCTGTTCACATTCAGCTGATTGGTGAGACCTCATGTTTTAGGAGGATTTCCATATTATTATCATCTAGCTTGAGTTAGTACTTTACTTTCCTTGAGTTGGGTAACCATGGACTGTCGTGGTACCATATAGATGTTAGAGGTAGAGGCTTCATAGACATTGAGTAGAGGATGTTGAGTATTATTTTTTTTTCAACTCTTCTTTATTGGAACTTAACTTTTTATATAAATACTTGATCTCTTTAATTATGTTATAGTCTTTTCCTTGAGAATGTTCCTTCCGTTGTTGAGTATGAGATGACGATGAGTCTTTTCCTTGAGAATGTTCCTTCCGTTGTTGAGTATGAGATGACGATGAGGCCAAGTGGTTCGCTCGGGGACTATCAATAGTCTCTTAGTGTTGGCCACGCCAAGGGTACCCTCCCAGGGCGTGACAAACTTGGTATCAGAGCACAGACTTCAAGTGTCTTAGGGAGTTTATGAAGCCGTATCTAGTAGAGTCCTTATTATTGGTGTGACGCGCATCACATCCATAATAGGAAGGCTATAGGACATTAGGAAAAGTTTCCCTTCTTTCAGATTCTGATCATGCTATAAAGCTATTTCCTAAGAAATCTACAATGATTCATGCGTTGCTCTAACCCTTTAGACTATGCCTCGTCCACGAGGTGATAGAGACAGTAATGTTCAAACTCTTACAATTGAGATCTTCTGTGATAAAGTAATCAAAATGGTAGAGAGACTGCACCAGGCTTGAGAGAAGCCGACTAGTGTATGAAGTTGATTGATTAGAAAGAGTGCACTATTACTCATATGAATCGTGCATTTGAGTTGGCTCTAGATGTACGCAAACCCTTTTTTTTCAAAACTTTCTTCCGTCGTGACCCATGAGAGAGGAACTTATATCTCTAAAGAGTTTAATGTTACCACCTAAGAGTGAGATGTGTGGTCTTATAAACCCTGAGTCGAATCGAATCATCCCAGAGTTAGAAGGATAATGATGGAAAGAAAGGGACGAGATATCAAAAGTGATGGCTAATTGAGGCTTGTAGTTAGAGTTACATATTTATTAGGTAAGTAATGAGGTGGTGAGTCGATTGCCATAAGTATGATGAAAGAGTTGTAAGTACCCTATGATTTTATGATGAGGTATAAAGGAATAGTTGTTATTAGAATGTGGTAGAGCGTGCTCAAACTAGAAGGAAGTTATGTTGATGTGTTGCAGTATTCATACTATTGAGGGTGAAGTGTAGATGTTGAATAGGGGGAAAAGCGTGCTTTCAATGTGATAGATCTAAAATAGGCTTATGATTTTTAATTGAGAGTTCATGAGACTCATCGAGTTATGAGCTTAGTCAGATAAGAAGATATGATTGAATAGGTGAGTGGTACTTAGTTATAAGGAAGGGGTGTGTTGAGTGGATACTAGCTATGAGATTTTAGAGGGATTATGTTCCCTAAATTTTTACCTAGTAGTTGTAAGTTAGCATTAGAGAGGTGTGTGGTGTACATGTTAGGGATAGACTCTAAGTTTGAACTTTGAGGAGTAGGGTTAAAGAGGAGACAACATTGTGAGAATGATAGTCTTAGTTGGAGATTTTCTCTAAGAGGCTTTCCATAGTGTATGTTCGAGATGAAGATGTTGATTTGTGAGTAAGTGATGCTATGGACAGGGTACAATTTCCCCTTAGGTAAGACGAGTGAGACGAGGATAGCTCAATAGATAAGAAAAGGCTTAAGATATGTATCCATAATTGTGTAAAGTGGTGTGAAGATCTAAGTTATGACTCCTATAAGAATCTATATAGTATATTTGAGTTGTCAATGTGGAGTAGGTTGTTGTAAGTAATCTTAATCATCACGAGTAGCTAAATTGATTTGGGGCTTATCGATAGATGACAAGTTTTCCATGATAGACTAATTCTTATGCAATTAAATTTATGGGAGCATAGAAGTTGAGCGTTAGCAGGCAAAAGAAGAGGTTAGATTGTAAGAGTTGTGGGAAGTGGTTATGTACGCCATAGGATTGGGAAATATAGAGAGATTTTCATAGAGTCTGAAAGGAGCTAAGAGTGATAGCGTTGAAAAGAGTCTGAGTGGCTAGTTATATGTATGCGACTATCGCATAACAGAAGAGTTTAAGATATTCTTGTGGATAGTGATTCCTTGAGATGTTCTTATGGATAGTGATTTCTTGACCGTTTGGAGGTATATGCTTATAGCCTAATAGAGAGGAAATCAATTTACAAACTTGGAGTAATGGCCTTAAGAGCTAAGGGAGAGATGATGTAATGCCCAATAAAATTACCAAAATACCCTTAGAGGAGGGTTATGCGCATAACACATCTTTCAATGCTCGTACGGTAAATCCGAGGCCGAATTTGTGATCAGCATGAAAAATTGAGTGAAAAAATGGTCTCGATCGATTTTTAGAGCGACCGAATCAAAAGATAATTTTTCGATCCGAACACCAAAATAGTGTCGGTGTGCGATAGAGGTGCATCACGCACCTGTAGTAGAGTGACACTTATTTTTTTTGCAAACTTTTCGACAAGATTGGAAAAACCAGTTCAGAAAATTTTTGGAGAAACATACACTAGTGCGCGATCAATCTGCGTCGCGGATTGGGTTATTCCGAACTTGGAAAATTTCTAAACTTTGTGAGGGGCATTCCAGTCAATTCTCAACCCCTCCTTAACTCAATACACGATCAAATTGGGTCGTCTGAATGTAAAAAAGGTCTAAAACCCCATTCTAAGTCTTTTCTAACAGTTGAACAAGACTAGGGCTTGAGAGAAGAGGAGAAGAGCTTGAGATGGAAGAATTCAAGAGAGAATGAGAGTTCTTAATTCTGATGATGATGTGATTCCATTTCATTTTAAGGCTATAGACGAGGAGGAGGAGTTAGAGAAACGGTGAGGAGTCTAATAGATAGGTAAAACCATATTAGTATCTCTCGTGGTAAAAGTTCATGCGATCGAGGGTGTAAGCTGCTATGGTAGGCCTAAATGTGTGGTTGTTATTATGAGAGTGATTAGGACAGGTAGTATTCTCTAAGTACAAGTTACTATGGAGTGAGAGTTCTTGATTTTGATGTCATCTTACGCGTGCACTAACCTTCTGCTTGTTATGCCATTGTTGATGGTATGATGTCAAGTATCAAGTTTTAGAGGTATAGTCATGCTTATTTTTCATCGAGAGGTAGTAGTTTGGGGGTTTCGTCAAAAGGGGAGATGATGAGTTCCTCCACGTCCAAATAGTGATACTGATAATAGTAGACTAAGAGTGAGGGTAGATGAGAAGGAGTGAATGTATCCTTATTGTGATATCAATGTTAAACTTGTGTTTTCTAGGGATAGAGATAGGGAGGAGGAAAGAGATGAGATCGTATGATGCACAATAGATCGGTAAGAGTATGTTGGTGTGACTTTGAGTGAGAGCTCATTGAATGGTAGAGGTGGAAGTGACAAGTAGGCTTGAAAAATTCTAAGACATAGTTAAAGTGGTTAGGGTGATAGGCTTGAATGTGTGGTTGTTATTGTGCGAGTATGGGTGATAGACTATTGAAGACTTCATAATAAGGGTTTTGAGTATAGAGCTGAGTATTGAGGATTAGCTTTGTATGAATATGATCATCTTAGGAATAGCACCTTGAGGCTTTACTAGGCTTGAATGGAAGAAGAAGAGGTGGTTAGGTGGAGATTTGAATAAGAGCTATGAGTTTGCATTAATGGGGTAGAGTGCCATGAAAAGGAGCACAATTAAGGTGGGGATTTGAGCATGAGAGTGTCCTCAGAGTCTTGTTTATTAGATGGTTCTATTCTCGATTAGAGTTGATGGCTTCTTTCCTGAGTTCAGACGTTTCATTCCTGCTTAATGGTGAGAATGTCTAAGATAATATCTCTATTCTTGATCTGAACCGGTTGGTCTATTTGAGTTGATGTGTCTGTTACTGAGTCTGAATAGAGATGGTTTAACACTGATAAGGAGTCGAAAGTTTGATTGATTGAGTGAGTTTTGAGAAGAATTTTTATTCGTGCCTTGATTTTTACCTTTACTCATCATTCGAGGACGAATGAACCCAAGGGGAACATAATCTAACACCCTAACTTTTTTTAACTAAAATTGAGTCATCCTTCATATGACATATGATTTTGATTGATAATTCTTAATTGAGCATAGATGTTAAAGTTAATTTCTTAGAGTGGGAATAGAATTAGATATGATAAAAGGATCTTTTACATCAAGTCAACGACTAAGTTTTCGTATAAATTGATAGAAGGGTCAATTTCAAATGACCATATCTCCTAAAGTATAATGAGTTAGGTGATCCAAAATATATCAAATTAAATATCTTTGAATTATCTTTCCAACGCATCTTATTTCGCCTTAATCAGAGTTCGGAGTAGAATGTTATGACCATTTTATTGAAGACCTGCAGAGCTGTCTAAAGATCCACGATAGCTACGCATCGTGGACCTATAGCGAACCCTTTCTGGATAAGATAAGTGATGTCCTTTTATTTTATTTTGAGGGTACTTTTATCTCAAAACCTTTAGGTGTCTATTTTAAGGTCCTAAAGTGTATAAAACGTTTGTTTTCATAAGCAAAACCCTCTCCTTCACTCCTAAACATAAACGCTCAAGAACCATCAAGAAAGTCATCAAGTTAGGATTAACTTTCAAGATTCATCATCAAGGTGAGTTATTCTTCATAAATTTTAAGCTAGCCAACCTAAATTTCTTTATCTATTCATGAATCCCTAATGGAATCTTAAATCATAACCTAGGGTTTCAAAAAAACGAATTCAAGAATGACGAGAAAGGATTTCTTGATTCTTCTTTTCACGAATTTGGGTTCTTCATCAAGAACTCCAAGGATTCTAAGTCAAGAACTTAAGAATCAAAGAGAAGCCCTTCAAACAATGTCTTTCCAAGTTCTTTCACTCTAAAAGAACTACCGAGATCGAAGATTCTCTCCAAGAAAATGAGTATTCATCAAATTTCGATTGTAATATCAACTTTCCAGGTATGTGAGGCTAACCTAAATCATGGGATTATTCTTCCATGTGCCTCCTTTGAGTAAATTGAGTCTATGATTGAAGATGATGAGTTATACGTGAAAATCCTTAAGTATTCTATTGAGATTCTTCTTAATTCATGTATTTTTCTTAAAAATTGATGATCATCATAAACTTGATTTACTGCATAAGTTGTTTTCATGAATGATTTTTACAAAATTCTATGTCTATTTTACTCAAGAATAAAAGAATGAACTTAGGGAATGATTCTAGAGCCTTGATGAGGATGATGTTTGTGATATTGTGATTGTGGTCCAAATTATTGAGAGTGTTGATGATGACGTTGATGAGAGTGATGTTCATGAGTCTTAAAACTTGAAACTAAATTCTAAAAAGAATGTTTTGAGTCTGTGGTATTGATGTTGATGTTGATGTTGATGAGTTGATATTGATGATGTTGATTTGATGTACTATGTTCCTATGGGACCGATGATGATGATGTTGATGTTGATGTACTACGTCCCTATGGAACTGATAATGATAATGTTTTATGAGCATGTCGAGTTCTAGAAGGAGTATTGAGCACCACAATGGGTGAGAGTGAGTCTCACTCAAACTCATTACTACGTGGCCCGTGTAGGAGAGAGGATCGAACCGCAATGCGGATATTTCCTTGTCCCAAAAGAGGACTGATGTTATTTCTTGTGGATCCACTATAGTGATGTCCTTTACCCTAGGCAGGGTACTGCATGGACGTGGCAACAACATCGCTTCGTTGTATCATCACCGACTCATAGGTGATGGTTGTCGGTTAGAGAAACTCCCAGTTAGGTTCCTCATTGATAGAACTTTGATGTTGATGTGATGGTATGAGTCTTGATGGATGTTAATGTTTTATTATCTACCCTTTATCCTTGTCCAAGACGGGCATGAGTCCTTCGAGTTGAGTTGAGTTGAGTCGAGTTTCCTTGAGGTGAGTCTGATGTGTTGATGATGTTGAGATGAGATGTTGATGGGTTATTTGTCTACTCTTTATTCTTTCTTTAGATAGACATTTGACATTCTGATAGAGTATGATGTTGAGTTGATGTTATTCCTATATTATTCTACTTGTTTCTGTTTCATTCAACTATTTTGCATACCAGTACATTCCACGTACTGATGTCCCATTCTTGAACTGCATCATTTTATGATGAAGATGCAGATATTAGAGACCATCGACGGGCGCTTTGTTGAAGATCTTTTCGAATTCAGCTGATCGGTGAGACATCCTTGTTTTAGGAGGATTTCCATATTATTGTCATCTAGCTTGAGTTAGTACTTTACTTTCGTTGAGTTGGGTAACCATGGCCTGTTGTGGTACCATCTAGATGTTAGAGGTAGAGGTTTTATAGACATTGAGTAGAGGATGTTGAGTATTTTTTTTTCCAACTCTTCTTTATTGGAACTTAACTTTTTATGTAAAGACTTGATTTCATTAATTACATTACAATCTTTTCCTTGAGAATGTTCCTTTCGCTGTTGAGTATGAAGTGACGATGAGGTCAAGTGGTTCGCTCGGGAACTAACAATAGTCTTTGAGTGCCGGCCACACCTAGGGTACCCTCCCAGGCATGACAGTCAAGGTACAGACCATCTGCTAACTCATATCCCCAACTTCAGAAATTCATATTTTCACCCACTCTAGACATCATTCCACAGGTATACGTTTTGGCCCGTTAGACAACTTACTGCCCATAGGCCTTTCCATAAAACCCACTGGCACTTAGACAGATTTTATTTCTTAGACACCTTTACACCCTCCAAAATGTGGAGCCTTACAACAGTCCCCTAATTCATAACTAGATCTTTTCAAGAGGTCAATGATTTATGGAAATATAATGTTTCCACAACTATATGAGTCTTTTTATACAAGAATAACCCGCTATTCCATGTAAATATAACTTGCTCCTAAGAGAATCTATTAAACAAGGGTTAGCACCTCAAGTTAAACAAGGGTTAGTACCTCAAGTAAATGTCACGACTCAAAATCGGATTTCACAACCTCATTAGAGGATTTAGCTACTTATGCTTGAAAGTAAATGTCACGACTCAAAATCGGATCACAACTAAAGGAGAAAAGAGTAAAATAGAACAACCACAACACTTAATTTAAAATTCCAAAATTTGGAGTCATGAGTACAAAAGCTTCTAAATAGTACAAAAAGAGTAAATATAAAATTGTCTCATAAAGAAAATACATTGTATAAACCAAAATACAATTAGAAAATGTCTCAGTAGTACAACGATGACTCAAAAGCTGAGTATCCAAACCGCTAAACTCTGGGGAAAAGAAGGATAGATCCACCAGAATTATATCAACTACAATGGGGGAGTCCTAGTGCTTGATTTGCAGGGAGAAAACATAGTAGGGGGTGAGTATGCCAAAATGTACCTAGTAGGTTCAACCGACTCGGTAGGAGAAATTCGATAAGCATGTAATAACTATGAATCCTATCACCTGCAATGAAGGGGTTAGTACACAATACATACATATATATATGTGTGTGTGTGTGTGTGTGTGTGTGTGTGTCTGTGTGTGTGTGTATAAAAACGGGTAAGAGAAGGTATAATCATGATGCAGTGTAAATGCGATGAATGAATGTAATGCATGGGGTGGAATCACAACCATCGCACAACACACATCTACCGGGCTAAAGCTACCAGATAGAACCCAAGGGACCTCATAGACCATTAACTAAAATCTCTCAACCTTGCCACCTCTGCGTGGTCAAGAGATGTCACAATATCTCAACCTTGCCACCTCCGCATGGTCAAAGGTTTTTAAAAATTGTACACAAACTCTTCCTTCCCACCTCTGCATTGTGAAGGGATTTTAGAAAAGGTGGTACAATATCTCAACCTTTCCACCTCCGCATGATCAAGGAGTGGTACAAATGTGTCTCAACTGGCACCATAAGCCATCAACATGTCTCAAGTTACCACACTCTCACCAAAAGCCAAGTATACGGATAGTACTGGACTTTGCCAGTGCCAAAATATACACATGAGTCCCAGAAAGTATCTCAAATATCATTAATTACCATAAAGTTTTCCAAATAATATCACAAGTCTCATATTATCACAACCACATCCGAAATAATCGCAAATAACAAGGATACATCTCAATTTTTCAACAAATTCACAACTTACTCCAATTCTAATACAAGTCTCATATTATCACCACATCCAAAATAGTTGCAAATAACAAGGATACATCTCAATTTTTCAACAAATTCACAACTTACTCCAATTCTAATACAAGTCTATATTATTATCACAACCACATCCAAAATAGTCGCAAATAACAACGATACATCTCAATTTGCCAACAAATTCACAGCTTACTCCAATTCCAATACAACCAATACCATATTTTTGTCAAAATACTACAATAGCAATTCAATTACACATGAAATAGCCCACATCTTACAATTATAACATAACATATCCAAAATTTCAAATCCAGTCCCAAAAAGGTTAGCCAAACCTACCTTGATGCCGAAAGCATACTCGCACCAAGCCTCTTATCACTCCAAGCTTCAAAACGAGCTTCAAACCAACTAACCACTATCAAGAATAGATTATACACGTCAAGAGATGAATTTTGATACCCTTATTGACACGCATATGATTTAGCGACAAAATGGTCAAAATTAGAGTTAAAATTCAATGTTCACAAATCTAGAATTAAACTAAACATTATGATTTTACACGAGAAAAGGAGTTTGTGAGTGAAAATCCCACTGGAATTGAGCTCAAATTGAAGGAGAAATCGACACTTAAAGTTTTCAAAACATAGATATGGAAAACCCAATTTTTTAAACATTTAAAATCAAGAAATTTAAGACAAAATCAAGAATAAAGTATGAAAATCAATTAATTTGAGGTTAGAAACACTTACCAAAAAGGTTTCCCGTGTAACTCCACGTAAAAAATCGCCCAAGAAAGCTTAAAAATATTAAAATGGAGAAAAGGAGTGTTTTCACGATTAAAAACTATTCAGGCACAAAGACTCTCCGCGAACACCGAGAGGAATTCCTGAATACGGAGACCAAGAAAGTGTAAAACTCTGCAAACGTGGGGATGAGGCCCATGAAAGCGGAGGAAACTAACCTTGTGCACTTGAAACTGGTTATTTATGGTGTCATACAGTTAGTAATAGTAAAAATCAACAATTTCTGAGGGTCATCGGACTGGGTAAAACCTGGATTAACCGTGGTGCACTTGCGGGAAATTCCTTGCCGAGGACATGTGTTGGGATATATACTATTAACCGTGGAATATATACTATTAATCATGAATTTAAATATAGTATTTATTATAGAAAAATTATTCATCCAATTTTAATAAAAGTTTTAATAGATCATATAATTGTTTATGTGCCTATTTACTTATATAGTAGATGATTTAGTGCATTGAGTTTTAGCTTATACACAGAGGATTAAATTATCGGTTCTTATAAGTATAAAGTTTTTCGTTCACAATCTAAGATGAAAATTGGACAAGCCATCAGTATGATTGTAGCACAAGATTATATATAATTTATCTTGATTTTGGGAATGGTGTAGTTCCAACTTCTTGTGCTAGTGCATATTGTATGTATTGAATGGGACCGAGTAGAGATAGTTGTTTTAGACTAACTGGTAAAAACATATTCTCTAAACTCTTAAATGTACTTATATTCTCAATCCTGATATACCTATTATGATCTGTATATATTATTTATCATTTTTATTTATTAGAAGGTGAGATTCTGAGATAGATCAATATGCCTGGTAGATTGAGTGATAATAATATTGGTGAAATAATAAGTTAGTTGACGGAATCCATATCTTAATATAGAGATTGATGATATGCCTTTTGAGAAGCTTATAAGTTTTTATCATATTAAACCTTGAAAGTGGATTTATGGATCAGACACATGAAATAAGTTAAGCAGTGTTCTAAAGGAAATTAATCTTTAAATTAAATTTTTCGGTAATTTAATTTATTGATTAGTATCTGTAATCTTAACATGGAGAATTACATGAGTGTTTAATGGGGAATTTCGAAATGTAAATAGAGGAGTGCAATTACGAATTTTTAGTGAAATAATTTGTAATTTATTATGGTAAGAATAATTTCAAATTAATTATTTGAATTATTTCCATGATAGGAAGCCCTAACAATTAATTTTGTGGTCCCTACAGTGTCCATATTTAACTAGAACTCAGAATCCTATTTCTAATACAATAAGGATACATATTAGTTTCTTGTTTTTCACGAAAAGTGAGTTTCCTTCTTCCTTTTGGATTTGGAAAGGTCCTCTATGGTTTTCCTAATTTTAAAAAAAGGATTTGGATGAAAGGGAGTTAGGTTTTCTATACAATGCTTGCCCATCCAAGTATTGAGAGAGTTCGGATGTGAACTTGGGATCATTGTAGAAGACCGCAGAACTGCAGTCTAACTCGTGGATTCACTTGAAGGTATATGCTCACAATTCTACAGGTATTTTTATCTAATTAAAATTCGTAAAGTTTATGTGTTCTATCATGATTATTTGTGTTTTAGCATAAACGTATGTGTTATCTATTATTTATGTAAGCAGTACGATCTATATATGCTTCCCTTGCGCATATGATTTTCCAACAATTGGCATCAGAGCCACTCTTACATCTAAGTAGATAACTAGTGGAATATACATATGGTTCATGATTTATCGTGTTGTTGAAAATCACATGTAAAATTTACAATCATATTATTTGTGGTGGACTGTGGGAAGAACACGATAGTGTCTTATAGGAAAAGACCCAAATCCACTATTGTTTATTTTGAATTTGAAGGTGGGATATTTGTATATTCATTCTCATATGAATTGCTATCATGGTATTTTTTTAAATAATAATTTAAAAAAAAACACAAAGTAGGAAAAGATTGTCTTTTTCATGTGTTATTGACAAACTGACGTTACATGAATATTAAGAAATTGATGTGTCTAGTGTAGAAGTATAAATTTCTTATGATATACAAGGTTCTTGCTATTGTTAACATTTTGTCTTGTAAGTTTTTTTTTGGTTCATTGGAATCATTATTTTTCCTAATTACCTAGTATGATGCACGATAAAAGCTGATTCAAATTAACTTGATTTTATTCTACCAACTTTAATTATAAAACAACAACAACAACATATTCAATGAAATCCCACAAGTGGGGTCTGGGGAGGGTAATATGTACTCAAACCTTACCACTACCATACAGATAGAGAGGTTGTTTCCTGGAAACCCTCATCACAAAACCCATCAACAAAATAAGCTAGATATGATAAACAGGCAAGGAAGAAAAGAACACATGATAATACAAAGATACAGGATAGTAACCATATAAAGGCAGATAAATAACATATAAAGGCAGACAATTACCACTCCTTCCTATCTACCCTATTAACCTGCTACTCTAATTCTCGACCTCCACCCTTTCCTGTCTACGATCATGTCCTTGGTGAGATCAAGTTTCACCATATCATATCTAATCACCTCCCCCCAATACTTCTTTGTTCTACCTCTACCCCTCCTTGTAGCTCCCAAATCTATCCTCTCACACCTTCTAATAGGGGCATCGGTACTCCTTCTCTGTACATGTCAAAACCATCGCAGTCTCGCTTCCCTCATCTTGTCAGCTACAGGGGCCACCTCTAGCTTCTCCCAAATGACCTCGTTCCTAATCTTATCACTCCTGGTGTGACCACACATCCATCTTAACATCCTCATTTCTGCGACCTGCATCCTCTGAACATGTACATTTTTTACTGGCCAACACTCCACCCCATACAACAAAGATGGTCTAACCACCATTCTGTAGAACTTACCTTTGAGTTTAGGTGGTATCTTCTTATCACACAATACTCCAGAGGCCAACCTCCACTTTTTCCAAGCTGCCCCAATACGATGTGTGACATCATCGGCGATATCCCCAGTACTTTGGATGATAGACCCCAGATACTGAAAGCTTTCCTTCTTGGGAATAAGGTGAGCCACAAGTCTCACATCAATGTCTGCTTCATCCCTCGCAACACTGAATTTTGCACTCCAAGTATTCTGTTTTGGTCCTGCTCAGTTTGAATCCTTTGGTCTCCAAAGCGTGTCTCCAGACCTCCAACCTATCATTAACTTTGGTTCGGGTCTCATCAATCAGTACTATGTCATCTGCGAACAACATACACCACAGGACTTCCTCCTGGATAGATCGCGTTAGCTCATCCATCACTAAGGCAAATAAAAAAGGGCTCAGTATAGACCCTTGATGAAGTCCCATCTGAACAGGAAAATATTCAGAGTTTCCTCCCACCGTTCTTACCCGAGTTATGCACTCGTCGTACATGTCCTTTATCACTCTAATATATGCCATTGGGACACCTTTCATCTCCAAACACCTCCATAGGACATCCCTCGGGACTTTGTCATAGGCCTTCTCAAGATCAATGAACACCATATGAAGGTCCTTCTTACTTTCCCTGTATTTCTCCACTAATCTCCTAATAAGGTGGATCGCTTCAGTAGTCGACCGTCCTGACATGAATCCAAACTGGTTTTCTGAGATAGAAACTACTTTTCTCACCCTCATCTCCACCACTCTCTCCCATGCCTTCATAGTATGACTCAACAACTTGATACCCATGTAATTATTACAGTTTTGAATATCACCTTTGTTCTTGTACAGTGGGACCATTGTACTCCTCCTCCATTCATCCGGCATCTTGGCCGTCTTCATGATAGTATTGAACAGTCTAGTCAGCTACTCTATGCCATCCTTAACCATACTCTTCCAAAAATCTATCGGAATCTCATCCGGTCCGAGCGCCCTTCCTCTCTTCATCCTACTAATAGCCCTTCTAACCTCCTCAACTCTGAAGCGCCTGCAATAACCAAATTCTCGGTGACTTTCGGAATGTGCCAACTCACCCAGCTCAATATCACTATCTCCTTTTTCGTTTAAAAGTTTATGAAAGTAAGCTTGCCACCTTTGTTTAATAGAAGTCACATCCACTAGTACCTCACCCTCGTCATCCTTAATGCACTTCACTTGATCCAAGTCGCGAGCTTTCCTTTCTCTCTCTTTTGCAAGCCTATACATTCGCTTGTCCGCGCCTTTATCACTTAGCTCCTCATATAAGCGCTCAAATGCTGCTGTATTAGCACTCGTCACCGCCATCTTTGCTTCTGACTTAGCCGTCTTATAAATCTCCTTAAGCCTTTATTTTTCATCCTCCTCCCTACACTTTGTATAGGCCACCTTCTTAACTTTTACTTTGTCTTGAACTTCTTCATTCCACCATCAATCACCTCGACGTCCACCGCAGGTTCCCCTCGAAATCCCTAGTACCTCAGAAGCCACCTTTCTAATGCACCCAACAGTATTGTCCCACATATTATTCATATCTCCACCACTACTCCAAGCCTCTAAGATTCTCAGTTTTCCTTCCATCTCATACGAGAGGGCAGGAGTCAGGCCCCCCATCTAATCCTCGGTCGGGCATAGACAATCTTCCTCTTCTTTTCTCTCTTAATCTCTAAGTCCATCACTAGAAGCCTATGTTGAGTGGAAATAAACCAACTTTAATTATATAGGGAATAATTTTTCTTTTTTCCACATAAATACATAAACTTGTCAATATTAAGAATCTTCTTATAATTAATAAATAGTTACTATTTAAGTGGTTTATTTATTTGAAATTGTTGTAGATTCTTAATATTTTATGTATGTGAGATTCCGATATATGAATTGAGAATTATGATTGATAAATAGGATTCACGAAAGTGATCTATTTATTTGAATCATTAGAATGTGCTCAATGTATCATGTATAAATTGTTCTAGATAAAAGTATACCGGTAAAGACTTGTTTACTCAAAAAGAGTTTTACCTTAGATACTAATAATACTTGATTAATTCATGAGATGAGATATTAAAGGTTTTCACTTTTAAAAGGGAGAAACATAATATCTTGGATTTTCAATTATATTAATTAAGAGGACAATTTGATATAAGGTGTTGTATGTCTTAGTAAAAGGAAGGACACAATGTATGTCTTGTGCTCATGAGATAATAATTCAAGAGAATAAAATTTGAATCATGTTATTTAATCTTCAAGTATGTCTAAAATAAATATTTTTTAGATTTGGTCATAATTTAGATTGTCATGAATTTTATGATCTCAGATTGACTTAAAATTTGATGGTTCCATCGAAAATCCTTTTACATGAATTTTTAGGTTGTTTGTCAGATTAAATTTTGATTTGAATATGAAAAGATCATTCTTCATATCAGACATATTTATTTTGAATCTAGGACATGATTACACATAATGATTTAACATAAATTGATATGTGATAAGAATGTAAATCACATATTGTTTTCCTAAAGATGCTTAAATCATGTGAATTTAAATATGGTCATAGCTTTGGAAATAAAAAAAATTTAAAAAAAATATTTGGCCTCCAATTGACTTGAAATTTGATAAGTTCATTGGAAACAACTTAACTAAAAATACTCATTGCTATGTTGTTATGATTTTTTGAGGTCGTTGAGATGATTTTCAAGTTGTTTTTTCGGATTAAAATGTGATTTAGTATGAAAACAATACTTTGTATCGATTTTATTTATGTTAGATATTGTAATGATTACATACAATTATTTAACATGAATTGATATATGATAAGGATATTAGATCTGATATTTTTTCTTAAATCGTTTGAATCTCAATTTGATCATAGATTTGGAAATAAATATTAATTTTGAACTCTAATTGATTTAATATTCAAGAGGTTCATAAGAAACGATCAAATTAAAAATAATCATTGCTATGCAGTGATTTGACAACTTCAGATCATTTTAAATGGTAGTTTTAGGATTTTAGTTATGTCTTGAAAATTAAATTTAATGAAAAATAACTCAACTATGATATAGTGGTGACAGAGATTGTTCTCTATGACTCTCACGACTAAATTTAGTCAAGTATTAAGTTCGTGTGCTGGCATTAGACCTTCCTCCATAATAGATGAAATTAATACAAGTCACTAAATTTAATCTGCTCTCTAGTTTTGATAATCTGTATTAGCCCTCCTAAATTGAGTAATATATGATTGGATCAATGGATCTAGGGATAATGATATTCACTTGACTTAAATTACCCGTATACTTTTTATATGAGTTAGCTTTTGTTCTAAATTTATGGAGTGAATATCTGACACCACATAGGTATGTTGCCTAAGTAGTTATTTTTCAGCAAATTTATTGTTCAAGATTCATGAACACTTATGAGGTATGTTTTGAATTTTAATATTCAATGATACATAAACATGCTGATTTTTTAAAAATAATGCTTATACAAAGAAAATAGTTTTAAAATTTTATTCTTTATTCTTGATCCGTGTATCCATTATACAAATGATGACATGTGATAGAAATTATTGAACGAAAAATTTTAAACTCTATTTCGATCAAACAATATTTTCAACCGAATTGATCATAGTTTTAGTACAAAACAATGGACTCTAATAGATCTGAAATTTGGTAGGTTCGTAAGAATGACTTGATAAGAAATATTTGTTTTCTATTTATATCATTATATAAGTTTTTGATCATATTTGGTGATACGGATCCTTCCAATGATTACCAGATTAAACAATAGTGAAGTGTTAATTTCATGTGCTGGCTTAGACCTTCCTCCATAACAGATGAATTTAGTACAAGTCACTATGTATTTAATCGCTAGTTTTGATAATCTATATTAACTCTCCTAAACAGAGTAATATAAGATTGAATCAATGGAACATCACTTGACTTAGGCTATCAATAGACTCTTCAACTGAGTCAGGTCTGTATAAATTTATGGAGTGAATAACTGGTCATTGTACATGTGTATTGCATGAATAGTTCTCCAATCCCAACGATTGGCTATTCAAGATGCATGGATATATATGTATAAATGAGCTCTGAATTTTATTATTCATGATTATTTGATACATACAGATCCTTCCCATGATTACCAGATTAAATAATAGTAAATGTTGATTTCATGTGCTGCTTATACCTTCCTCTATAACGGATGAATTTAATGCAAGTCACTATGTATTTAATAGTTATTTTTGATAATCTACATTAACTCTCCTAAACTGAGTAATATAATATTGAATCAATGGAGCTAGAGTGATTTTCACTTGACTTAGGCTAACAGTAGACTCTCCAACTTAGTTAGGTCTGTATAAGTTTATGGAGTGAATAATCGGTCATTATATTTGTGTATTGTATGAATAGTTCTCCAATTCCAACGATTGGCTATTCAAGATGCATGGATATATATGTATAAATGAGCTTTGAATTTTATTATTCAGAATTATTCGATATATTATGATCTATGATATCTCAAACTTTCAAAAGACTTCACAGACCCACTTAGTACTACTCAAGGATTTTTTTTGATAAGATATTAATATTAAAGAATGCATTATGCATGTACTTTATGTTAGAAAGAATTGATTTTCAGTTTCTAACTAATTAAGAGATAAATGCTTAATATACTTTTTGTAACTCTCCAATTATTGAGTTTGATAAATATCTTATCTCTTATAATAGATTGGTGCATGAACTTTTTATTAGTATTATCTCTTATAAATTGAATAATATTAATCTATCTTACAAGAGAAAACATCTTTCAAATTGAATATAACTTATCTGTTCACTAGTGTCTAAAATTATTTATTCTGAATAGAACTTCAACGGTGGTTAAAGGATGGACATAATGGTTCATTGAAAGTAAAGTCACTACCAATGTGAGAGTCCTATTTAGAAAGAAAAATGACTTAGAAACCTTTCCTTTTAGAAAGAAAATGGAGGTAGTGATAAGTTAGAATTAATCTATTTTAATTTGTGTGGTAAATGAACATTTAGGCAAGAGGTAATTTTGAGTGTTGTGGAATATTCATAAAATATTACTCATGATATGAATATATATTTTTTGATGCTATGCGACTCTAATTTTTTTTTTTTATAAACTCAAGATATTTAAGACAAATAAAGATAGCGTCATGAAAAATCTATAACATTCCTGCAATCTAATTATAGTGGGGTATACCTCTTTGCAGAGTTCATTAGTCACTTATTTGATAGAGTAATTACATTTCAATCATTTACACCAGAACTTTATAATAGATTGGTGTAAAAGAATAAAGAAAAATAGACTCTTATGGAAATGGTAAGATTAATGATTGACTTATTTGAAGTTGTTTTACTTCTTTTGGAATATATCCTAAGAACTATATGTCACATTTGGAATTTAATTCCTTGCATGTTTGTAACTTTGAAAACTATAGAACTAGTAAGGACTTGACGTAAGTCTAGTCTGTGTCATGTTCAGATATAGAATTGTCTAGCATATATATTGAAAGAGAAAATAAACAAGTTTGGAATTAAATATGAATGTGTGTGCGTGTTAACCAGATATTCAAAAAGAATAAAAGAAGATCTTATTGTCCTGAAGAAAATATGGCTTGTTAACACAACTGCCAGATTTCTAGAAAAGGACTATTTAGTAAACCATGTTCTAGAAGTAAACTAGTTTTACAGGAACTGAACAAAGAAATAACAAATGATTCAGTCGTAAATTTAGACACTCAAGAACATCCAATCGGTATGTCAGAACTGACATTCCATTGTATTTAAATAGTGGGAGAAACGTTACTTGGCATAAGACGATTTATTACCTCAGGTAGTAGGAGTGATGTTGAGCAAACTAAATAGCAATACTTGAATAAGTTATTAATATTTCAATAACAAAAGGTTTTGAGGAAAATATTAAGACTTAAGAACATGAAAGTCTGACTATAGTAGTAGTACTTAGTCGTAATGGGAGAATCGTAATGAAGATTGATTTGTTGAATATTTTTTAGACAGTTTTATGGTAGAACTCCTGAAAAGAAGTACACTCTTGAAGAGTTTATGGTAAGGTCCCTCGAAATCTAGTACCAAATCAATTGTTACGACTAAGTACTACTAGACGGAATTGCATAGGAAAAAAATTGGTTAGATCCTTTTGATAAGTCATATAAAAGGAATTCCTGTGAAAGTTGTAACTGAATAGTTAAAAGTCTAAATGGGAGATTGCTAGGATATATACTATTAATCGTGGATTTAGACATAGTATTCTAACAATTTCCATGATTGAATATCTAAGTGGGAGATTGTTAGGATATATACTATTAACCCATGCATTTAGATATAGTATATGATAATAGTTGTGATGGTTAAAAGTCTAAGTGGGAGATTGTTGGGATATATACTATCAACCATGAAATATATAATATTGGTGAAATAATAAGTTAGTTGATGAAATCCATGTCTCAATATAGAGATTGATGATATGCCTTTTGAGAAGCTTATAAGTTTTTATCATGTTAAACCTTGCAAATGGATTTATGGATCCTGACACATGAAATAAGTTAAGCAGTGCTCTAAAGAAAATTAATCTTTAAATTAAATTTGTCAGTAATTTAATTTATTGATTAGTATCTGTAATCTTAACATGGAGAATTAATGAGTGTTTAATGGGGAATTTCGAAATGTAAATAGAGGAGTGCAATTACGAATCTTTAGTGGAATAAAAATTTGTAATTTATTATGGTAAGAATAATTTCAAATTAATTATTTGAATTATTTCCATAATAGAAGCCCCATCAATTAATTATGTGGTCCCTACAGTGCCCATATTTAACTAAAACTTAGAATCCTATTTCTAATACAAGAAGAACACATATTAGTTTCTTATTTTCCAAGAAAAGTGGGTTTCCTTCTTCCTTTTGGATTTGGAAAGGTCCTATATGATTTTCCTAATCTAGAAAAAAAGGAGATTTGAATGAAAGAGAATTAGGTTTTCTACAGAATGCTTGCCCACCCAAGTATTGAGAGAGTTCGGATGTGAACTTGGGATCACTATAGACGATCGCAGAACTGCAGTCTAACTTGTGGATTCACTTGAAGGTATATGCTCACGCTTCAAGAGGTATTTATCTAATTAAAATTCATAGTTTATGTGTTCTATCATGATTATTTGTGTTCTGGCATAAACATATGTGTTATCTATTATTCATGTAAGCAGTATGATCTATATATGCTTTCGTTGCGCGTATAATTTTCCAACAACATGTGCATCCCTGGGATTAGTTGGGGCTCAAAGAGATTAGGACAACCGGTGCAAATAAAAGAAATAGTAAAAATCAGATATTTATAATTTTTGATTACTTCTTTTTTCTTTTGTTTTTTTTAGCATTTTGTTTTTTTATAATTATTTTTATAAATTTTAAATTAATTTGAATATTTCATAAAATCTATTTTTTCTTTTCTTTTTTGTGATGCTATACTGTGATGCTATACTGTTGAAGTATTCTTATCACTGATAAAATATATTGACATATCTCAGCCATTGGGATTAGGATTTATTTTTAAATAGATAAAATATATTATTTAAATATCATATTTATCATGTATGATTATCTTTGATATTAATATACATATATAATTTAACGCCGCTTATATTTTATAATTGCTGATATGTTTCTTTATTTTAACATGTTTATACTATAATAATTTAATTAGTTTTCCTTACTTAAAAAATACAAAGAATGGAGAAGTGTTATATTAAATGTTGTAACTTTCTAACTTTTTTAAAAAATATGATAAAAATATAAATCAATTTTTAAATATTTTTAAACTAAAAAATATTTAATTAAATATAGATTTAGATTATTTTAAATTTTATTTATTTTAAAAAAAAATTTGAAAAAATTTATATTCTAATATAATTACAAAATATATATATATTATAAATAACTGAATTTTAATTAATAAAAATTACTGCTTTTTGCGGTGTTGAAACGTAGACGCTATCACCTCTTCTATTATATATAGATAAGAATACATAAAAATATATTAATGATTTAATTTTAGTGTATTCTTAACATGTAAGATTATTAATGTATTTGAGTTTTTATTCTTTCGACAAAACAGTCTATATAAAGGAATAATTTGAATTTCCTAATGCGTAATGCTTTCAAAATATTTTGAAAAAAGAGATAAAGTAAAAATTGCATAAGGTCTGTACCTATTGAGGGTGATTTTTTATTTCATATACAACACATATTATATACATGAATAATGTAATAAATGTATATAATTTAAAGTAAAAAAGTTGAGTCTAAAGAATATAAAGTCCTATGAGTTGATGGAAGACAGTAATTTATATTACTTAATCCTATAGAACATAATTTTTTTTTTATTTCAAATTATGTATCAAGTCCATAAAAAACCTTTTATAAATATTTAATGTATTCAGTGATTCCTTTAAATCTAACATATAGGGCTTTCAAAATAACAATCTTTATTTTTAAAATGTAAAAAATAAAATAAAAATAAACAGCATGATAATTAATAACCCCTATTGATAATATTGTCACATCCCATAAGGTCAGATGGTAAACTTGTCAATATAATCAAACCAAATGACCGTAGAATCACATTGTGGTAGTGTGTTTCTTTTTTCATTTTGTGAAAATGCTAACAACTTTAAAAAAAAATCTTATCTTTAATATTGATGAGTTAAAGTAAAAAGCTAAAGGTATTATTAAGGGTATAGCGCAATATTTTTAAGTGAGATAAAATGACAAATCAACTTTTTGGGAGAGGAAAAAAAAAAAACGAAAAAGCAAGCATTATTTATACATTAAAAAATTTGGAAATAAAAAAGAAGAAGAAAAGGATTAACTATAGCTATTTCTTCTTTGCTCGTCTCATCACACTTTGCTTATTCCCATGTTCTGAAAGGAAAGAGTACTCTTTGCTGCCTTTTGTTTGTTCCTGTACTACACATGAATAACAATGAAGAGGGAGTCAAAAATATATATTTATTTATTTTTTTGTTATTGAATAATAAATACACAAAAAAAACCGAACATAGAGAAATACAAACAGATTCAGAAATAACTTATATAAAAATCATAGGCAGAGAAGACAATCAACAAAAGATGGGCAATTATAAATTTTTCATCAGTTAATTTTGCATAAGTTCAACATTTACCTTGGCTAATCATCAACGATATTGAAATTGCACGAATATTGATGTTGTTAATTACCTAAAAGGAAAAAGAGAAGACTAATTCAATAATCAAATTACCCAATTACTATAACTTATAGACCATGTGTCGAAGTGAAGGCTCAAGTAGATGAATATTTTTTTAGCCACCAATCTTAGTCTACGCTTGATTTGTTCCAATAATATGTTAACCAAATCAACATGAATTACATCCCACAATGGATCAAGCCATTGCCTCACTTATGAAAATTTTGAGAATAGAAAAGAAACGAAAAGAAAGAAAGAGTGAAAATTCATAGACGGTAGATTTATTTAAGATAAAAGCTTGAGAAGTTATAATTGCTTTTTAAAAAAAGCACATTAAAGATAACAAACATATAGTTTTAAGGGAAGAAAAAGTAGAACTCACGCTACGGGAATTTCATAGGGATAGCGGATTAACATGGATATACATAGCACACAGCATATAAGAACTAAGGGACGGGAAAGTATGGCTCACTCTATAGAGGCAATACGAGACTTAGGATCTTTGACATTTCCATATCAAAATATACATTCTCACCATAATTCTCATACTCAGTCCATAATAGCCATATCCAATAGATAACCATAATCATAGGCTTCAAGTACAACACATAACATATAGATCCGACAAGAGTCTACAAGATGTCCAACAATGCCTCTAGTCATAAGATAAGACGGGGGCCAAGAAATGTCCTGGGATAACCTTAAAAGTAAATAGCAAAACAAAAGCAACATAAGGTAGATAGATGGTGGCGTGTCCTTGGAAGATAGGACTCACCATAACACATTCTCAAATCTGATCTAGCTGTCAAATGGTGGATAAAGGTAGTCTCTGGTTCCTAAATAGTTAGATCATGTATTCAAAAGTATGCGTTACTACCTTTGAATGTACTAAGCATGCGGGCATGCAATACATTTGACTTATCATACCTGCATTCAATGTTAGACGGCAAGGGCACATAATATAGTAAAAGATATATATCCAATAAGAGTAGTATAACAATATGCCATGAAATCCATGATGTATTAAATGCCATAATGCTCATATATAGTGGGCATGAACTATAATTGACAAATCAAACTCATGCAAGCTATTACATGTATTAGTCTGATAAAGACCTGCCATCTGTAAGAGAAAATTACTTGCCATGGGTAATCTACACCACACCTTAAGACCCAGTCTTTTTCAGAAGGTTTTCCATATCATATCATGTCATATCAAGGTGTAACAATTCCTTATGACCCAGTCTTTTCGGTAATGGCTACTATATATCTATACTGGCAAATAGTTCAAGGAAAGGGAGAGAAACCGGTAGATGAAGGTAGTCTCCGGCCTTACATAGTTAGATCATGTAGGCAAAAGTATGCGTTAGTACATTTGAGTGTACTAAGTATGCGGGCATGTAATGCATATGACTTATCAAACCTGCATTCAATGTTAGATGGCAAGGGCACATAATATAGAAAGAGATATATATCCAAGAAGCGTAGTATAATAATATGCCATGAAATCCATGATGCATGAAATGCCATAATGCTCATATATAGTGGGATTGGACTATAATTGACAAATCAAACTCATGCAAGCTATTATAGGAATTGGTCTAATAAAGACCTCCCATTTGTAGGAAACAATTACCTGCCAAGGATAATCTACACCACACCTTAAGATCCAGTCTTTTCAGAAGGATTTCCATATCATATCATGTCATATCAAGGTGTAACCATTCCTCACAACCCAATCTTTTCGATAATGGCTACTATATATATATATGTTGGCAAATAGTTCAAGGAAAGGGAGAGTACATGCTTTCAAAAGAGGTAAAATCATTTCAATGCATATTTGGGCTCAAAAACCAAACATATTTCATAATCATTCATACTTGGGCTAAATGGCCAAATCGTAAATCAAATCATACTTCTCATGCATAGGAATAACTCATTCACATATAACGAAATGGTGTAAACACCTAAAAATGCTTAAATAGCCTTGTCATAGACATTTATGTGATCACATTCTTGTCATAATCATAATCTTATCAAAATCATATACATAAATGTAATTGAGCTTAACCCACTTCATAATTTTCATAAAATCCAATAATCATGAATGCATATCCCATGAATGATCTGTGAATAGCAATAGGTAATATGATTAAATCTAAAATCGTCAATATAATATGAAATTGAAGTAAATCCATAATTCAAATCCATACTCAAATTACAATATAGATTACCCATGCTTAAATCAAATTTTAAAGGACAATGTATATTCAAATCTTCATAATAATAATAATGCGATTCAACACGTTAGGGCTTAAATCAATTTAAAATAACAATAAAACATAGCTCATACTTCAATTGAATCTAATAATCAATAATATTCAAAACTCATATTTAAAATAAGTAAAATTTCTTGAAATTCAAGTGAAAAGATGTCGGGGCCCAAGCCTAGGGCCTAGACGTGACACGACGAATGGAAACCCAAAGGGATCCCAAACTAGCCTCTCAAGCACACATGGCACATCCTTGGTTTTGCTAAAGCGTAATAGAGAAATAAACATATAGCGTATAATTTCTAAGGGAAAGTGGGGCCTAGGACTAATGCTATGAGGATGTTATAGGGAATAAGAAAAACAGGAATGACATAGCAAGCAAGTCTACAAGGTGGGTAAGTATGACTCACACTATGGAGGCATTTAGAGACTTAAGATTTCGATGACATCCATTCACATACGAAAAGCATAGAAGGGAAGAAGGGACTAAGGAAAGTCTTCACAATTACATAAATATAATCGGAGTCAAGCTCGATACTTAGATTTTCATATCTAACAACACCTCTACTATGAGTGGAATGGGGGCCAAGACATCTCCCGGGGTAACCCTCAAAAGATAAAAAGTCTAAAATAGGAAAGCATTAACAAAAGAATGAAAGTAAAGTGGATGTGGTGCCCGAAGTGGATGACTCACCAATAGCAATCTTCAAATGATCTGGCTAGCCACGAGGAGGATGAGGATGAGGATGAATAAGAGCTCCAGTCCCTATATGGCTATATTATGTACGCATAAAGTATGCGTTAGTACTCTGAATGTACTAAGTATGTGGGGTGAAAGGTAACAAGGGACATAAGCCATAATAATCAAGATGCATAATCATAATCAATAGTCATAAGCTCAATATGACATGCATAATTAATGCTTAAATTAAAACATGCATGAAGATAGTCAAGCTTGTGTAATGTATCACACATATGTGGGAGGAGACCCAAACCAAAATATACGACCAAGTGAGCTACTACTTAGAATCCTGATGTTCACTACACACCAAATAAAGGAGTGTTCACTAGTCGAATTCACTAGTAAAAACCCATTTAGGGAAATAATATAAACCTATGGTGGCACATAGTTAAGATACCAAGACTTTATATAAGGGCCCCTTGGGTCGAGCCCCCACCTTAAGCCTCTTTCAGTAATAAGTCTAGTCCAACAAAACACTTGAAATAATCATAACTTGCATAACTTATAGAACATGATAATATGGCATGAGTAGCTCATTTAAATACATGACCCCTACACGTGGAATATACCTTGTACTAGAGGGTTAACACATAGCATGGACATGACCCCTTCTAGTAGGCATTGCATTACATATGAGTGTAGAGATTGTAACATACATGACCCCTTCTAGTGAGCATTAGATAGTATAGTACATGAGTGTACAATAGTTATCATGTGTGACCTCTTCATGTAGACATGATTTACTCATAAAAGGGTAGAATACATGGCATAAGGGCTCAACATTTTACTGGACAATCATAGGAACTTATCATGAGTTCATTATGTTCATAGGAGCCCATAGCTTATTGTAACATGCTTGTCTTGGAATTCATGCAATAATCTTTCATCATCATAAGAATCCTTATCATGTAGATTTAGTCAAACATGGTGGGTATAAGCACATGTACTTAAAAAATCATGCATTTCAAGAGTATAGAAAAAGATAAAAGTAAAATCAATTCATTTAGAGTTATTGAAATTGACCCACCAAAATTATAGTAAAACCCTCATTTTGAATATCATAAATATCAACTAAAACCCACAATTTCCTTCATAGCTTTCCATGGATTCATAGAGTACATGACTTTAATATCATTAAATCCATCACAATATCAAATCCCAACAAATATTTTTAGCATAACAAAATCATTTCTTGAAGAACCCAAACAAAAACCATGTGTACAATGCAAAGTGATATCACCTTAAACAAGAGTTCATAAATACCCATAAAATAATTAATAAATCCATGTAGTTTGAGAAGACGATTGGTTGGACTTGTGGGAAGGAAGGTTCCCACAATCAAACCCTAATACCTTAGTGATTATGATGGAGGAAACCTGATTTGGAGGTGGAAGATTCGAAACCCTGGCTTGCACCCTTTACTTGAAAGCCTTGTAGAGCTTGAGAGAGTCTAGAGACTTAGAGTGTTTTTGGAATAAGGAGGAATGAGATGAATTAGGGTTGTATATACTGCTAGGGGACTTAGATGGGGTCAAAATAACATAGCTAGGACTTAGAAAAAGAGGAAAGGTCAAATTTACCCCTATTAAAATCCTGGCCGAACAGGCCTATGAGACTCCATCTATGGGCCGTAGAACATTCTACAGTCTGTAGATGGGTTTCGTCTGATGACCTTTTCTCAAACTTCAGTGACTCCCTTTTCTCTGATTCCCATTCTACGAGATCGTCTACGACTCGTAGAGTACTTTACGGGTCGTCTGATATATTGTAGATTGAACTTGAGAAAGATCCTAAATTTTATGAAGTCTACTAGGTCTATGAACCCACTTTACGAGATGTACTCCATCTTACGAGTCGTAAATCCTTAATAAAAATCAATAGTTTCAAATTTCCAAGCTTATTTCTTGCATCTATCCTACCCCAGAAGTGTGGTCTTACATTATCTATCCCTTGGAAACACTCATTCCCGAATATGTAAAGCCAACTCTAAGGAATCGATTCATGCACCACATGCCAATGCACCATATACATAATGCAACATATGGACCATTTAAAATCTTTAAACCATGTTTCAAATAGCGCTTATAATGCTACCTCAAATTCACATAAACATACATGAATGTCACGAAGATAGCATGCAAGGAGAGGAGATTTTAAGATGGGAAAACCGTATTACCTCAAGCTTGATTAGAATGGAAAAGATAGGGATATCTCTTTTTCATATTGTCAGTGGCTTCCCATGTGCCACTTTAAACTTGTTGGTTCCTCCAAAGAACTTTGACGGACACCACATCTTTGTTTCTCAACCTCTTTATTTGTCTATCAATTATTTCCACATGGACTTCCTCATAAGTCAAGTTATCTTCTACAACACCCACAACATCCAAGGGTACTACAGAACTTGGGTCACCTACACACTTCCTCAACATAGACACATGGAAGACCGAATGAATCATGCTCGTCTCCACGGGCAACTCTAACTCATAGGTAACCTTACCAATTGTCTTCACAATTCTATAAGGCCCTACAATCTTGGGATCAACTTTCCCTTCTTGCCAAACTGGGTCACACCCTTCATGGGTGAACCTTCAAATATACCTAATCACTAACACCGAATCCAAGGTATCTCCTTCTTGTGTTAGAGCAGGACTTTTTCCTACTTTGAGTTGTCTTTAATTGCTCCCTTATCAACCTTACTTTTTCCAAATCCTCCCTGATAAACTTTGGTCATAATAAAGTGTTTTCCCCCATATCAAACTACCTAATCGTGGACCTACATCGTCTACCATATAGGGCTTCAAAGAGAGCCATTACAATGCTAGAGTGATAGCTATTGTTCTAAGCAAACACAATAAGTGGTAGATATTCGTCTCAAATACTTTTGAACTCCAAAATACAAGCCCTAACTTCAAGAGTTTGAATTGTCGTTTCAGCTTGACCATCTGTATGAGGATGAAACATTCTGCTAAGCTTAACTTTGATACCGAGACCCTTTTGGAAGGATCTCCAAAAGTAAGAAGTTAATTGAGCACCGCGATTTGAAATAATAGACAATGGTTCCCCATGCAAGTTGACCGACTCATGAATATATATCTTGGCATAATCTTCAGCGCCATAAGTTGTTCTAATGTTATAAAGTGAGCAGATTTTGTCATTCTATCAACAACAATGATGTGCTGCCAAAATACAAGACTCTTGATGCTTAAAACATAGGATTTAGTGTGTTCTCAATGCTACTTTCGTTATTTTTGTGTGTTTTTGTGTGTAGATTTGCAGGAATACAGGTTGGCCATGAATTGGGAAAAACTTGCAGAAGTTGCTAATTTTTGCTACTGTACATGACCTTCTACGGATCGTAGAGCATTCTATGAGTCGTAAAGGTGTTTCGTGAGGAATTTCAGTCAGGGACCAAGTTTCAGAAGTTAATTCTACAAACATACCGATGAGTTGTGGATCGTTGTACTAGTCGTAGAAGACCTTGTGCCTTGATGATTAGATAAGTGGACTTGCAGGAAAGTTATCAGACGAAATCCCATTTATGGGTCGTAAACCAATTTACGAGTCATAAAGAGGTGTAGTAGAAGAGAACTCTAAAATTCCAGCAGCTGATTGTGAGACCCCAACTTTGAGTCGTAGAGGACAATTGAGTCGTAATGTGCTTTCGTGGAGTTTGCCGACCAGTTCTCCTAATTTGTTTAGGATTTGTTTTTACTTATAATAAATAGGATTTTAAGGTTATTTTTCAAAAGGAAAGAGGATAGTTCACGTAAGTTTAGAGTAGTTTAGGTAAGAGAACTCAATATTCTTCGACAGAAAATTGTGAGAGAGTCTTCGAAACACTTGTGCTTTAATTCAATCTTCAAGCTTGTGATTTTCATTGACATTGGATTTGATTGTCCTTAATTCAATTATGTAAATGTTTAATTATGTCTCTTAATTCATAATCTCTTTGTCTACACAAAGCATGAGTAATCCACAAGTAGAATTGTAGGAATCATGAAGAGCTAACAAAGTAAAACCAGATAATTCACGATTCTTGGAAGGTGTATATGCATATATTAATTAACTCTATTCGTTTTTAGATGTTTTTCCAATTGTGGCCAACATTAGCACCCGCCTAGTGTTACTGACTGGACAAAGGTAGTAATGAATAGATAAAGAGATTTAATTAACAGAATTCGATTGATGTGTTCTCATCTAATTAACTAAACTAGGTCAAGGGGAGGTTGTACTGGGACTTATAGGTAATTGTTAGTAATGCACACTACGGAGATGGGCTAAGTCACATACTGAAATTCGCCTCTCACCTTTGACGCAAGGGCTTGGTGAACTTAAATTACCGTCGTGCATGCTATACAGTAGACAAGAATAAGATTATCTTGTGATATTGAGTTGGGGAATCATGGGGAACACAATACCCTAGTTTCTCTCCATTATTGATCTTTCTCTTATGATAGTTAGTTTGTTTATTTTTCTCATTGTTTTTTGCAAAATAATCCCTTTTGGGGAATTGAGTTGATTAACTACTAGGATTGCTTGTTGGTGGATTTTCCTTGAGTCTACTTATTCCCTGTGGGTTCGACCCTAACCTTGGTTAGTTTCTATATCGTGACAGCGACCGCTTTATCCTCTAAAAAGGAGGTAAAACTTAGGCGACAATCCAGATTTTTGGGCCGTTGCCGGGGAATACGACTAGACTTAGTCAATTCATTAGTAATTTAATTGATAATCCTTAGTTCCCTTTATTTCACTTTTGTTTGTTATTTTTGTTTATTTATAGGGTGTCGTAGTAGTGTATGCCAACATGCAGAGTCAAGGCAATCCCTTAACTCTATTTTATCTAGAGATCCACTAAACAATAAAAAGGATAGCCCAAGATAACGCCAACAACGTGACAAATACAACTATGAATTGGAACAATAATGATGATAATGGGAATAAGAACCCACCTCCTTTGGAGAACATTCCATAGCCTTAGGACTTCAATGCTAGTGCTACCAGTGGAGTCAGTATTAGTTGAATCCCATGGCTATGGATGTGACTGGAGCTATTATGTTTCCACCACTACTGGCGAACACAAAGTTCACAGTCTTGAGTGAGTTACTTTAGATGCTACAAAACCTTGAGCTAACCATTAGAGGATCCCTAAGACACTTACACAATGTGGCATTCGTCTGTAAGAGTGTGATGGGAACACAAAATCTATCTATAGATGCTATGGGACTTCGTGTCTTCCCATTGCCTCTAATGGGCAATGCTGCATTATGGCTATCTGAGCTCCTGCAGGGCTCAATCACTACGTGGATAGAATTATAGAGGGATTTCTTAGCAAGGTACTTGATTAAACCAAAGAGGCTCAATGTGGAGGACCTGATCAACAACTTTAAGAAACTCCTTGGTGACTCAATCCTTGCCACATGGGAGCGGTTCAATAGATGCTTGAGGATCGCACCGGACCATAAAACTACAGAAAATATCCTGGTAGAGAATTTCTACCGAGCTTTAGATGCAAATAGCCAAGCTTGTCTTGATGCCCTATTAGGAGGTTTTTTCATAGAACAACCATTCGCAGGAATTGCTGAGCAGCTAGACAGGGTGGCTAAACTAAACCACCTGCATAGACCCGTGAAGGAATATTTAACCAGCCATGTGGAGATTACTAATATGAGTTCTAACCAAGCACAAATGAGTGTGGAGATCCTTAGGGTGCTTGCTAAAAATAGAGGTAATTTGGAGATGCTAATAAAGCAGACAACCGAGCCAGAGGACATTCAGAAAGGCCACCTCACCGAATATGGAAGCTATAAGGAAGGTAAAAGGGGTGGTCACTATGTGCCTCCCCATAGTCGTGACATGGGAAATAGGAACCAAAGAATTAAGGAGATGTTTGACCAATTTCTAAAAAGGGCAGAGACACAAGATGAGACTTTAATGGAGATTAAGTCTGACATTGCCAACATAAATCATAAAGTTGCACAATATTTTGTGGCAATCGAACAACTAAATCAACAATTCGAACTTGTATCATTCCAACTAAATCAGATTTAAAGAGGAATGATAACAAGCACCAAAGCGTTAGATCAAAAGAACAGTGATAGATGCTAGATGGAGGCCAATCTTGGTTATAAGGGAGCATAATAGCTAGAGGAAATCTAATTACTCTAGCCATCTACATCGTGCCTCGACAATAAAGTTGGCCTTGCATGGGAGGCAACCCAAGGAACCCTTGCGCTTAGGCGCCTAAGTATGTATTTTTGACCCCTTATGTTCTATTATATTTTTATTCTGTGCATTGGGTACAAAACACATCTTCTTCGATGGGGTGTGGGTAGTTATGGGCCTCAGTGAAGTCTGAGTAGCTTATGGTCCATAACTACCCTAATGTTTTATCCCATGGTCTTCTTGCTTGTG
The DNA here is from genome assembly GCA_029948455.1 of Solanum rostratum. NCBI lineage: Eukaryota > Viridiplantae > Streptophyta > Magnoliopsida > Solanales > Solanaceae > Solanum > Solanum rostratum. The sequence goes on from CM057045.1 coordinate 35,067,489, forward strand.
TTCTTTTTTCCTGTGGATATTTAATTTCTGTTGAAACGGCATGTTTAGGATGTTTAAATAATATGTTTGACATATAGTACCAATACTTGTGGCATATAACATGTTCTTGTGTTTCATTTGAAAAAATGGTACCCACCAAAACAAGAATATTTCTATTAGTAGTGAGATAGTAACCATGCATGTTTAGGAAATTGCAAATATCTTTTCTGATAAGTAAGGGTAAATTGAGATGAGAAGCATGATTTAAGAGTCTTTCACTAATAATGTATGCAGTGCCATATGAGTGTGAACTTTATTTGATAAATTCATGTGTTATATGCTAATTCAGAACTTACTCGGTTACTCTAAGTTAGATTGTAGATAAGTTGGATTAAAAAAGGATCTAAGGTCACTTTTCTTAAATAATAGTCCACTTTAGCCTAAAAATGACCAACCAAATTGATAATATATCCCTTGTTGCTAATGTTTGAGCATAACATGTACCTATTCTTTTAAAGCACCCGATTAACCCATCCTTATCTAGTGAAAAACCCTGAATTTGTCTCTGGTCCTTTCTTGAACATTGTGTACCTTGAATTGGAAAAAAGCCTAAGTTGAGGGTGGCTATCAAAAGTGTCCTTGATTTTGAGGATAGATAGTGTGCACCTTAACACAAGCCAAAAGCCTAAGTTAATGGTGGCTAGTGCCAGGGTAAAACACAGAAATAAGGGAGGTAAGTTAGGGATACAAAGGAAAAGGAGAAAACGTATGTACTGGGTGCAAGAAAAATGAAAGACGCCTTAATTGAGATCTAAAAAGCAAAATGAAGTGCAAAAACAAGGAAAAAGGCTGAAAAATGATAAGAAAGCACCCCAAAAAGCTTGAACAAGGAAAAAAGGAGAATAAGGTGAAAACATCAGAGTTGGTGGGCCAAAAATGCAAAAGAACAAAGTTTCAAGGAGGGTCTTTAGTCACTATTTTTCCAAAATATCATATCAAATCCCATTGAGCCTACGTTAAAAGCCTTAAAAGTCCTAGAGTGATCCTAGTTCAATTAGTTGAAGGTCTGAGGCATGAGTATAGGGGCAAGCTTATAGTATTAGTCATTATGCATGAATGTCTGTTGTTAAGGGTGAGTGAGTTTGCACAGTCCTAATGCTGAAACATGGAAATATCATTGAGTGTCAGATATGAGACTTCTTTTTGTGAGGGCACTTGCATTGCATTATTAGCATTAGACTTGTCCAGTGATTGTGGATTATTGATAATGCTTTGCGTGTCATAGTAGTGTTGTCTCATGCACCAATTTGCATTGGTTTGATAAATGTCTATCTAATCCCATTTTGAGGAGTTGGTGTGGGTATCTGAGTCTGAGATGTATGTGATGTATGCCATTGAGTTGAGGTCTGTGTGACTGTATTGTCAATATAGATTGAGTTCGTCGCTTGAGGACAAACAACAATTTTAAGTTGAGAGTGTTGATGTGCTGCCAAAATACAATACTTTTGATGCTTGAAACTTGGGATTTTGTGTGTTCTCAATGCAACTTTAGTTGTTTCAATGTATTTAAGTGTTTAGATTTGCAGGAATACAGGTTGGCCATGATTTGGGAAAACATTTGTAGAAGTAGCTGGTCTTTGATATTATACGAGATCTGCTACGGGTCATAGATCATTCTACGAGTCGTAAAGGTGTTTCGTGAGTAATTTTAGTGAGGGGCCAATTTTCAAAATTTAATTCTAAAAATATACAGACGATTCATGGATCATTGTACGAGTCATAGAAGATCTTTCGTGCCCTGAGGATAAAGAAGTGGACTTGTAGGAAAGTTATCAAGCATTCGTAAACCACTTTACGAGTTGTGAAGGCGTGTCGCCGAAGAGAAGTCCGAAATTCCAGCAGCTAATTATGAGACCCTGACTAGTCGTAGAGGACCATACAAGTCGTAATATGCTTTCGCGGAGTTTGCCGACCAAATTTCCTAATTGGTTTAGGATTTATTTTTACTTATTATAAATAGGTTTTTAGGGTTATTTTTCATAAAGAGAGAGGACAATTCACGTGAGTTTAGAGTAGTTTAGGTTAGAGAACTCAACATTCTTCAAGAGAAAATTGTGAGAGTCTTTGAAACACTTGTGGTTTTATTATATTCAATATTCAAGCTTGTGATTTTCATTGACATTGGATTTGCTTGTTCTTAATTCAATTATGTAGGTGTTTAATTATGTCTTCTAAATTCATAATCTCTTCATCTACACAAAGCATGAGTAGCTAAATCCACAACTAGGGTTGTGGAAACCATGAAGAACTAACAAAGTAAAACCGAATGATTGACGATTCTTGGAAAGTGTATTAATTAACTCTCTTTGTTTTGCATGTTTTTCTGATTTTGGCCAACATTTGAACCCGCTTAGTGTTACTGACTGGACCAAGGTTGTAATGAATAAGAAAAGAGTTTAATTAACAGGATCTGATTGATGTGTTCTCGTCTAATCAACCAAATTGGGCCAAGGGGAGGTTATATTGGGACTTATAGGTAAAGGTTAGTGATGCACACTAGGAGATGGGCAAAGTCTCATAGTGAAATTTGCCTCTCGCCTTTGACCAAAGGGCTTGATAAACTTAAATTACTATCCTGCATGCTATACACTAGAAAAGAATTAGGTTATCCAGTGATATTGAGTTGGGGAATCATGGAGAATACAATACCCTAGTTGCTCTCCGTTATTGATATTTCTCTCGTGACAGTTTATTTTTCTCATTGATTTTTGCAACCCCCCCCCTAGGGAAATTGAGTTGATTAACTACTCGGATTGCTTATTTGTGAATTTGCGCTTGAGTGTACGTATTCCATGTGGGTTCGACCCTATCCTTTGTTAGGTTCTATATCTTGACAGGGACCGCTTTATCCTCTAAAAAGGAGGTGTAACTTGGGTTACAATCACAAACCAAATAGAATCAAAATGCTTACTAGACTTTGGATACCAAATCACAAAATCCATGTTGATCTCTTCCCTCTTCCAAGTAGGAATTTCTATGTCTTGGTCTAGGCCCCTCGACCTTTGATGTTCAGCTTTGACTTGTTGGAAATTGTGACAACTAGCTACAAACTTAGCAATATCTCTTTTTATACCACCCCACCAATAAACCTGCCTCAAATCTTTATACATCTTTGTAGAACCGGTATGGATAGAGTAGGACGAATTATGTGCCTTTTGCAAGATGAAATCCCTTATCCCATCAACCTTAGGCACACACAACCTACCTTGGTATCTAAGGATTCCATCTCCCCCTTGGAGAAAACCTCCACTTTATCTTCCCTCACTGATGCTCTCAATTCTAGTACGGCGGGGTCAAAGGTCATGCTTGGACTTGACCTCTTCAACCAAAGAAGATTTGGAACCATCAATAACAACCATACCTCCATTTTCAATTTCATTCAACCTAACTCCCAACCTAGCTAACCGATGAACTTCTCTAGCCACTCCCTTATTGTCATCATCAATATGAGCTACACGTTCCACGAACACTCTACTTAGAGCATTGGCCACCAAATTAGCTTTGTCGGGATGATAGTGCACACTCATGTCATAATCCTTGAGGAGTTCTAACCACCTTCTTTGTCTCAAATTGAAATCCTTTTGAGTGAACACAAATTAGAGACTTTTGTGGTCGGTAAATGAGTCTACATGAACCCCATACAAATAATGACGCCATATCTTCAAAGCAAATATCACGACCGCCAATTCAAGATCATGGGTGGGATAGTTACGCTCGCGCACCTCTAATTGTCGAGTAGCATATGCTATGACCTTGCCACTTTGAATCAATACACACCCCAAACCAACCCTTAAAGCATCACAATAAACCACAAACCCTTCTAACCCTTCTGGTAGAGCCAAATTAGGAGCGAATGTAAGTTTGTCTTTCAAAGTTTGGAAACTCCTTTCGCATTCGTTGGTCCAAACAAACTTTGCTTTTTTTTGGGTCAATTTTGTCAAAGGGGAAGCAATTGAGGAGAAACCATTCACAAACCTCCGGTAATACCCCCTCTACACGCAAGAAACTCCTAATATCCGTTGGAGTCAAGGGTCGAGGCCAATTTCTTATCACTTCCATTTTCTTAGGTTTCACTTTAATTCCATCACCTGACACCGCATGCCCTCGGAATGCAACTTCCTTCAACCAAAATTCAGATTTATCGAATTTAGCAAACAACTTCTCATCCCTCAACGTTCACAACACTACGCTTCAATTCTTCACATGCTCTTCTTCATTCTGGGAGTAAATCAATATGTCATCTATGAAGACCACCATGAACATGTCAAGGTAGGTTCAAAGACACTGTTCATGAGATCCATAAATATTGTCTGTGCATTAGTTAAACCAAACGACATCACTACAAATTCAAAATGCCCATATCTAGTTCGAAATGCCGTCTTGGGAATAACACACTCCCTTATCCTCATTTTGTGGTATCTGGACCAAAGATCAATCTTAGAAAAATGACTAGCCCCTTGTAGTTGATCAACTAGGTCATCTATCCTTGGCAAAAGGGATACGTGTTCTTTATTGTGACCTCATTGAGTTTCCAATAGTCGATGCATATTCTAAGTGAGCCATCTTTGTTTCTTACAAACAACACCGGTGCACCCCAAGGTGACTTGCTAGGCCTTATAAAACCCTTCTCTAATAAATCCTTCAATTCGTCCTTTAACTCCTTTGATTCTGCTGGGGTATATGGTAAGGAGGAATGGAAATGGGTTGAGTAGTGAGGAAGAGATATATACCAAAATCTATCTCTCTTTCAGGAGGGACACCGACAAGTTCATCAGGTTAGTCATCGAGAAATTCATGGACAACCAGAACTGACTTGACAGGAGGGACTTTAAACTCGATATCCCAAATCCTTATGAAATGGTAAATGCAACCCTTAGAAATCAATTTCTGGGCCTTAAAACAAGAAATAAGCCTACCCTTGACCGCCGAATTATGACCTTTCTAATCAAAGATGGGCTCATTAGGAAATTGGAACTTAACCCTACGAGTTCTAGAATCAATGGAAGTATGATATGCATGTAACCAATCCATCCCAAGAATGATATCAAAATCTACAATGTCAAGTTCAAAAAAATCACAAGGCAACACTTTATGCAGTATAGACACGGGACAACCCCTATAGACCCTTCTAGTAATAATGGACTCACCAATGGGGGAAGACACCTCAAAGGGTTCACACAATAACTCGGGACACACATGAAGCTTGTTAGAAACTAAAGGAATATTGAAAGAAAGAGTAGCACCCAGATCCAATGAAGCTTATACATCATAATCATAAACCTTTAACGTACTAGTAACAACATCAGGCACCTCATCCACTTCTTGTCTTACTTTAAGAAAATAAAATTGATTGTGATATGGAGTACCCCCTTGTTGGACTCCTTATGACTTTTGATCAATATGAGCAACTTGCCCTTGAAGAAGACTAACTTTACCCTTGTTTTGAGCTTAGGGACAATCAATAAGCTTGTGGCCTACTTTTCCACAGCCATAGCAAGAATTCAAATCCCTCAAGCATTTTCCACCACAATTTCTCCCACACTTTGGGCACCTTGGAAGAGTCATCCCACCATTGCCACCTTGAACCTTAAGGTTAGGCACCCTATCATTAGCAAACCTTTTTGTTTGAGAATTGAAGAATCCTTGGCCTTGGAATTTGTAACCTTGTTGGAAATGGCCACCCTTAGCACCTTGAAAACCACCATCATACCAAATCCTATTAGACTCCCCATTCCTTCTCTTCCTTATCTTCTCCCACTCAAGTTGCTCGGCATAAGTCATGAGTCGAGAAAATTCCATATCACCTACAAGCATAGCGGTGAGACATTCTTCATTCACCTAGTCGATAACCCCAACATAAACTTGTTCATCCTTGCTCTAAAGTTTGCAACCCAATGAGGAGCATATTTAGAGAGCTTGTTAAACTAGAGGGAATACTCCCTCACACTCATGGAGCCTTGCTTGAGATTCATGAACTCCATCATCTTTGCCTCTCTCAATTCAATAGGGAAGAATTGGTTGAGGAAGGCGGCTTTGAATTACTCCCATGGGATGGGGTTATCGTTCCCCCTCTCAAGTTCCATTGAGTAAACCAAACTTGTGCAACACCCTTGAGTTGATAAGCTATAAGTTCCGCCTTATCCTCCGAACTCACACCCATAATAGCAAGAACTTTGTATATTTCATCAATGAACTCCTGGGGTCCTCCTCCGTTTTGGAACCATGGAACTCTGGAGCGTTCATCCTTATGAAATCCCTAACTTTTGAAGCCGAGGTGGGAGCATGAGGAGCTTGGGTTCATTGGTTCAATTGGTTGGTCACGGCTTGTGCCAACATAGAGATGACATTTTGATATTCGACATGCATAACCCCTTCTTCTTGGGAGCATGAGGAGCCGGATGAGTCGGACCCTTCTCGAGTGTGGGAGCTCTTTGAGCCATTCTCCTTGGTTCTGGTATGATCTATAATAGCAAAAGACCACCCGTTAGGGAAGGAAAAAGTATTATAAATCCAAGGCATGACATAGATCATGAAGAAGTGAATAATTTCCTAAAACTCCTCATAGCCTCCTATTCATAGTTGTGGCATGCTTCACAACCATAACAGGACTCTACTTGATGTCGTGTATTAGATTTCTAAGGACTATTTACAAACCTAGTGCTCTGATACAAAGCTTGTCATGACCCAAACCTAAGGCCTGAAATTACATGGAGAATAGGAATACGAAGGGAATTCAAACAAGCATATCAAACATACATGACACATCTTTGGTTTTGCGGAAGCATAAAAGAGAAATAAGCATGTAGCATATAAATTCTACGGGGAAGTGGGGCATAGGGCTCACACTATGGGGATGTTATAGGGAAGAGGATAAACATAAATCATATAGCAAACAAGTCTACGGAGTGGGTAAGTATGCCATGCTATGCGGGCATTTAGGAACTTGGGACTTCCATCACATCCATTCACATACGACAAGTATAGAAGAGAAGAAAGGACTAAGGGAAGTATTCAGAATTACATAAATATAAGAGGAGTCAAGCTCAATACTTAGATTTCCATAACCAACACCACCTCTAACATGAGTGGAATGGGGGCCAAGACATATCCCAGGCTCACCGTCAAAAGATAAAAAGTCTAAAATTGGCAAGTCTTAACAAAAGAATGAAATTAAAGTAGATGTTGTCCTCGGAGTGGAGGACTCACCAATAGCAATCTTCAAATGATCCGGCTAGCCACGAGGAGAATGAGGATGAATAAGAGCTCTGGTCCCTACATGGTTAGATCATGTAGGCAAAACGTATGCGTTAGTATTTGGAACATACTAAGTATGTGGGGTGCAATGCAACAAGGGACATAAGCCATAATAATCTTGATGCATAATCATAAACAATAGACATAAGCTCAATATGACATGTATAATCAATGATTAAGTTAAAGTGTGCATGAAGATGGTGAAACTTCTGTTATATATCATACATATGTGGGAGGAGATCCTAATTGACATATGACTAAGTGATACTACTTGGAATCCCGATGTTCACTCCATACTGAATAAAGGAGTGGTCTACTTGGCAAGGTAAACCAAGAATGACCCCACATATTGGGTAACATGACCTAGTTGGATCCATTAGTAAAAACCAATTTAGGAAAATTATATAAACCTACGATGGCACATATTTAAGAGCCAAGACTATATAAGGACCCCTTGGGTCGAGCCCTCACCTTAAGACTCTTTCGATACTAGGTCTAGTCCTACAGAATACTTGAAATAATCATAACTTGCATAAATTATAGAACATGATAACATGGCATGAGTGGCTCATTAAAATACATAACCCCTATGCGTGGCATATACCTTGTACTAGAGGTAAAAACATAGAATAGACATGGCCCCTTCTAGTAGACATTGCATTACACATAAGAGTAGAGATTGTAACATACATGACCCCTTCTAGTGAGCATTAGATAGTATGGTACATGAGGGTAAAATAGTCATCATGTGTGACCCCTTCATGTAGACATGATTTACTCACAAGCGGGTAGAATATATGGCATAAGGGCCTAATATTTTACTTCAAAATCATAGGAACTTTTCATGAGTTCAATACGTGCGTAGGGGCCCATAACTTATTATGACATGCTTATCTTGGAATTCATGCAATAATCTTTCATCATCATAAGAATCCTTATCATGTAGATTTAGTCAAACGTGGTGGTTATATGAACATGTACTTAAAATCATGTATTTCAAGAGTATGGAACAAGAGAGAAGTAAAATCATTTCATTTAAAGTCATTCAAATCAACTCACCATTATTATAGTAAAATAATTGTTTTGAGTATCATGAAAATCAACTAAAACCCATTAGTTCCTTCATAGCTTTTCATGGCATTATAGAGTACATGACTTTAATATCATTGATGTCGACCAAGTTACACCTTCTTTTGAAAGGATAAAGCGGTCGGTGTTGAAATAGAACCTAACCAAGATTAGGGTCGAACTGACAGGGAATATGTAGACTCAAGACAAATTCACCAATATGAAATTTGAGTAGTTAACCAACTCAATTCCCCAAAGGGTGGTTTGCAATAATCAATAAGAAAACTAAACTAACTAACTATCATGATAGGAAAACCAATAAAAGAGTTCAACTAGGCCTTTGTGTTCCCCATGATTCCCCAACTCAGTATCATCGGATAACCTAATTCTTGTCTAGTGTATAGCATGCAAGATGGTAATTTAAGTTCACCAAACCCTTTGGTCAAAGATGAGAGGCACATTTCTTTGCAACTTGGCCCGTCTCAATAGTGTGCATTACTAACTATTACCTATTAATCCCAGTACAACCTCCCCTTCACCCAATTTTGTTGATTAGACGAGAAGACATCAATTAAATCCTATTAATTAATCTCTTTTCCTATTCATTACTACCTTGGTCCAGTGGGTAACACTAGGCGAGTTCTAATGTTGGCCAACACTAGAAAATATGCAAAATGAATATAGTTTATTAATACATGAATATACACCTTCCAAGAATCGTGAATTATCTGAGTTTATTTTGTTAGTTCTTCATGGTTCCCACAACCCTAGTTGTGGATTTAGCTACTCATGCTTTGTGTAGATGAAGAAATTATGAATTTGAAAGTCATAATTAAACACTTACACAAATGAATTAAGAAGAAGGAAATCCAATGTCAATGAAAATCACAAGCTTGAAGATTCAATTAAACCACAGGTGTTTCAAAGACTCTCTCACAATTTTCTCTCTTAGAATATTGAGTTCTCTCAACGCTAACCTAAATCTAAGCGAAACTTATGTTTATTGATTGGGGCTTCTGAAAAATAACCCTAAAAACCTATTTATAATAAGTAAAAATAAGTCCTAAAAGAGTTAGAAAAACAGGTCGGCAAACTCCACGAAAGCACTTTACGACTCATAGAAGCTTCTACAGCTCGTAATCGGTGTCTCACATTAAGATGCTGAAATTTTGGACTTCACTTCTATGACACCCCTTCATGACTTATAAAGTGATTTATGACCCGTAGAAGGGGTTTCGTCTGATCACTTTCCCGCAAACTCCACTTCTTTGATCCTTAGAGCACGAAAAGTCTTCTACGACTTGTATAATGCTTCACGACTCATCTTCATGTTCATAGAATTAACCGTGAAACTTAGCCCCTCACTGGAATTCCTTACGAAATACCTTTATGACTTAGAATTCTCTAAGATCTGTAGAAGGTCTCGTGCAACATCAAAAACCAACAACTTCTGCACTTTTTCCCAAAATCATGGCCAACTTGTATTCTTGCAAATCTAAACATAAAAACATATAAAAAACAACTAAAGTCACATTGAGGACACAAAAAATCCCCAAGCATCAAAACTGTTGTATTTTATCAGCACATCAACGCCCTCAACTTAAAACTATTGCTTGTCCTCATGCGACGGACTCAATCTATATAGACAACACAGTGACACACAGACCTCAACTCAATGGCATACACACATAAATCTCAAACTCAGATATCCACACCAACTTTTCAAAACAAGATCATATAGCTAGTTAACAAACCAATGCAAACTGGTGCATGTGACAACACAACTATGACAAGAAAGGTATTATCAACAATCTATAATCACTGAACAAGTCTAGTGTTAACAATGCAGTGCAAGTGCCCTCACAGAAAAAAGTCTCATATCTGCCACTCAATGATATTTTCATGTTTAACCTTGGGACTGTGCAAAATCACTCACTCTCATAAAAGATATTCATGTATAAAGATCAATACCATAGGCTTGCTCCTATACTCATGACTCAGACCTTCAATTAGCTGGACTAGGATCACTCCAGGACTTTATAGGCTTGTAACGTAGGCTTAGGGGGCTTTACTATGATAATTTTGGAAAATAGTGACTAAAGTCCCTCCTTGAAATTGCATTTTCTTCACTTCTACCGTACCAACTCAAATATTTTCTCCTTACTCTCCTTTTTTCCTCTTTCAAGCTTTTCTGGGTGGTTTTTTTTCATTTTTTTCTCTCTTTGCCTTGTTTTTATACTTTATTTCATTTTTTTACTCATATCGAAGGCATCTTTCATTTTTCTTTCACCAGTACATGATTTTTCCTTTTTCTTTGTATTACTAACTTACCTCCTTTATTTTTTTATGTTTTACCCTTACACTAGCCACCCTCAACTTATGCTTTTGACCTGTGTTGAGGTGCACACTATCCATCCCCCAAAGCAGGGCCACTTTTGGTAGCCACCCTCAACTTAGACTTTTTATCTCAGTCAAGGTACGTAATGTTTAAGGAAAGACCAGGGCTAATTTTAGGATTTTTCACTAGATAAGGCTGGGCTAATCAGGTGTTTTGAGGGAATAGGTACATGTTAAGCTCAAACATTAGAAACAACGGATATATTATCAATTTGGTTGGTCATTTTTTGGCTAAAGTGGACTATTTAAGAACAATGGCCTAAGATCCTTTCCTAATACAATTAATCTACAATCTAACTTAGAGTAACAGGGCAAGTTCTTAATTAACACAAAATGCATGAATTTAGCAAATAAAGCTCGCACTCATATGGCACTGCACACATTATCAACAAAAAGACTCATAGATCATGCTTCCTATCTCAGTTTACCTTACTAATCAGAACAAATATTGTCAAACACTTAAACATGCATGGTTACTATCTAACTACTAATCAAAACTATTTTTGGTGGGTACCATTTCTTTCAAACAAAACACAAAAACATGTTATATGCCAAAAATATTGGTACTATATGCTACAAATATTATCTAAACATTCTAAACTTGCCGGTTCAACAAAAATTAAATATCCACCGGGAAAAAGAACACAGGCAAGAAAACCTCAAGATAAAAAATTGGGGTGGTTATGGACCATAAGCTACTCAGACTTCATCAAAGCCCATAAATACCCACACCCCATCGAAAAAGATGTGCATTGTCCCAAATGCACAAAATCAAAACAAAATAGAACATAAATGGTAAAAAATCATACCTGGCGCCTAAGCGGTAGGGTTCCTTAATTTGCCTTCTAAACACCACTTGATTTATTATCGCAACATGATGTAAATTTCTAGAGTACTCAGACTTCCTCTAGCTGTTGTGCTCCTTGATAATTATGTTTTGCCTTCATCTGGCATCTATCAGTGTCTATTCGATCCAACTATTTGGCGCTTGTTATCATTCCTCTTTGGATCTGATCCAGTTGCATTGACACAAGTTTGAAATGTCGATTGAGCCACTCAATTTCCACAGAATGTTGTTCAACTTTATGATTTATGTCAGATTTAATCTCCTTTAAAGTCGCATCATGTATCTTCCCTTTTTAGCAACTAATCGATCATCTCTTCGATTATGAGGTTTCTATTTCCCATATCTCCAGTGTGAGGGAGGCACATAGCGACCATCCCTTCTACCTTCCTTGTAGCTTCCATTTTGGGTGCGGTGGCTTCTCTAAATGTCCCCTGGATCAGTTGTCTGCTTCATTAACATCTCTAGGTTGGCTCTGTTTTCAGAAAGCACCTTGAGGATCTCTGCGTTTATTTGTGCTTGGTCAAAGCTCATATCAATAATCTCTACGTGGCTGGTTGGATGTTCCTTCATGGGTCTACGCACGTGGTTCAGTTTAGCCACCTTGTCTAGCTCCTCAACAATTCCTACTAATGGTTGTTCTATGAATAAACCTCCTAATAGGGCATTAGCACATGCTTGGCTATTTGCATCTAGAACTTGGAAGAAATTCTCTACCAGGACATTCCCTGCAATTTTATGGTTTGGTGCAATCCTCAAGAATCTATTGAACCACTCCTATGTAGCAAGGATTGAGTCACTAGGGAATTTTTTAAAGCTGTTGATCAGGTCCTCTATATTTAGCTTGTTTTGTTTAATAGAGTATCTTGCTAAGAAAGCCCTCCGCAATTCTATCCAACTAGTGATCACGTCCTGTGGGAGCTCAAATAGACATAATGCAACATTGCCCATAAGAGACAATGGGAAGACACAAAGTCCCACAACATCTATAGACAGGTTCTGTGTTTCCATCACACTCTTACAAACAAATGCCAGATTATGCAAGTGGCTATGTGGATCCTCTAAGTATGAGCCTGCAAATCGCCCACGACTCTACAACATTTGAAGTAACCCACTTGAGATTATGAACTTTGTGTCCGCCGATAGTGGTGGCAACTCAATAGCTCCATACCTCCATAGCCATAGGATTCAACCTGTTTTGATTCCACTGGTAAGCATTGGCGTTGAAATCTTGAGGGTGTGGAATCTCCTCCAAAGGAGATGGATTCTCATTCCCATCATCATTATTATTCATGTTCAAGGCTGCGTTGGTCGCATTATTGGCATTGTCTTGGGACATCCTTCTTAAAGTTCTGTGGATCTATTGATCAAATGGAGTTAAGAGCTTGCCTTGACACTGAGTACTAGGCATACACCACTCGTACACCCTGAAAAGAAACAAAAACATAACAAAAGTATAATAAAGGGAACTAAGAATTAACACTCAAATAACTAATGAATTTAACTAAGTCTCGGTATTCCTCGGCAACGACGCCAAAATCTTGATGTCGCCCCAAGTTACACCTCCTTTTTAGAGAATAAAGAGGTTGCTGTCAAAAAATAAAACCTAACAAAGGTTAGGGTCGAACCCATAGGGAATACGTAGACTCAAGAAAAATTCACCAATATGCAACCCGAGTAGTTAACCAACTCAATTCCCCAAAAGGGGAAGAGGGGTTTGCAATAGTGAATAAGAAAAATAAACTAAGTAACTATCATGAGAGAAAAATCATTAAAAGAGAGCAAGTAGGGTATTGTGTTCCCCATGTTTCTCCAACTCAGTATCACCAGATAACCTAATTCTTGTCTAGTGTATAACATGTAGGATGGTAATTTAAGTTCATCAAGCCCTTTGGTCTAAGGTGAGAGGCAAATTTCACTATACGACTTGGCCCATCTCCATAATGTGCATAGCCATTACCTATAATTCCCTCTACAACCTCCCCTTGGACAGTTTGGTTGATTAGACGAGAACACATCAATCGAATCTTGTTAATTAATCTCTCTTCCTATTCATTACTACCTTTTTCTAGTCAGTAACACTAGGCAGGTTCTAATTTTGGTCACCACTAGAAAATGTGCAAAATGAAGAGGTGAAGACATTATGAATTTAGAAGACATAATTAAACATTTATACAATTAAATTAAGAACAAGAAAATCCAATGTCAATGAAAATCACAATCTTGAAGATTGAATTAAACCATAAGCGTTTCAAAGACTCTCTCACAATTCTCTCTTAGAATATTGAGTTCTCTCAAGACTAACCTAAATCAAAGCTAAACAAAAGGTGAACTGATCGGGGCTTCTGAAAAATAACGCTAAAAACATATTTAAAATAATTAAAAAGAAGTCCTAAACAAATTAGGAAAACTGGTCGGCAAACTCCACAAAAGCACTTTACGACTCGTAGAAGATTCTACGGTTCGTAATTAGGGTCTCATATTCAGTTGCTGCAATTTTGGACTTCACTTCTACGATACCCCTTCATGACTCGTAAAGTGATTTACTACCCGTAATGGGAGTTTCGTCTAATAACTTTCCTGCAAGTCTACTTCTCTTACCCTGAGGGCACGAAAGGACTTCTACAACTCATACAATGCTTTACGACTCGTCTGCATGTTCATAGATTGACTTCTGAAACTTGGACCTTTATAGGAATTACTCAAGAAACACCTTTACGACTTGTAGAATTCTCTACGACCCGTAAAAGGTTTCATTAAACAATAAAAACCAGCAAAATTCTGTACTTTTTCCCGAAATCATGGGCAACCTGTATTCCTGCAAATCTAAACATAAAAACACATAAAGAAACAACTAAGCTTGCATTGAGTACACATAAAATTCCAAGTTTTAAGCATCAAAAGTGTTGTATTTTGGAAGCACATCAATCATAAAATTCATTACAATATTAAACCCCAACAATATTTTTAGCATAATAAAATCATTACTTGAAGAACCTAAATAGAAACCATGTGCACAATGCAGAGTGATATCACATTAAAAAGAGTTCATAAATACACATAAAATAATCCCTAAATTCATATAGTTTGGGAAGAAGATTGGTTGGACTTGTGGGGAGGAAGTGATCCATAGTCAAACCCACATACCTTAAGTGATTATGATGGAGGAAACCTGATTTGGAGGTAGAAGGTTCAAAACCCTAGCGTGCACCCTTTAGTTGAAAGCCTTGAAGAGCTTAAGAGAATCTTGAGACAGATTGTTTTTGGAATAAGGAGGAATGAGATGAATTAGGGTTGTATATGCTGGTAGGGGACTTAGATGGGGTAAAAACAACATAGTTTGGACTTCGAAAAAGAGGAAAGGTCAAGTTTACCCCTATTAAAGTCTTTGCGGAACAAGTATATGAGACCCCATCTATGGGCCATAGAACATCCTACGAGCCATAGATGGGTTTCGTCTGATGACTTTTTTCCAAACATCAGAGACTCCCTTTTCTCTGATTCCAATTCTACAAGACAGTCTATGACTCATAGAGTATTTTACAAGTTGTCTGATAAATCGTAGACTGAACGTTAGAAAGATATCAAATTTCATCAAGTCTGTTAGGTTCGACGAACCACTTTATGGACCGTACTCCATCTTATGAGTCATAAATCCCTTCGTAAACATCAATAGTTTCAAATTTCCAAGCTTATCTCTTGCATCTCTCCTACCCCCATAAGTGGGGTGTTACAAAAGAGTTTAGGTCGACCAAGAATAAATCCCACATACCTTAACGAACCAAGAAGATATTGGGAGAAATTTGATGAAGAAAAGAGTTTTTTCTTTATTCCCAAGCTAAGTATTCACAGGAGTTCTTGAGAGAAGTTTTAGGAGAGTTCAAAATAATTTTAACGGTAGGAATGAATTTGAATAAGAGAAATAGAGTTTAGGTCATTTAGAGGTCTTAGGATAGCATTGAATATCACAAAAGTCCCTTAGAAATAGCCATAATTACAAATAATCATTAATGAAGCACAATAAAATTTGTAGCCAGGGGTCCCCTGAGAAGGTCTGACAAAGCGTACAAGTAACACTCCTCAATGTGGCTCGAAAAGACTCTATGATGCATAATTTTTATTATCTTAAAATACGTGTAGAATTTTGCAAACTTGACTTCATATTCTTGTTCAGAGGGCAACATTATGTGGGAAACTGGTTACCCACAAGGTAAAAGTTGCTCGTGTAAAAAAATAATTTTTTCAGTAGGGTCTGCGAGAAATCTGCATTAGATTTGCCGCACCGTAGGTAAAAAATTTCCGAATTTTCTTTATTTCAGCTAAGAGCATTTCGATAATAACCCTATGCCTATATAATGAGAATTTCATGTTTTTCAACCATTTGATGTCCCAGAACTCAAAGAAATACTCTAAAAAATCTTCTCCCATCTTCTTATATCTTCCACTCAATCTCAATCTTTTCAAGAACTCTTATTGGAATTCAAGAAACCAAGTGAAGCCCAAGTCTTCTTCAAGTTCCTTTCAAAACAATCTCAAGTTTAAGATATGTGGATCTTCCATCCCTGGGTCCTTCCACCCATGGAGCTCCAAAACTATTTTTATCTAATTTCTTGATTCTAATGACTAATTCTTTATGGGTATCTCCTATCATCACTCCATTACATGAAATATGTTGGTTATGATCTATTGATCCATGGGCTCCTACTAATGATTAAAGTTGTTATACGCTCATTACATAAAAGCTTTGTGAGCTATGGCATCTTGAAAGACTTGAAAATATTATGAATATTTGAATGATTTTCATGACACCCAAATTGGGGTTTTTCAAGTATGTTATTGGGTTATTTGAAGGACTTCTTAAATAACATTAATTTACCCCTCTCATGTTCCTTACTCTTGATTTCTAGGATTGTAAGCTTAATTACATATGCCACCATGTTATGATAAAGTTATGTGGCAAATCTCTCATATGGTGAAGGCTTTATGGTAAGACATGGCATTTATGAATGTTGTAAATGTTTAAGGGAAATTAAGCATGCTATGAGTTCATGAGAATGTTATGAATGATATGAAGCCCTATATTTGATATTATGATGTGATGGTTTGATGAGCTAGTTTATGATATTCAAAGCTATAAATTTTGTAATACCATAAGATACTATAACATTGAGGATTGTATGAGATTAATTTCATGTTTCCACATCTATGTTTTGAAAGTTAATATGTACGATTATGATAGGTCGTTTAAGAATAATTCAAATTGATGATATTCACTATATGTTTGAAGTATGATTTCTAAATAATGAGGAATGAAGGCTTATAAGACATCATATTTTTATTATTGGCTTATGAAAAGTTTCCTATAAATGAATGTTGATGGTAGAGGATCTCCCATTTATTTAATGAAAGAATGTATTATAGTGGAGGATCTCCCATCTAAGGAATAATGAAGGAGATATTTTATGACTTTGACTATATGATATCAATGGGTTGGGGATTGGATAGATTTCCCTCCCATGTGACTTAGAATGATTTTATGATATGATACTATGACTTATGATTTTCCTACTCTTGTGAGAGGACTACCTAGCACCGAGTGGTCTAGAGGCGAATACTCAAGTCCCAAAACTATGTGCCATCATAGGTAAAGTGTAATAGAGCCAATTACCCAAATTTCTAAGAGGCGAGTATGGATGGTCCACAATAATACAACACTTTTGATCCTTAAAACTTAGAATTTTGTGTGTTCTCAATGCGATGTTAGTTGGTTTTATGTGTTTTTGTGTTTATATTTGCAGGAATACATGTTGGCCTTTATTTTGGGGAAAATTGTAGAAGTTGCTTATTATTTATTATCATATGAGATCCTCTATGGGCCGTACATCATGATACAGGTTGTCGGATGGTATCATGAATAATTCTAGTGAGGGACAGTTTTCTAAAGTTTATTCTGTATACATGCAGATGAGCCATAAAAGATTTTATGAGTCATAGAAGATGGTTATGAAGATTAGATATTATGACTTTATGAAGTTTCATCAGATGAAACCCCCTCTATGGGTCGTAAACCACTTTACAAGTCCTAGAGGGGTGTTGTAGAGTTGAAGTCCAAATTTCTAGCACCTATGTATGAGACCCCAATTACGGGCCATGGAATGCAATATGTCCCTTAAAATCCTTTCATATGGAGTTCTAACCGGTTCTCGTATTTTGTTTAAGACTTGTATTTTAATTATTATAAATAAGTTTTTAAGGTTATTTTTCAGAAGTTTTCACCTACTATTCAGAGAACTCAATAATTACAGATGGAAAATTGTGAGATCATCTTGGAGAGTCTCTGAGAACACTTGTATTTGAATTTCATCTTTAAGCTTGTGATTCTTATTGAAGTTGGATTTGCTTGTTCTTAATTCTCTTGTGTAAGTATTCAATTATGTTTTCTCAAACCATAATTCTTCCATCTACATAAAGAATGACTTGCTAAATCCACAACTAGGGTTGTGGGAACCATGAATAACTAAAAAAGTAAAACTAGATAATTCATGATTGTTGGAAGGTTTACATGTATGTATTGATTAACTCTCTTTGTTTTGCATACTGTCTGATGGTGGCCAATATTAGAACCTGCCTAGTGTTACTTATAGACAAAAGGTAGTAATGAATAGGAAAAGAGATTAATTAATAGGATTTGATTGATGTGTTCTCGTTGAATCAACCAAATTGGGCTAAGGAGAGGTTGTACTGGGACTAATAGGTAAGGGTTTGTAATGCACACTCTGGAGAAGGGCCAAGTCAAAAAGTGAAATTCACCTCTCATCTTTGACCAAAGGGATTGGTGAACATAACTTACCGTCCTTCAAGTTTTACACTAGAAACGAATTTGGTTATTCGGTGATACTGAGTTGGGGAATCATGGTTAACACAATACCCTAGTTTCTCTCTATATTGACTTCCCTCTTGTGATAGCTAGTTTAGTTATATTTCTCATTGATTATTGAAAAACCTCGCCCCTTTGGGAAAGTAAGTTGGTTAACCATTCAAATTCCAATTAGTAAATTCTCTTGAGTCTATGTATTCTATGTGGTTTGACTCTAACCTTTGTTAGGTTCTATATCTTGACAACGACTACTTTATCCTCTAAAAAGGAGGTGTAACTTGGGCGACATCATGATTTTGGGGCCATTGCTGGGGAGTATGGCTAAACTTAGTGAATTATGAGTAACTCGAGTGTTAATCCTTAGTTCCCTTATTTTACTTTTATTTGTTGTTATTGTTCTTTTTCAAGGTGTAAGTATAGTGTATGCCCAACACTCGAAGTCAAGGAAATCCCTTAACTCTATTTGACCCAGAGAACCAGAGAACGTAGAGAAAAATGGCCCAAGACAACGCCAACAACGCAACTAATGCTGCTCTGAAATGAGAATGCTGAGAATGAGAACCCACCTTCTCAGGAGGATATTGCTCCACAACCCCAGAATTTCAATGCCAATGCTTACTAGTAGAATCAATACAGGTTAAATCCTATGGCTATGAAGGTGACTAGAGCTATTGTGTTGCCACCATTATCGGTAAACACAAAGTTCACAGTGTCGAGTGGTTACTTCAGATGCTGCAAAACCGTGGGCTATTTGTGGTCTTACCATCGGAGGATCCTCATAGACACCTATACAATGTGGCATTTATCTACAAGAGTGTGATGGGAACACAAAATCTATCTATGGATACTATGGGACTTCGTGTCTTCCCGTTATCTCTTATGGGTGATGCATCATTATGGCAATTTGAGCTCCCGCTGAGTTTGATCACCAATTGGACAGACTTGAAGAAGGACGTTTTGGAGAGGTACTTCCCTAGATCGAAGAGATCATGTTGAAGGACCAGATTAACAACTTTGAGAAACTTCCCGGTTATTCAACCAGCAAGACTTGAGAGCGGTTCACCAAATGTCTGAGGAGCGTCCCTGGCCACAAGATAGTTGATGATGTCTTGATGGAGATCTTCGAATGTTTCCTTGAAGAGAACATCAAGCCGGTGCTGACACTATCATGGGGGCCATGTTCTTGGATCGACCATTTGCAAGGAATGTAGAATGAATGGGAAGAGTGGTCAAGACTAGTTGTGCATGGGGGCAGAGAGACAGAGTGTCTACCAAAAGTTCATGCACTGTCAGTGTTGGTTTGGTGTAAGCAAAGATCAATGAAGAAATCATGCAATAACTTGCCCAGATTCGTACAAGTATGGAGGTGAGGATGAAGTAGAACCAAGAGCGAGTGAATGCATTGGTTCATCAACCTCCACGTGCACCCATGTATGATGAGCCATATTATGATGAGGACACGTATTTTCTTATTAATCAGACAGGGGCTTTTCGTACTAATTCCCAAGGGTCCAATCAGGACTATTAGCGCCAAGGTCATAACTTTAATAGAGATGGATCTTACAGGGACAACCATGGAGGTTACTATGACAGGAATAGGGGTCTAGAGAAATATATATATTGGGATCGCAGAGAAGGCTTTGAAAATGGTCCTAATATGGCACCGCATAATTGTGACGCAGGTGCAAGTAGTTCCAGAATTGAGGAGATGGTTGATCACTTGTTGAAGAAAGCTAAGACACAGGATGAAACTCTGAGAGGTATGAAATCAGAGATTTTGAGTATAAATTAAAAAGTAGAGTCTCACTTTGTGGCTATCAAACAGTTGGAACAACAGTTTGGTCAAGTGTCGACTCAATTTATTCATCATCAAAAGGACACACTGCCTAGCAACACAGTTTAGAATCCTAAAAAAGGGGCAGTGTATGGTGTTCACTACTCAGGGTGGCAAGAGCATCATTTATTCTCCCACGCCAGTTGATGGGGAAGATGTTCGAGAGGAGATGGATGCGGCTAAGGATGCAGAGATAGGAGAAGATCGTGGCAAGGATAGGATGAGTGAAGCCGCTGATGCGTCATAGAAGTTGAAGCCCATTCCTAGGCCCCCTCCTCCATTCCCTCAAAGAATCAAAAAGAGGGAGGAGGAAGGCAAATTCAAGCACTTTCTCTCTATGCTGAGACAACTCTCCATTAGCATCCCTCTCATTGAGGCATTAGAGAAGATGTCAGGGTATGTTAAGTACATGAAGGACTTGGTCACTAAAAATCGCATTCTGAGCCAGGAGCTCTTCCAAGAGCTTCAGCACTGCAGTGCTATTGCCACAAGGGCCTTAGTTTAGAAGCAAAACGATCCTGGTGCTTTCACCATACTCTATACCATTAGAGATATGGAGTTTGCAAGGGAACTATGTGATTTAGGTGCCAGTATTAATCTGATGCCCCTTGCGGTCTATAAGAAGCTTGGATTGCGAGCCCCTACTCTAATGAGCATGTGGTTATTGGTGGCAGAACACACGGTGAAGAAGCCTATGGCGATACTACACGATGTGCTAATAAAAGTTGAAAAGTTCATATTTCTCGCAGACTTTGTGATCCTTGATTGTGAAGTCGATTTTGAAGTCTATATCATCTGTGGAAGGACCTTCTTAGCCAGTGGACGCACCTTGTTGGATATGGAGAGGGTCCAACTCAAGCTTAGATTTGGGAAAGATGAGGTTGTGTTCAACATTTGTCAGTAAGCAAAGAAAGACAATGATTTGAGAGTGGTCTCTGTTATTGAATTTATTGGTAATGTTGAACCAGAGGTACCGCTTGAGGTAAGATTAGGTGTTGAGACTTTGGAGGCAGTGTTGATAAACTTTGACAGTGATGGTATCCCAGACTTTGAGGAGATAGTGAATGCTCTAGGGGTGTCTTGCGGTCGTAGGCGCCAAACTAAGCTTGAGCTTGATTTGCGAAATCGAGAGTCGCCACCCACAAAGCACTCCATAGAAGACCCACCAGTGTTAGAATTGAAGGCCCTTCCAGCACATCTGAGGTATGCATTTTCAAGAGCCAACAACACTTTTCCAGTTATAGTTTCTATGGATTTAAATGGGGAGCAGGTGAGCGCCTTTGTAATAGTGCTTAAACAATTCAAGAATGCCATTGGATGGACAATTGCAGATATCATTGGTATCCCTCCCGAGGTATGTACACACAAAATCTAGCTGGTCAAGGATTAAAAGCCGAGCATTGAGCACCAAAGGTGCCTCAATCCTCCTACGCAAGAAGTTTTACACAAAGAGATCACCAAATGGGTAGACGTAGGAGTAATATACCCGATTACTAATAGTGAATGAGTGAGTCCGGTGTAGTGCATTCCAAAGAAAGGAGGAATCACAATGGTACCAAATGCCAACAATGAGTTGATCCTAATGCGGACAGTCATAAGACGGGGAGTATGCATGGATTACAGAAAACTTAATGCTTCGACAGAAAAAGATCACTTTTCTATGCCATTTACGGATTAGATTTTTGATCGACTAGTTGGAATGGGGTGCAACTGATTCCTTGATGGGTATTTGGGCTATAATCAGATCACCATTTCTCTAGAGGATCAAGAGAAGACAACATTTACATGCCACTATGGCACCTTCACATTTAAAAGGATATCATTCGGGTTGTATAACGTCCCAATAATATTCCAGAGATGCATGATATCCATATTCTCATACATGGTGGAAGAAACTATTGAAGTCTTCATGGATGACTCTAGTGTGGCTGGAGACTCATTTGAGGACTGCTTGAAGCACTTCTATGTTGTTTTGCAAAGATATGAGGAGAGTCATTTGGTATTGAATTGGGAAAAGTGTCATTTCATAGTGAAGGAGGCATTGTGTTGGGGCACAAGATATCTAGCAAAGGGATCGAAGTCGACATAGCTAAAGTGAAGGTGATTGAGAAGCTTCAAACACCCATCTTAGTTAGGGGGTGAGGAGTTTCCTAGGGCATGCAGGATTCTATCAGAGATTCATAAAAGACTTTCCTAAGATTTCACATGCTTTGTGCAAATTGTTAGAGAAAGACGCTAAGTTCATTTTTGATGATGCGTGTCTCAAAGCCTTTGAAGAGTTGAAGAAGAGGTTGATATCGGTGCCAATCATTATAGCTCTAAACTGGTCTAGGCCCTTCAAAATCATGTGTGATGCAAGTGGGGTTGCTCTAGGTATAGTATTGGGACAATGCCAAGAGAAGATACTACATCCCATATACTATGCTAGCAAAGCCCCAAATGCAACCCAAAAGAATTGCATAGTCACCGAGTAAGAGCTACTCGTAGTGGTCTTTGCATTCGAAAAGTTCAGTCATATTTACTGGCGGCAAAGGTGGTGATGCGCACAGACCACTCAACACTTAGATATTGATGTCTTAGAAGGATGCAAAACCAAGGTTAATAAGATAGGTGCTTCTCTTGCAAGAGTTCAACTTCGATGTCATCGATAGAAAAGGGATAGAGAATCAAGTTGTAGATCAACTATTCAGATTGGAATATGGGGCAATGATAAAGTTTGATGATGGATTGGAGATCAATGATTCTTTTCTAGATGAGAGAGTGTTGGTTGCATCTCACTATTTGATACCTTGGTTTGCAAACTATTTGGTAAGTGATATCGTGCCACCTGACTAGAACACACATCACCGTCAGAAGTTTATGTCTGATGTGAGGAAGTCCTCTTGGGATGACCCATACTTATTCTATGTATGTGCTGATGGGATTATTCATCGTTGCGTTCCTCAGATTGAGATGATGAGCATACTTGAGGCATGCTACTAGTCTTTAGTGGGTGTGCATCATAGTGAAATTCAAACAACATACAAGATATTAAGTGTGGGTATTATTGGCCCATTATTCACCAAGACGCACACGACTATGCCAAAGCTTTTGATAGGTGCCAAACATAAGGTGGTGTTCCCCATAAACATAAACTCCCTCTGAACCCCATTATGGCTATTGAGTTATTTGATGTATGGGGTATAGATTTCATGGGAACATTTGTTAGCTCACATAGAAATAAGTACATCCTAGTTGCTATGGATAATGTATCGAAGTGTGGGAAAAAGTGTCATAACCTTTCTGTAAAAGAACATCTTCTCAAGGTTTGGCACCCCTCTGCCAATCATCAGTGATGGAGGTTCTCACTTTTGCAATAGATTTGTTAAATCTCTTCTTGAAAAGTATGGAGTGAAACATCAGGTGGCGATGCCTTATTATCCTGATACGCCCAAATTACTCTCCGAATAGAAGAGTAAAGTGGTCGTTAGTCAAATATAGAACTCAACCAGAGTTGAGGTCGATCCCACAGGGAACACGTAAGAATTGATCTATTAGTACCGGCTTTCAGATGTAAATGCTATTCCCAAGCTAAACATGCATAAAGTAAATGGGAGGTTGTGTTGTTTAATTTAAATACTTTTGTAATGTAACTAACGAAGACGTTGTTCTGGTTTTCCAACAGATAAAGAGAAGCTAGGGTTGTGTTCCCCATGACGTCTAATACGATCACTAAACTGGGTTGGTAAACTCGCTCTTAATGGTGCATGCAAGATCCAATAACTTAGCTAATCCCTAGTTCACCTTTCAGTCCTTCCTAGTTATATTTCACTCATCTCATTTCGGTTGCAGAGTGTATGCAATTCTAAACTTTGTTTTTGATCTCAGAGTACCCTTACCTTTCAGTCTCAGGCACTTAGACTAGGTTCATAACCCCGAATTTCTGTTGTTAAACTCTTTTCCCAATCACTATATCCCTCTCGGGCATGTAGCAAATACATGCTTACCCTAATGCGTCGACTCATTAAGGAGAAGTTAGAACGAAGAATTTAACAATTCATGCAATAATCATTCTCACGAATTACCCCCGTTTGTGTTATCTTATTGAATCATCATGGTTCCCACAACCCTAGTTGTGGGTTTAGCCTAGAATAATAGTGATAATTTGCTCACAACAATAAGATGAAAACATAATGATTGACTTACGATTGAAGGAACAAGAATCCGTGTTACAATCTTCGAATGATGCTCACAATCACGAATCACACGTATTACAAAGTCAAACTATTGTTTTTTCTCTTACTCTCTTGTTTCTGCCATCAGAACAGAGGTCCTATATGAAATAAAATAATATACTATTTATACTAAGTAAAACTAATCCGATACAATTTGGGAAAAATAGGTTTGGCAAAGGACACGGTCCGTTACACGGACCGTCTGAGGCCAGACGACCCGTCAATCGGTCCGTCTGACTCAGGCTGCTGCGTCTGCACGAGCTGTGACAAGGCCCGTGTTGTGTGAGACGGGCCGTCTGTCCTTTCTTGTGGCTCTACTTGCACAAATTCTGATATTTTTGACGAGGGCCCTTTGAGTTACGTCACTCACACAACACACGACACGGCCCGTCTGGAGGCAGACGGTCCGTTTGCCGGTCCGTGTGAATCCCCTTGCACAATTTCCTTGAATTTTTATGAAGCCTCTCCGAGTTACGTCAATCATACAATGCGTGGCACGGACCGTCTGAAGGTAGATGGCCCGTGTGTCTGTCCGTGCGAGTGACGTCGTTTTTCGCTTTGTTTTTGCTCGTTGCACCAAGTGTGGTGCCACGGTTGGTCACACGGACCGTGTAGCGTGACACGGCCTGTGTAGACCTTCCGTGGTCTTTCACTTGGCCTTATTTTCCACTCGTTCCTTGCGATTCCCTCAGCAATCCATGCCTTTGCTATTTTCCTGCACAGTATCAAAACACACCTATTAAACTAACAAAAGCGCTTAAGAACGCACAATAATTCTGTCTTAAGCGTCGCAAAAGTCGTATTTTCATGACTCATCAGCACCCTCAACTTAGAACCATTGCTTGTCCTCAAGAGATGACCAAAAACACATAACGACGCACAAAGACAAGCGCGTAACAAGAAGTAAATAGTGACCCTTTAATCATCAAACTCATGCTCAAAAAGTATACTTGCAATGTGTTCACACCCCAATGGACTCTTATCAGATTAACCTAAGCACTACACCATATCCCGTTGGCCCTAATTAAGTCCGAGAATAAAGATGAACCAGTTAGTATAGCAACCAAACAGTGCGGTGATAGTTCCCTTCACTACAAAGAAGTCTAACACACAATGTAACAATGTAGTACAGAGACTGGAATGTAGGCACTCACACTCAAAAAGATTTTCAACCGATACACAAGTATAGACCATATGCTTGCCTTTATTTTCACCACCTTGACTCTTGAATGACCTTTTTAGGATCACTTTAGGGCTTTTACGGCTTGTAACATAGGCTCGGGCTTGGGTGAGGTGTATATATATAGGATTAAAGTGACTGACCTTTCCTTCCAAGACCCTGCTTTGACTCAGCCTCTACTTTCGGCCCCCCAAACTCTTTATTTCCCCTGTTTTACCACTTACTTTGCGGATGGGGTGGTTACCTTTTTCGTTCATTCATTCACATGCCCCAGACTCCCTTTTTTTTATTCCAGCTTTTCTTCTCATTACTCGACTCTTTTCCATCTTTATTATTATGCCTCTCTTACAATAGCCGCCCTCAACTTAGGATTTTTGCCTGAGTTGAGGTTCACAATGTCTTTTCAAGGACCAGGGCCAGTATAAGCAACCCTCAACTTAGACCTTTGTCCTCGGTTGAGGTTCACAATGTCCTTAAAGGGATCAGGGCCTGAGTACAGGTCTGCAGATAGATAAGAAACGTGAATTGGGTAATAAGAAAGAAAAGGTCTATTAAGGCTCAATCATTTGGTTCAAAGGGAGAAACTTCATTTGGTTGATTTGTTTCAGGCTTAGTGACTTCTCAACAAAAATGGCCTAAGATCTTATCCTAATCCACTCATTCAATCGTTTTAGGGGGACCAACAAGGCAAGTTCTAGCTTACAAGTGCGTCAATCGAATTTAAGCAAGTACACTCCCACACACATGGAACATATCCCCCATTATTTAGCACTAACCAACACAGTCATGCTTCATTATTCAAGATGCCAACTAGAAAATGTACACCGTGCTTTAAGAGGATCACAAAATCAGTCAGTATGGGCTGCAAGCACACACAAGTTTCTTGGATTGTTGTTCTTTAAAATTGGGGTTACTATAGACTCTTATAACCACTTATCTTTACACAAAAAAAAAACAAACCTAAACATGCCAGTTGTACTAGATACTACACTTTCATAGAAAAGAAAAATGGCAAGAAAAACTCGTCAGGGTAGGATGCCCCACCCCCAGCAAAATACAGTGCAATGTCCTCATTGCACCATAACAAATACTAAAGCAAAAATAGGAGTGGAACATACCTGAGACGCCCTAGGCGTCAGGCGGGTCATCATGCCCCGATCCGACTAGTGGGTCTGGGTCGGCAACATCAGCATTTGGTCCCACGGCACTCCCAGAAGCACCAGTCCATGCAGCCTCATAGGCTAGTCGCTCCCGCTCCTCTTGGGCTGTAGCTTCTCGACGCTGAGCTCTCAATGCCTTTCGCAACCTCCGTGCTTCCTCACGCTGCGGGTCTTTCAAAGGGCTAGTCGCTGGCTGGGGCGCTTACCTTTATCCTTATGATTGGAAGCCTCTGGAGGAGGTACCTGGGCAGCAGCTGGTACGACTGGTACGCCCCAGCCCTCGGTTAGGCTCGGCTCCACTTTGGCACTGAACAGTGATATCAACGAATCTGGTGGTGAAGCAGGAGCTGGCACTGTGCTGTTATACCAGACAGTCAGCTCTGCAATTTTCTCTTTCATGTCCTGCATCGTCTGCACCAAATGCGCCATCTCATCACCGGACATACTTCCAAACATGCTATGGAAGTAGCCCTTAAAAGTGTTGACCTGTTCCTGCAAA
Organism: Solanum rostratum; assembly: GCA_029948455.1. Lineage (NCBI taxonomy): Eukaryota > Viridiplantae > Streptophyta > Magnoliopsida > Solanales > Solanaceae > Solanum > Solanum rostratum. The sequence goes on from CM057045.1 coordinate 35,094,855, forward strand.
CTCTGTATTTGGCCAAATAGGTCTGCGTGGAGGCGGTCCTCAGCCTGCTGCACATGAGCCTGCACTACTTGAGGCACCCTGACCACCATTTGGTCGACAATCGCCCGTGTCTGTCTCAGTTCTGTTACCATTCGGGCTAGAAAGTCATAGGGGATATAAGTGTATCCCTGATGCATCTGGGGTGCTGTGCCACTGCCCCCGAGTTGCTCAGATTCCGTGCCGGGCTGGGGGGCCGTGGGGTGCTCCTCAAATGACAAGGGTTGCTGAGGAGGAGCCCGAGGAAGCTGTGTAGGAAGCCCAAGCCGACGGGCCTTGCTATGGTACAACGGGTTATCTATGTCCTTGATCAAAGCAATGTTCACCACACCCGTTGGAGCTATATTTCTATCTAGGTAGTGGGTGGTGGGGACACGGGCCTGCCTGCATAGTGCCCGAATCAGGCATGGGAATGACATACCTGCTCGTTCCGATAGGGCGCGGTCTTTGATCTCCATGGCGATGATACGACCCACATTAATACCAAGTCGGGCTACTAAGCACGCTACCAACGAAGCATGAGAGAGTTGCAGCGTGTTGTCATTCACGGTGGGTCGTAGTCGGGCCCGCACCCCTGACCACCAGAACTTTGCGACAAATATGAGGGAGGCCTTGGTAATGGGAATCTTGGGGTTAGTCAACCAAGCTGCCTCAGCTCCTTGGAGCGCAATCTGCTCCGCAACCCACTTCAACTCATTGGCCCGTTCAGACGGGTCAGAGATACGAACCTCATTAGTAATATTCACATACCTGGCAATGAATAACCCATCTGGTGGGGCACGGTAGTCCGGGCCAAATAAGAACCTGTTGCATATGTCTGCTGAAATATCTACTTGAGTTTCCCGGATGGTAACATAGTCCCGGTGGGACAACTCAGCTGCGAGCCACTTCTTCGCTCTTCTGGGCAGGTTACCTTCGATGGAGGCAAGTAGACTGGCAGCATAACTGGAGTAGAATTCGGCAATCATATCAGGCCCACAATATCCGGGAGGGCTGGCTATCCACCCAAACTGGTAAGCTGCAAATGCATTGCGTATCTCCAGGATGGCATCCAATTTGTCAACGAGGACTCGCATCTCCGGAATGATCGGCCTCCCCTGATACCCCCCGGAGCCTTTGGTGATGCCATTTATGTCACGCCCTAAGCCCCATTAAGGCGGACTGGCACCCGTTGCCGACAAGGCTCGGGAGAACCAATATATAACTATACACCTGTTATGAACATTTACGAGGTTTCTATACTTAACATGCTCTTAAAAGGAAGTAAACTACATTAAAAAACCAAAAGTAAATGCATAAGACTAGGCCATTGGAGCCCCGATGTCTATAATACACTATTTGACCACACTTTAATTTACATTGTCTACAAAGCCTCTAAGTAAGGAACAATATCCATATGGGTCGGGACAGGCCCCACCTCATGACCAACTATACAATACAAAATAAAAGTTCTAAACACACCAGCCCCGAAGCAACCTGGAGCTTAGTAATAGCAGCTGAAAGTCTTGTACTCTTACTAGGGAGGTCTAGTAACTCCTGTACCTGCAACATGAAATGCAAGTCCCCCGTAAGGGATGTCAGTACGAGATAATGTACTGAATATGTAAGGCAGGAAATACTGTATATGCAATAAGAACTCAAATGAAATCACATACTGGTGTGTAAGGATGAAAAGACCACCTTTAGTCATAATGTGGAGTCATGTACTTTATGTCTTTTTTTATTACTGTATCTTTCTTTACTGTATAATCTGTGCACAATATATCATGTAAATGACCAGCTGATCAGTGGTAAATCTGTAATGAGATCGACCCTGGCTAGGTGATTCCTTCACCCCTCGGGCTACCACCCGTAAATGAGATCGACCCTGGCTAGGTGATTCTTCCACCCCTCGGGCTACCACCCATTTATAAGCAACTGTAAGTTATCTTTTATTTACTTTGAGATGGTTCTTTTGGTGGTCATAACCTTTAGAACTGTAGGAATATAGACATGTGACATATGAACAACCATACAAGGTAATACCACAATGGAAAGAGAGATACATAACTAATGAACCGTATCGGAGATTAAACAACACATAGACTTTGTTTGGTAAGAAGGAACTCATGTATATTTAGTATTCAGGTACATATGCAGGTTGACAATGACTATGTATGGGTACATATGAACATGGTAAAAAGTGGGGACACGGTTAGCAGCCATGTCGGAGTTTGTACGTGCCTTTATGTGCTAAGGAAGATTATAGATTTCATGCCAAGTAATAGGAAATCAAGTAGCCTTACATACCTCGCTGTACTATGTCGTTATTACCTCGGAGTAGTATCCTTTTCCTCCAAACACTTATCTACAATATATAAGGTGATAAAACTAGTGTTAGAAGCTAGTAAGCACATCTTAGTAATCCAATTTCACCCAAAAATAATATCCGGGTAGCAAGCTCGGAATTAGCACCCAAAGAGTATTCTTTCAACATTTCCACTCCTAATCGTATTTTCTAACACACATTCCCATATACATGTCATATCCAGCTATGTTTAGTCCCATAACAGCATTACAACAACTCATAGAGTACATCATACAACAACTCTACACAACATGCAAGTAGACAACACAACATTGCGTCCTTCCGCTACACTTCGACGTCAACCATTCCAAATCCGTTTCAACCTCAACCAAACTGTCCTCAACATATTTACACACAATTACAGTCCTAAAACAGTCCAAAAACAGTCCCTAAGTAGATGGAAAACATGAGACAACAATTCCCAAAAACAGTCCACGAATTCTTACTAATGAGTTGAATTAAGACATCATTTAAGAACTTATTTTTGCGGAAGATAAAAGTGGTCCAGCAGCCTCCTCACATCATTCCAGACCCAAGACTTCTTAAAAACATACATATTACTTCATAACCCAGCCAACCAACAAGATAAAAGTCTCTTATTTAACAAGAAAAGTGAACCACAATATTTGGAACACATGCTGTCCCAAAATTCCTGCACAATACAACCAACATACTCTTCATGTTTTTCATGGAAAAATTACACCAAACCATGAGTATTTTATCTTACCTTAACCCTCAAGGATTAGGTTCTCTTCAAGAACCCTAGAAGTGTGTCTTGTCTGCTTTAGAAAATGAGGAGATCAAGAAGAAACTTAGAGAGAAATCTGAAATTTTGGCTTGAGAAAATGACTAGAAGTTGCTGCTTGTTGCTCCCTTTTATAGGCCACTTTTGGCCGACTTTCTTTTGGGTTTTCAACCTTATTTTATTAAGGTTATGGGGCAGCAGCTTGGCCCTTTCATTTGGGCCTTATTGGGCTTCAAATGCGATGGGCTTTGTTGCAAACATTTCTCCCCTAAGCCCACTTAGTTTGGGCCCTAGTTTTGAATTGGATTGTAATTGTAATTTGGCCCTTTTCCTATCCATCTTGGGCTGAAAATATTGTCCTTTTATGATGCCAAACCATGGGCCCAAATGGCATCCTTAACTAGGGGTTTATTCTTTATCGGACTTGAACAAATTCGGTGTTGGGCCTTGTCTCCATTTACCGAGCTTATTTAAGCTAAGCACGTAGGTGACTCATCTACTAGCTTCCTAAGTCCCACAAGTACCTCAATTATTTCACTTCATTTAAGGTCACACTCTCCTTAACTTGACTTAAAAATTATATACGCTCGGTCATCTTAAGCATTAGACGTACATATAGCCCTTTAATCTAAAATTCATGCACTTTTAAAATGTGTGCGGATTTGACCCCGCCATATCATGTTTCATCTGCGTTGGACTAGTACATGTAAGATATGGGGTGTTACAATTTACATAGATTTCTTTTACCCCGGGGACTTTCCACCGTCTGCGCAAGAAGACCAGAAGCCACTTGGCGGTTTTCGGGTCAAAAGTCCGGGCCACCGCCTGGTGAGTAGCTTCGTCGTCGCTGTCACGGAGGATCAGAATGTAATCCTCACCCCCAGCATCGTGCTCTGCGGTATCTGGAGTGCCAGCCTCGTCTTCCTGTTCTGGGGCTGCATCTTCCCCCTCCACTCCCACCTCCGGAGCTTCCTCCTCAAACTGGGGAGCTATATAGCGTCTCACTGCACGTGAACGGGTAGTGCGAAGGGAGTGGGGGGAGACATTGCTGGTGATCTGCACAGCTGACCCGCCTGCGGAGTTATCACCTGAGTCACTCCCCTGGTGTTGACTTGAGGATTCAGTGATCGAGTCCCGGAGACGTGACTCATGCTCATCCCTAGGTTGGCGAGGTCTTAGATGGGGGCCCATATTAACCTACAAACATCGCAAAGAATAAATAGTTAGTCACGTCAGAATGCTTAGGATGACACACTAACGGGTACTCAGACTTCCCCTGTGTTAATAAAGTGACAAAAACCCTTAAGAGTGGCGTCACCCGGTCTATCATAGGGAATTTTGCACTAGAATGCATATTGGAATCAACGACGAGTAATACATTCAAGCGTGTAAGACGATAGTATGCTGACATGGGGGCCTCACATGGGCCGTGTAACAGTACACGGTTCGTGCAAAGGCCCGTGTGATGGCCCATGGGCATAGCAGAGGTGAAGTGATCTGGGACGGACAGCCATGCGGCCCGTGTAGGGGCAGACGGTCCGTGTGAACGGACCATGTGGCGTGCCTTGGCGCGGAGGTGAGACTTGGTCCAATGGCCTACTACACGGCCCGTGTATTGACACACGGACCGTGTAAGGTGCCGTGACATGGCCCGTCATCCCTTGTAGGCCCCAACGTCCTAGAATCTATATTCATACATGAAACATTGCATCAAAAACTCAAGATCGACTATTATACTATGCGTACCACACCTCCTACAACATTAACCCAATTTTAGGGCCCTAAAACCACAAAGACCCTATGTTCAAGAGTTCAAGATTTCAACAATGGTGATTTAGGGTAACCCATTACCAAATCCTTAAGAAATTGTACCCAAGAGCGTCCTAGACTTCGCAATCAACCAAATACACACATAAAATCACATAGTGGACAACAACTAGAAGAAAAATTCAAGCAACAACTAAAGGACGACTAACCCAAAACAAAGACTTACTTGAGAGAGGAGAGTAGAATTTTGACTCAAAAATTTGCCTAAGGGAAGTGTTACGGATCGTGAGCGGATTGCACAAATCGTGTAAGAAGAGATAAAATCTTATGGTGTGAGGAAGAGAGGTTTTGGGCGTGAGAGAGGATTTAGAGAGAGAGAGAGTGAATGTAAAAATAAAAGTGGGAGAGAGGGTATAAATACCCAAGCATACGCGGCCCAAGACGCTCCAGAAAATGGGCCGTGTCACGTGGCACGGTCCGTGTCGCGTACCGTGGGCGGCACACGTGACTGTTCCCAAGGCGCACGCTCAAACGGTCTGTTACACGGTCCGTTCGAGCGCACACAGACCGTGTGATTTACCTTGGCGGCTGGACAACCTTATGGGAGGGGGGGGGGGCACGCCCAAATGGACCGGTAAATGGTCCGTCTAGAGCCAGACGGGCTTTGTGAGCGGTCCGTGTGATGCCCCTTTGTACAAAGTTGGTCGATGTTGTCACTCCCTTCGCCCTCATGCCTGATCATGCTTCCTTTTGCCATGTTCATCCTTCCCTGAAACAAAAATACAAGCCAATGCTTCCTTTTTTTTTTTGATGGGTTGCCTCCCATTAAGCGCTTGGTTTAACGTCACGGCCCGATGGGGTTGTTTTGACTACTCAGACTTCGTCAAGATGGAGAACCTCGATCACAGAGGTTTCCTCCGCAACTCCCAAGTACTTTTTCATGCGCTGCCCATTGACGTTGAAGCGGTGCCCGTCATCCGTCTCTAGCTCAACTGCTTCATTATTAAACACTTGTGCGATCTTATATGGGCCAGACCACCTTGATTTTAACTTTCCTGGAAACAGCCTCAACCTGGAGTTGTAGAGCAGTACTCTGTCACCAACCTCAAAGCTCCTTGGTGCAATAAGCTTTCATGATAGGCCTTCATTTTGTCCTTGTATAGGGCAACCCTCTCGTAGGCCTGGAGACGAAATTCATCCAATTCATTTAGTTGGTCCACCCTCATGTTGGCTGCCTCCTTCCAATTCATATTCAGGGCCTTAAGAGCCCAAAGCGTTTTGTGCTCCAACTCAATTGGCAGATGACAGGCCTTACCAAACACCAACTGATATGGGGACATACCATTGGGCGTCTTGTAAGCTGTCCTATAGGCCCACAATGCATCATCTAACTTCCACGCCCAGTCCATTCTTGTGGCGTTCACAGACTTGGTCAGGATCTCCTTGATTTCCCTGTTGGACACCTCAACCTGCCCACTTGTCTGCAGATGATAAGGTGCGGCAACCTTATGTTGGCGTACCCCATACTTAGCAAGGACAACCCAAAAGGATTTGTTGCAGAAGTGGGAGCCCCCATCACTAATGATAGTCCTGGGTGTCCCAAACCTGGCAAAAATGTTCCGCCTCAGGAACTGTACTACACCTTTGCTCTCATTATTCGGCAACGCTGTTGCCTCCACCCATTTGGAGACGTAGTCCACTGCCACCAGGATATACTTCATCCCAAAAGATCTCACGAATAGACCCATGAAGTCAATGCCCCATACATCAAATAACTCAATTTCAAGAATAGGGGTCATGGGTAGCTCTTGTCGCCTCGAAATGTTTCCTTGGCGCTGACACTTGTCGCACCGTCGCACCAAGTCATGCGCATCTTTATAGATGGTGGGACAGTAGTACCCACACTGTAGGATCTTTTCGGCCGTCCTGGCACCACCATGATGCCCCTCCACTGGAGAGGAGTAGCAGGCTTCAAGGATGCTCAACATTTCTGCCTCTGGGACACATCTTCTGATGACCCCATCTGCGCATGTTCTGAACAAGTATGGGTCATCCCAAAAGTACCTGCGCACATCATGAAAAAACTTTTTTCTCTGGTGAGGCTTAAGGCCTTCCGGCATAATATCACTCACCAGGAAGTTAGAAAAATCAGCATACCAAGGGACTAAGTCCGCAGAAGCGGCCAATACGTACTCATCGGGAAATGAATCATCGATGCTCAACCACTCATTGGCTTGGGCCGTGTCTTCCAACCTTGACAGGTGGTCTGCCACTTGGTTCTTTGTGCCTTTACGGTCCTAGACCTCGAAATCGAACTCTTGTAGCAGAAGCACCCATCTGATTAATTGAGGCTTAGCATCCTTCTTAGCCATGAGGTACCGGAGCACTGCGTGTTCAGTGTGTACGATCACCTTAGTGCCCAGTAAATATGCTCGAAACTTGTCAAATGCATATACCACAGCTAGCAACTCCTGCTCAGTCACAGTGTAATTCCTTTGAGCCTCGTTTAATGTCTTGCTGGCACAGTAGATGGGATGGAAGATCTTGTTGCGCTTCTGCCCCAGCACAACACCCACAGGAACTTCGCTTGCGTCACACATTATCTCAAACGGGGAACCCCAGTCTGGTGCAACCACGACGCGCGCATAGATCACTTCTGCTTCAAGGTCTCGAAGGCACGCCAGCACGCATTATCAAACTGAAATTTGACATCCTTCTCCAACAGTTTGCACAATGGGTGTGCAATCTTGGAGAAGTCCTTGATAAACCTGCGGTAGAACCCAGCATGCCCAAGAAAACTCCGGACCCCTTTTACTGAGATAGGAGGTGGTAATCTCTCAATGACTTCAATCTTTGCCTTGTCCACTTCAATCCCCTTATCTGGCACCTTATGGCCAAGGACTATGCCCTCATTGACCATGAAATGGCATTTCTCCCAATTTAAGACCAACTGGGCCTCTTCACAGCACTGCAGTGCCTTGCTTAGATTCTGCAGACAATCATAAAAAGAATCACCCACTACCGAAAAATCATCCATAAATACTTTGAGGGTGTCTTCGACCATATCCGAAAAGATGGACATCATGCACCGCTGGAAAGGGGCCGGGGCATTGCAGAGTCCAAATGGCATCCTCTTGAAAGCAAATGTGGCATAGGGGGAAGTGAAGGTAGTTTTCTCCTCATCCTCTAGGGGGATAGATATCTGATTGTAGCCCGAGTACCTGTCGAGGAAACAATACCAACCACGCCCAGCTAGCCTGTCTAACATATGATCTATGAATGACATGGGGAAGTGATCCTTGAGAGTCCATCTGTTCAACTTCCTGTAGTCTATGCATACTCGCCATCTGGTGATAGGTCTCAGCGGGACGAGCTCATTTTTATCATTAGCCACCACTGTCATGCCCCTCTTTTTTGGGACACACTGCACTGGGCTTACCCATTTGTTGTCTGAGATGGGGTATACCAACCCAACATCCATCCACTTGATGATTTCCTTTTTCACCACCTCTTGCATGGGTGGATTCAGCCTTCTCTAATGCTCGATGCTGGGCATGCAGTCATCCTCTAATTTGATTTTGTGAGTGCAGGTGTTTAGAGGGATGCCAATTATGTCTGCAATGGTCCACCCAATAGCTCGCTTGAACTTTTGGAGGACCCCCAATAGCGCCTTCACCTGCCTTGCTTGAAGATCTGCAGCCACAATCACAGGAAGAGTGTTATTAGTACCTAAAAACGCATACCTGAGGTGTTGAGGTAACTCCTTGAGCTCCAGAGCGGGTGGCTCCTCGATAGAGGGTTTTGCCGGTGGTGTTGGCCTATTTTTCAAATCCAAGTCCAACTTCCGAGGGACGAATGGTCTGGTACCCATGCCCTGTAATGCATAGATGGTGCCTTTGTACCCATCAACACCATCTCCTGGAAAGTTCATAAGCACTGCCGCCAGTGCGTCTACTGTCATATTTTCCTCCATCGAAACTTCAGAGGAACCCTCGTCATCAAAATCCATGACAGACATCACAAATAACTCCTTAGGCCTTTTCATGGCAGCACACACACTGAATTTCACCTCTTCGGTATTTAATCGGAAGGTGAGTTCTCCGCGCTCTACGTCCACTGGTGCCCTGCCAGTTGCCAAAAATGGCCTTCCAAGGATGATTGGTACCTCGAAGTCTACATTACAGTCGAGGATGACAAAATCGGCAGGGAAGATGAACCTGCCAACCCGAACTAGAACATCGCGCAGGATTCCCACGGGCCTCTTCACTGATATATCTGCCATCAGTAGCCGCATGGTCGTGGGTGTAGGGGCTCGCAAGCCCAACTGCTGATATACTGCCAACAGCATCAGGCTAATGATGGCACCCAGGTCACAAAGGGCCCGTGCAAAGTCATATGCACCAATGGTGCACGGGATGGTGAAAGCTCCTGGATCTCCCTTCTTTTCGACCAAGGATCTTGTAGCTATGGCGCTTCAGTGGTGTAAATTATCAGCTGGCTCAATCGTGGCTATCCTCTTCTTAGTAACTAAGTCCTTCATGAACTTAGCGTAGCCAGACATCTATTCAAGTGCTTCCACCCAGGTATGTTCATAGACAACTCCTTTAACATGGACAGGAACTTTTTGAACTTGCCATCCTCCGCCTTCTTTTTCAACCTTTGGGGGAATTGCGGTTGCGGTTTCGGGATGGCTGGCAGACTCGGGTATTTGGAGGTGTTCATCTCTATTGCCTGCTTGGTCGACTCTGGCTCTGCTGGTGCAGCCTCGGGTCCATCACCCCCATCGTCAACATGACCCTCCATGGGCTATGTACCTTGTCACCTGCTTTCTCCTGACCTGCATCATTAGCAACAACTGGGTTAGAAAGTACCTTACCACTTCTCGTGGTGATCGCCATGTAGTGGCCATCATATTTCGAGTTTTGCACTGTATCACTCGGTAGTGACCCAGCTTTTCTCTGGTTCAATGACGCTGAAAGCTGCCCCAACTGCTGCTCTAACTGCTTGATCGAGGTGGAGTGCGAGTCTACCAGCTGCCTAACATTGGACATTTCGCTCTTTACATCTCGCACCCCTGCCTCTGTGGCCTCCACTTTGCTAAGGACTTTTGTCATCATGTCCTCTAGCCTAGAGTTGCCGCCACCTTCATTTTGTCGGTCACAGTTTCTATAGCCATCCCTATTCTGCCAGTTCCCTTGGTAATTGTCCCGACTGTAGTTCCGACCTTGGTTACTAGAGTTGAAAACCCGGTCACCCCCCTGACTACCCAGAAACTGAGCTTCCTCATCATAGTCGCTGCCTTGATCATCATACCTGGGGAGTGCTTCCATTGCTTTTACCTTCTCAGTGCCCCTACCAAGGAACCTCTTTGACAACAAATCTATTTGTGTCCCCATATGGGCCATATCCTGGTCTTGTTCTTCCTCCTTCTTGCGCTGCTCTTCACTCATCTCAAAAACCATTCCAGAGCAGTCTGCCTCTCTGGTGTACCATGCCCTTTTAATCTTTGCCACCTGATCTAAGATGACCACTATGTCCGGGAAAGTCCTAGACATATATGACCCTCCACAAGTTGCATCAATGATTGGCTTGGTAACGAAGTTACAGGATCTGTAGAAGACTGCCTTCAAGTGTTCGTCAGTGAGATGATAGTTTGGGCACTGTTTGAGCTTTTGTCTGAATCTCTCCCAAAACTGATACAACGCTTCATTCGGCATTTGTTTATGAGACCCGATCTCATCTTTGAGCTTCAGTTTCCGTGAAGCAGGGAAGAATCTTTCTAAAAAGGCTTTCTTTAGTTCTCCCCATGTACGGATGGAATCGTGGGGGAGCTCGTTCAGTCACCTTATTGCCTCCCCAGACAGAGACAGTGGAAATAGCCTCAACCTCAGTGCTTGTTCACTAACTCCTGGAATTTTGGACGACTAACAGGTAGCCAAGAAAGTCATCAAGTGTTGATTTGCATCCTCTGTGGCAGCTCCAGTGAACAACCCCTTCAACTGCAACATCTGCAGCATGGTGCTAGTGATATAGAATTTGACCCCAGCAGGCAGAGGTGGCAGCACTATTGCCCTAGTGGTCCCAGCACCATCATCATCATCATGTGCTGCTGGTGGGTACTGAGGTCCTTGAGGTCTCAACGGGGGTTGGTGTTGCTGTGGTGGTAGGAGTGGTACCTGGCGAAGTGGTGCCGCTGGTGGTACTACATTACCAGCGAGATCATCCATACCCAATCCATCCTGTCCTCTATCAGCAGGGTTCACTGCCAACTCCCTCTGCCTTGCTGCTCGCGGCCCTGGGCGTTCATTCTGCGAATCGATTTAGTAAGCTCGGGATTGTAAGGAATAAGTGCTTTACCCTTACTTCGGGTGCTTGGCATGCAATGTTGATTCCCTACGAAGACAAAAACAAGAAATAAAGTAAAATTAGGGACTAGACTTACAAATTGAAAGTAGCAACTAATAGACTAGTTCTTTACCGCGTTCCCCGGCAACGGCGCCAAAATTTGATACGCCCAAATTACACTCCGAATAGAAGAGTAAAGCGGTCGTTAGTCAAATATAGAAGTCAACCAGAGTTAAGGTCGATCCCACAGGGAACACGTAAGAATTGATCTATTAATACCGACTTTCAGATGTAAATGCTATTCCCAAGATAAACATGCATAAAGTAAATGGGGGGCTGCGTTGTTTAATTTAAATACTTTTGTAATGTAACTAACAAAGACGTTGTTCTGGTTTTCCAACAGATAAAGAGAAGCTAGGGTTGTGTTCCCTATGACGTCTAATACGATCACTAAACTAGGTTGGTAAACTCGCTATTAATGGTTCATGCAAGATCCAACAACTTAGCTAATCCCTAGTTCACCTTTCGGTCCCTCCTAGTTATATTTCACTCATCTCCTTTCGGTCGCAGAGTGTATGCAATTCTAAACTTTGATTTTGATCTCAGAGTACCCTTACCTTTCAGTCTCAGGCACTTAGACTAGGTTCATAACCCCGAAGTTCTATTGTTAAACTCTTTTCCCAATCACTAGATCCCTCTCGGGCATGTAACGAATACAAGCTTACCCTAATGCGTCGACTCATTAAGGAGAAGTTAGAACGAAGAATTTAACAATACATGCAATAATCATTCTCACGAATTACCCCATTTTGCGTTATCTTATTGAATCATCATGGTTCCCATAACCCTAGTTGTGGGTTTAGCCTAGCATAATAGTGATAATTTGCCCACAACAATAGGATGAAAACATAATGATTGACTTACAATTGAAGGAATAAGAATCTGTGTTACAATCTTCGAACGATGATCACAATCACGAATCACACGTATTACAAAGTCAAACTATTGTTTTTTCTCTTACTCTCTTGTTTCTGCCGTTAGAACAGAGGTCCTTAATGAAATAAAATAATATACTATTTATACTAAGTAAAACTAATCCGATACAATTTAGGAAAAATAGGTTTGGCAAAGGACACGGTCCGCTAAACGGACCGTCTGAGGCCAGACAGCCCGTCAACCGGCCCGTCTGACTTAGGCTGCTACATCTGCACAAGCCGTGACATGGCCCGTGCTGTGTGAGATGGTCCGTCTGTCCTTCCATGTGGCTCCACTTGCACAAATTCTGATATTTTCGATGAGAGTCCTTTGAGTTACATCACTCACACGACACACGACACGACCTGTCTGGAGGCAGACAGTCCGTTTGCCGGTCCGTGTGAATCCCCTTGCATAATTTTCTTGAATTTTGACGAAGCCTCTCCGAGTTATGTCAATCACACGGCGAGTGGCACGGACCGACTGAAGGTAGACGACCCATGTGTCCGTCCGTGCAAGTGACATCATTTTTCACTTTGTTTTGGGTCGTTGCACCAAGTGTGGTGCCACGGTTGGTCACACGGACCGTGTAGCATGACACGACCCGAGTAGCATTACACGACCCGTGTAGACCTTCCGTGGTCCTTCACTTGGCCTTACTTTCCACTCGTTCCTTGCGATTCCCTCAGCAATCCATGCCTTTGCTATTTTCCTGAACAGTATCAAAACACACCTATTAAACTAACAAAAGTGCTTAAGAACGCACAATAATTCTATGTCTTAAGCATCGTAAAAGTTGTATTTTCATGACTCATCACATCCTTAGACAAGCGAATAGGTGGAGGTGTCTAATAGGGAAATTAAACAGTTTCTATCCAAGACTGTGAATACAATCCAAGCAGATTGGTCGCGAAAGCTGGATGACGCATTATGGGCATACCAAACAACATTCTAGACCCCTATAAGCATGTCTTCCTACCAACTTGTCTTTGGGAAAGCATGTCACTTACCAGCGGAACTTGAGCATAAAGCAATGTGGGAACTATAAAAGTTGAACCTGGATTGGAATGATGCAGCAAGCTCTAGGCTGAGCCAACTCAATGAGCTTGATGAGTTTCAATTGAAGGCATATAAGAGCTCAACCTTGTGCAAACAAAGAATGAAGCTACAACATAACCGTCGCATAGAGAACCACCAATTCGTACCAGGGGACTTGGTGCTACTATACAATTCAAGACTGAAGTTGTTCTTTGGAAAGCTCAAATCTAGATAGATGGGACCCTTTCGAGTAGCACGTGTCTTCGATCATATAGCTATTGAGCTGGAGAGATGAAGTGGAGGAACCTTCAAGGTAAATGGCCAAAGAATCAAGCTATACCTTGGAAATGTGGAAGAGATAAAGACGGTGGAAGAATAGGATCTTGAGGAAGTCTTAGTACTTAAGCCATCTATATTGTGTCGTGACAGTAAATCATGCGCTGCTTCTGAGGCAATCCAAGGTGGACACTGACACTCAGGTGCCCAGGTATGTGTTTTGACCCCTATATGTTTTAGTTTGTTTTGATTTTATGCATTGGGGACAATACACATCTTTTTTGATAGGGTGTGGGTAGTTATGTGCCTCAGTAAAGTCAGAGTAGCTTGGGTCCATAACTATCCCAATTTTTGATCCTGAGGTTTTCTTATATGTATTTGTTTTCTCCGTGGATATTTACTTTCTATTGAACCGACATGTTTAAGATTTTACATAGTATTTGTGCCATATAATACCAATGTTTATGGCATATAGCATGTTTTTGTTTTTTGTTTGAAAAAATGATACCCACCAAAAATTCTTAATTAGTAGTTAGATAGCAACCATGCATGTTTAGGTGTGTGACAATGTTTGTTCTGATAAGTGAGGATAAATTGAGATAAAAAGCATCATCCGAGAGTCTTTTGTTGATAATGTAAGTAGTGACATGTGAGTGTGAGCTTAAGTTGCTAGATTAATTTGTTTTGCTCTAATTCAGAATTTGCCATATTACTCTAAGTTAGATTGTAGATTAATTGGATTAGGAAAGGATCTTAGGACATTTTTCCTAATAGTCCACTTAGCCTAGAATGATCAACGAAAACTATGATATATCCCTTGTTCCTAATGTTTGAGCCTAACATATGCCTATTCTTTGAAAACACCTGATTAACCCCGCCTTCTTAGTTGTAAAATCCTGAAATTGGCCCTGGTCCTTCCTTGAATATAGTGCACCTTGACTGGTGCAAAAAGCCCAAATTGAGGATGACTACCAAAAGTGGCCCTGGTTTTGAAGACGGATATTGTGCACCTCAACACAGGTCAAAAGCCTAAGTTGAGGTTGATTGGTGTAACGGGGAAATGCAAATATAAGAGGATGAATTAGTTATATAGAGGAAAAAAAAGGAAAAATCATATACTGGGTGCAAGAAAAATGAGTTATTCCTTAGTTTCGAGCTAAAGGGCAAAATGAAATGTAAAAACAAGGCAAAAAGCTAAAAAATGAAAAGAAAACACACAGAAAAGATTGAAATACGAAAAAGGGAGAATAAGGTGAAAATAACTGAGTTGGTAGGGAAAAGTGAAGAAAAATACAGTGTCAAGGAGGGCCTTTAGTCACTATGCTCCTATAATACCATATCAAAGCTCCCTAAGCCTACGTTACAAGCCTCGAAGTCCTAGTGTGATCCTAGTCTAGTTAGTTGAAGGTCTGAATCATGAGTATAGAGACAAGCCTATGGTACTAGGCATTATGCATGAATATCTCTTGTGAGAGTGAGTGATTTCACATAGTCCCAAGGTTATACATGAAAACATCACTGAGTGTCAAATATGGGACTTTTTTCTGTGAAGGCACTCGCATTGCATTGTTAGCATTAGACTTTTTCAGTGATTATGGATTGTTGATAATACCTTGCTTGTCATAGTTGTGTTGTCACATGTACCAGTTTGTATTAGTTTGCTAGATAGCTATCTATTCCTGTTTTGAAAAGTTGGTGTGAGTGTATGAATTTGAGACTTATATAATGTATGTCATCGGGTGGACATCTATGTGTTACTGTATTATCTATATAGATTGAATCTGTCGCTTGAGGACAAGCAATAATTTTAAGTTGAGGGTGTTGATGTGCTACAAAAATACAACACTTTTGATGCTTAAAACTTGGAATTTTGTGTGTTCTAAATGCGATGTTATATGATTTTATGTGTTTTTGTGTTTATATTTAAAGGATTACAGGTTGGCCTTGATTTTGTGGAAAATTGCAGAAGTTGTTGATTATTTGTTGTTATATGAGACCCTTTATGGGCTGTAGATCATTCTACGGGTCGTAGGATGGTTTTGTGAACAATTCGAGTGAGGGGCTATTTTCTGAAGTTTATTCTACGAACATGCAGATGATTAGTAGAAGGTTTTATGAGTCGTAAAAGATGGTTTTTGCTCTGAGGATCAAAGATTAGGACTTTCTGATGTTTCATCAGACAAAATCCCCTTTACTGGTCGTAAACCACTTTGCGAGTCGTAAGGGTGTCGTAGAGTTTTAGTCTAAATTTCCAACAGCTGAGTAAGAGACCCCCATTATAGGCCATGGAATAAAATAAGGCCCATAAACCCTTTTGTATGGCGTACCGGCCAGTTCTCCTATTTTATTTAGGTCTTGTATTTTACTTATTATAAATAGGTTTTTAAGGTTATTTTTCAGAAGTTTTCGCCTAGTACTCAGAGAACTCAATAATAAGAGAGGGAAAATTTTGAGATCATCTTGGAGAGTCTTTGGGAACACTTGTGTTTAAATTTCATCTTTAAGCTTGTGATTCTTATCATAGTTGGATTTACTTGTTCTTATTTCTCTTGCGTAAGTGTTCAGTTAGGTTTTTTCAATCCATAATTATTGCATCTACACAAAACATGCGTAGCTAAATCCACAACTAGGGATGTGGGAACTATGAAGAAATGACAAAGTAAAATTGGATAATTCATGATTCTTGGAAGGTGTATATGCATGTATTATTTAACTATCTTCGTTTTGCATGTTTTCTGATAGTGGTCAATATTAGAACCCTCCTAGTATTACTAACCGAACAAAGGTAGTAATCAATAGTAAAAGAGATTAATTAACAGGATTCGATTGATATGTTCTTGTCTAATTAACCAAACTGGGCCAAGGGGAGGCTGTACTGGGACTAATAGGTAAGGGTTAGAAATGTACACTATGGAGATGGGCAAAGTCGCATAGTGATGTTCACCTCTCACCTTTGACCAATGGGCTTGGTGAACATAACTTATCATCCTGCATGTTGTACACTACAAAAAGGATTAGGTTATCAGTGATACTGAGTTGAGAATCATGGGGAACACAATACCCTAATTTCTCTCCATATTGAATTCTCTCTTGTGATAGTTTAGTTATATTTCTCAATTATTAATGCAAAACCTCCCTTTGGGGAAGTAAGTTGGTTAACCATTCGAATTGCAATCAGTAAATTCTCTTGAGTCTATGTATTCCCTGTGGGTTCGACCCAAAACATTGTAAGGTTCTATTTCTTCAGAGCGACCGCTTTATCCTCTAAAAAGAAGGTGTAACTTGGGTGACATCAAGTACCCTAATGATAATGGGCCTGAGGCGAGTACCCGAGTCCAAGGGCTTGAGGCTAGTAACCAAGTCCAAGAACTAAAGATGAGTACCATGTTCACAGATGGCTTAGTGGATCCACTTAAGCATTAGGAGATTCACCTTGGCAAAGTGACTTCCCCCTTCTTCCGGTGTAGGGGAAACATCGGGACTCCATGGATTAGCTCACATGGTTTATGTCGGGTATGGTCTCTCTTACTATTTTTATGAACTCCCCAAGGTTTATGGTATATGTCAATTTTTATATATTGTTTTCGTATATATGCTCATGATCCCCTCATGTTTCCATGATATATTCTTTTGATGACTTATGATGGTTCCTTCTTATTATGTACAAATATGCTTATTACAACTAATGGTGTTTCGAATTCATATAACTCATCATTTTACAACCTAAAATGATTTCCTCAAATATATTTATGGTCTCTTGATGTTACAAATAGTGCTACTCCTAAAGGGATATGACTCTCTCTTTTTAAGTATGCATGGTGTTCTTCTCTATGATTATTAATGTTTCACTTCTAGTAAAATGGTCCTTCTCTTGAAGTAGATGCTTGTTGTTCCTAAAAGGTATTATGATTTTACTTATGCATGATGATCTATGTTTCTTATTATTCCAAGTTTAGGTATTTTATCGTTAAATCAATTTAATGTGCATTCCTTACTTTACATATGTATTATCCCATGTTACATGGATTAAGAAATGTTTTAAATGATTATATTGTTGGTATTTTATGGTTTATGCTTTATTGCATTGCATGCCTACTAGTCCATTCAAAGTACTAACACATATTTTTTGCCTACATGATCTAACCATGTAGGGACCGAAGCTCTTATTCATCCTCCTCTATATGGCTAGTTGGCTTGCTTGAAGATTTCTATTGGTGAGTCCTCTATTTTGGGGAATACAACCACTTTCTTTTCATGTTACATTAAAGACTTAGTTACCTTTGAACATCTACTTATGAGGGTGAGCCGGGGAGATGTCTTGGCTCCTGTCCCATTGATGTTAGAGGTGTTGTTGGATATATGTGATGAGCTTAACTCCTATGATGCTTATGTATATGTTGTGGAAAACTTCCCTTAGTCCTAATTCCCCTTTTATGCTTGTTGTATGTTGATGATGAGATGAAAGTCTTATGTCCCTATCATCCCCATAGCATAAGTCATACTTACCCGCCCCTTAGACATTATTTGCTATGTGATCATGCTAATCCTCTTCCTCATAACATCCCCATAGTGTGAGCCCAAAGTCCCGTTTCCCCTAGAATTTACGGGTTTGTTGTTTAATTATGCTTCAGCAACCAAGGATGTGCAAACGATATGCTAAGAGGCTTGTTTGGGTTTCCTTCGGGAATCCCATTCGCCGTGTTATGTCTAGGCTCTCAGATTGGGTCATGACAAGCTTTGTATCATAGCACTAGGTTCTTAAATGGTCCTTGGAAAACCAACACACCGCATCAAATGGAGTCTTGTTCATAGTTGTGAAGCCGGCCACAACTATGAATAGGAGGCTATGCGGCAATTTAGGAAATAGTTCACTTCTTCATAATCCATGTCGTGCTTTAGACTTAAATGAAGCATTCCTCTCTCTAACCAATGATCTTTTTCTCTTCTAGATCATGCCACTCAAGAGAGTGGCACAAAGAGTGTCATGCCCAAGCCTACACCATGGATGTGGCCAGCACTTGGAAACCATTACTGGTCCCCAAGCATACCCTTTGCCTGGATGACTCACTTAATTGAAGACTTGGCATACATGTGTAAGCTTTATAAGGTAAACCTTCAAAATATCTGATTAAATGCCAAGAATATAAACCATAATGTATATAAAACCTCAAAACATCTTTTGATACAGATACTAATAAATGCTTTAAATATTCGAATGAAAAGAATAGACAGACTCACTAAACTCTTTCTATGAAGCCTCTACTAAACTAAAGATAGGTGTCGTAACAAGACTCACGGCTACCTGACTATAGAACAAATAAATAAATCAAACTAACTGACTAGAGCCCTCTAAAAATAAGGAGGTTTGACCAACCGCCACTGGAAAGTTATCTTACTGAACATCTGGTAAGATGGGTACCTGAATCTGCATCATAAAATGATGTAGCCCCAAAGGTGTTAGTACGTGTAATGTACGGTATGTAAGATGGCCAAAACAAAACATAGGATAGGATGCTTAACTGAATAACTTAACTCAGAAAGTAACTCAGTGAAATAATCAATGCAATATAAGTAAAACAATGATTTAATACATATATAAATATAACTCAATTTATATCTGAAGATAATATATACTTTAGCTTGGGAAGTTTCTCTAACCAACAACCATTACTATGAGCTTCGTGATGATACAACGTCTTTCCCACGCTGCCAGAGCCGTCCCATACACTTACAGGGTAAGGGACGGAAACTAGGGGAGTGGATCCATCCCAAAATTGGGTCATCTCTGTGGCAAGTGAGGAATTGTCTTCTGTTACAATCCTATACTATATTGGCTACGTAGTTTATGAGTTCAAGTTCTTATTACTCTCACTCATATTGGTGCTCAATACTACTCCCAAAATAACTTTTATTATGCTCGTAACTTTAAGAGTAAAAGCTCTCAAAATACCTCTTTAGTCTTTTGGGACTTAGACCAACTTTAGCTTTTCTGAACTTCTCCCAACTGGTCTCTTTTCTTTGGATGAAAGTCGCATTAATGAAAAGTATCTCAAAAACATAATTTTCTTACTCATATACTTGTAAACACATAAGCTTTAAGTATTGCTTAAACTCAACTCAAAACTATAGACATAATAACTTTTCATGAAATATCTAGGGTTCTTACAATTGCAACGTTAACCATGAAACCTTGACTTAATAACTTAATTTAGTAGTGAAATCAGTAAAGATCATAACTTTATCAAGAAAACTATATGAACAAGTATTTCAATGAAATTAACTAGTAATGGGAAAAACTTGATTTCAACTCATAAACATGATCTTGGGTAAAGATTGATAGTTAAAGATACTAAAATAATAGTAGAATAGCTTTTGGAAGGCCTTAAATACCTAAGAAAACTAGATTTCTTGAAGAACTTTGAAGAATTCACTAGCTTCTTTTGAAACCCTATCTTTTCTTCTCTTGAAAGTATGTTCTAGGTTTGGAGAATGTTTTGAGCGTAAAGAAATTAGGAAATCAAATTTAGGGATTATTTAGGTTAAAAACTAACAAGTTTAGGCTTAAAGGATGAGAAAGGATGAAAATACCCCTATTTAAAATCGTTGATAGGGTCGTCTATGAGACCCTCTAAGGCCCATATGGACCCTTTCGTACACTTTTGGGCGAATCTCGGGGTCTCTGGATCACTTTACGAGCCTCGTTCTAGGAACTGTAGAGTGTTTTACAACCCGTAGGATGGTCCGTAAAGTTGGGGCTGAAATTTGATGTTTCAGGACTTTTCCTCATTATTTAGCAGACGGGTCGTACTTTAATTTACAACCCGTAAAGAGGATTTGTAGAAGCCACTCTGCTTGGCAGTCTTCAATAAAACAACCATAACTTTTGGCTCCAAACACCAAATGAGGTGAAATCAGTTGCATTGGAAAGCTAATTCAAAAGTCCTCATTTAGTAGGTCATGGTATATCTAATTCGTTGTGTACCAAGAGTTATGGTCATTTAAAGTTGACCTTTGCATAATCCAAAGTTAAAAATTTAACCGGTAGGGAGGTTTTGAACTTGACTAAATATTTGGGGTCTCTTATGAACCTAATCCATTTCTAATACAGCTCACACATATAGGAATGAGCCTTAAAATATAGGAACACGTAAGGCATCATTAGGTTCAAGATTATATACTTACCATGAAAAATTCAGGATCGTATGGATAGAGTTGTGGGGTGTTACAAAGAGCTCCTATACCTTTGGGTGATCCTGCCCCTCTGGTTCCTCAAGCTCCCCAAAGAGAAGAAAGGGTCACATATGCTGAATATCGAAATGTCATTACTTTGGTGTCACAAGCTGTTACCAACCAAATAAACCAAGGATCCCAAGCTTCTCATGCTCCTACTCCAGTCTCAAGGGTGAGAGACTTTAGAAGGATTAACCCTACGGAGTTTCATGGCTCCAAAGTTGAGGAAGACCCCCATGAGTTCATTGAAAAAGTGTACAAAGTGCTTGTTATTATGGGGTTGAGTTCAGAGGAGAAAGCAGAATTAGCGGCCTATCAACTTAAGGGACTTGCTCAAATTTGGTTTGCACAATGGAAGCTTAAGAGGGGGAATGATGAGCCTATCCTGTGGGAGGAATACAAGGACGCCTTTCTCGGCCACTTCTTCCCTATTAAATTAAGAGAGGCAAAGATGATAGAGGTTATGAATCTTAAGCAAGGTTCCATGAATGTGAGGGAGTAATTCCTTAAGTTCGACAATCTCCAAAAATATGCTCCTCACTGGGATGTCGACTCTAGGGCAAGGATGAACAAGTTTGTGTGGGGAAATCTGACTTGGTTAATGAAGAATGTTGCATTGCTATGCTTGTTGGTGAATTGGTTTGTCTCGGCTCATGACTTATGCTGAGCAACTTGAAGGGGAGAAACTTAGGAAGAGAAGTAGTGGGGAGTCCACACGAACCGTGTGGGGTCCATATGTGGTATGTCTTAGTCTCAGACTCCACATTAAAGCCCACACACCCCACACAAGGTCAAGGGACACTTCAAGGAGCCTCTACATGGTCCGTATAGCCTCACACGGACCGTGAAGGCTTCCATGAAGCATCACCTTGGTACAAAATTTTCTAGAACTAAATTTCCAAGCTCGATTAAGGTCGTACAAAGTCCGGGTTCTTACAGCTTTTTATTGGGGTTGACTTGGTTTTTCTTGCATAAAATGAGAGGGGAAAGAAGAGAGCATATCCATAATATTTCAAAATCTCAGCACTAGTTTTGATCTTGACGGTAATTGAGTAAACAATGATGAAAAGTTGACGCTTTCAAAGAACAGTTATTTTGAGCATAGGAAACAATTCTTGAAATTATCAAATACAAATTACAAATCTAACTGGAAAGTAAAGACAAAATTTGATTACTGTAAATGTAAACATCTATATTATAAATCGTCAAAACTAAAGATCAATATGCACTGTAAATTTAAATTTCAATATGCGTATGTGTAATTATAATATTTTGGTAGATATTTAATTATTTGATCTGATTCGATAATTTTTTATTTTTATTTTTGTTTTTGGCTTATAACCAGAAATCAAATCAAATTTTGTTGGTATTTAAAATCAAAACACAACAAAAAAAGTATTTTTTTCGGGGGGGGGGGGGGGGGGGGGGGCGGGGGGCGGGGGAACACGTTCTTCAAAATAGGAAGAATCATAAAAGAATCTCGTCTGGAGAGATGTTTGGAGAAAGTGTAAATTTGCAGCAAGAATTAGTGCTAGTGCATTCCAAATTCCACAGCCTTTGCATTAAGGAGTTAATAAGCTGCAGGAGTGTCACACCCCTATTTTTCCCCGTGTGGTGTTTCAAAAAATAGAGTTTTTCCAACTAAAGTGACATTTTGAAAAACGATTATTTTATTTATTCAGTATCGCCACTTGGAATTGAGTTTTGGTATTCCAAGTCACCTAATTTAAATTCCTAATCAAAAGAAAATAACTCTTTATTTTTTTTGGCCTGCGAAAATAAAGATCGAGTAAGAAACTAATGACCGAGGGGAAGATGTTAGGCACCCCTTGAGTCCCATGTTCTAGCATGGTCGCTTTTTTTGATTTATTTAGGACTTAACTCAATTTGAATATATTATCTTGATAGGTTTCTAATAAAATATGTTATTCACCCACCTTCTTTGATTAATTCAAAACTAGTTTAAAACTATCTTATTTTATTAGTGTGGTATATTGTTAGCAGCGCTTTCCAACCTTGCCGCAATTTTTTTTATTTATTTGTAGTTTCCAATAGCATTTGCTCAATGTTAGTTAAATCCTAATGTTTGCCTATCGTTATTTATCAACCTAATCATGCTCCTAAATACAAGGTCCAAAAATATTATTTATTTATTTATTTATTTTAGTCATTCTGATGTACGAGAAATATAATTTAATAATTCAATATTAATTACATGGATCAACAAAAAATTGTTAATAGTATAACAAAAAATCATTACTCAAATTAGATGTAAAAAAGTTACAAGCTTTTCGTTTTTATTTTATTTTAAAAGAAAAAGTGAACACAATTTTATTAAGGATATGAAATATATTTTTTTACAAATTTTGTACATGTAACACTAATATGAATATGTTAAGAATTATTGCTAATGTTTTCTTTTCTTTATTTAGTCATTAATTAAAATGAAAAGAAAAACATATGTTAATGGAAACAAATATTTACATAATGAACCAGTCATTCATTATTTTCATCATTTATGTTTATTAAAGCGAATGTACGCACAACACCACAAAACAGTTGACTGTGAAAATAAGAGTAGACTTGGACAATGGATTTACTCAACATGAAATAAACTATCTTACAATTTTATACTAAATTTAACAATAAAAAATATCTAAACAAAAAGTTTATATGAACGATTTGAACACAATGTCAAAGAAAATTAATGGGCCAAGCACATATAAGATTAACAACTTTAATATATTGTGATCATATTAAATTGGACAAGAGAGATAAGTGTTACCTCTTGTAAGAATAATTTACAAAGAGTAGACTACAACAGGAACCACGAACCCGAAATTCCAAAAGCAAACCTTAAACTCAATTTTTGTTTTTCTGTAGTTGTGTTTTTTGAGAGTTCTTTTTTTTGTGTGTGTGCAGGTTTTCTTTCTTGTGTGTATGAAATGTGTGTGAAAACGAAATGTAGTAATCCTTTTTCCTTGGCTTTTGGTTGTGTGTATGTGTAGAATGACTTTGTTTCTCTTGTAGTGGAGTGGAGTTTTTTGTATATATGTTATAGTGTAATGGGGTTCGGAAGTGAAGAAACGTGGGGGGACAATGTATGGGAGTTTGGAATTGGTTCGATAAATGGGGTTAGTGGCTTAGGTAATTTAGGTTTTTTTTTCTTTTTCTTTGATTTGTTTTTATTTTGAAAAGAAAAATATAAAAACGTTAGAAAACTATTTTAGATTAAAAAATATATAAAAAAGTTAACTAGCTAAATCTAAGATATAATTGAGAAAACACTAACAATACTAGATTATTTATTAGAATTGAAATTGAAAGAAAACATATATTTTTTTAGAAATTTTCTTATCTTTAAAACAAAAGTTACACTAAAATATGACTCTATTTTTGTTGTTTTCAAATTATTCTAAATAAGCTAAAAATAAAAATATGTAATTCAGATTCAAAAAAATATTTAAATACTAAAAAGTACATAACTTATGTTTGGTAAAGAATTAGGTGCTAAAAAGGAGTTATGTAACAAACAACTTATATCATTACTAAAACCATAATACAACTAGCTAAAACCCAACTTTTGTCGTGGTAGACAAGTTCTTAGCAAATCCCACCCTTCACAATGAAACTTTGTCTCATTATAGAAGCATCTCAGTTGTTTCACTTGTACAAGTTTTTTCCAAAACTGATAGATCAAAGCTTTGGAAAATTTATACGAAAGCAGAAATATAACCTTCTTAATGCAAATTTACTTGAGTTCCACTCATTAATCAAGTCGAGCTTGAGCCAAGTAGCGAGAGAACAAGCCAAAGACTTTGACTTAGCATGACTCGTCTCCCAGCATTAATTTATTTTATTTTTTTTTAGCTCAAGGCTCATTTTATTAAATAAATAAATAGACTAAATCTATTTACATCAGATTCGTTCACAAAATATTAAGTGCTACATCTTGGCCCAAAAAAACAGCCCAACACCCGGCCTGTTTGTTCCTCTATATTCTCTAAAAAGGTGACCTATTATTCTCCACCGCCATTTCCTTCGCATAGTCAACAATGGCAAAGTCTTTTGGTTGACCCTTCTTCTTCTTCCTCTTTTCTTGTTCTGTACCCATGTCCACCCACCTTCCGATCTCGATCTTTCCTATTGTCATCACCTAATATGAGTATGTATCTCCTCTATATCTCTTACTTGTTGTTTTTCGCATGCCCTTTACCGTTCTTTCTCTTTGCACAGATGGCAGCACTGTGATTCTTGTGATTTCTTCAGGTGGAAGCTCCAAAGCATCCTTCTTTCTTGGTTTCAGCGGGTGGATTACCTAGCTAATCACGCCTTCACACAATAGAATAAACAAGTCTATCAATGACACCTTTCTACCGATTCCACCTAAACCTTCCGGTTCAGCAGAAATTAAATATCTATGGGGAAAAAGAACATAGGCAAGAAAACCCTTAGGATTCAAAATTTGGGGTAGTTATAGGCCAAGGCTACTCAGACATCACTAAGGCCTTGAACTACCCAAACCCCATCGAAAAAGAGGTGCATTATCCTTAATGTACACAAAAAAGGAAAAATAAAGGACCGGGGTCAAAAAGGACATACATGGGCACCTAATCGCCAGTCTTTACCTTGGGTTGCCTCTGAAGCAGCGCCAGATTTATTGTCACGGCATGACATAGAAAACTTGGGTACTAAGACCTTTCCAAGTGTCCATGCTTCCTCACCAAATGTGGTGGAAGGATCAGTGATGCTCTCATCGCCAGTAGTCATAACCATTTTACACCGTTCAATATTCTTTAGGTTCTGCATTGTGTTGCTGGGCACTATGCCTTTTTAATACTCGCTGAGTTGAGTTGATATTTGTACAAATTGTAGTTCTTTCATTTGATAGCAGAAAAATAAGGTTCAATTTTTTATTTACACTGGAGATGTCGGACTTAATCCCCCCTCAAGGTTTCATCTTATGTGTCAGCCTTCCTCAACAGTTGGCCAAGCATCTCCTCAACCTTAGGAGTACTGGTACCATATCACGGTTGTGGGGAGGCACATAGTGAATTCTCTTGTAGCCATCTTTGAGGTCCCCTCTGCACATCTTTCCTGTCCCTCTGCCTCGTGTGGTAACTTTCATGGTTACTTTTAGAACTAACTAGTTCTCGCATCTACTTTATCAACACCCTCATGTTGATATTATTTGAAGCAAGATTTTTCATAATCTTCTCATTTATCCTTGCTTGCTCTTGGCTTATGTCGGTCATACCTGAGCTTATGGTTAGAGGTTTATTCTTGGCCCCCCATACGCGATTCAACTTGGCTGCCATATCTAGCTGCTCAACAATCTATGTGAATGATTGATCTATGAATATGCCCCCCAAGATGGTGTTGACATATGCTTGGCTATTTGCGTCTAGGGAACGGTATACGATCTCCACCAAGGCATCATCAACAATTTTGTGGTCTGGTAAACTCCTCAAGCACTTTGTGAACCCCTCCCATGTAGTGCTGGTCAAGTCACTAGATGTTGCTCAAAGTTATTGATTTGTTCTTTAAACTTGAGCTTTTTTCGATCTCGGAAAGTACATCTCCAAAAAGGTCTTTTGCAACTCAGCCCAACTGTAGATCAAACTCTGCTGGAGCTCGAATGTTTATAGTGTTGCGTTTCCTGTCAGAGGTAATGGGAAGACACAAAGTCCCCCAGTATCCACAGACAAGCTATGCGTTCCTATCGCACTCTTGCAGATAAATGCAATATTGTGTAGATGACTATGCAGATCAATTGATGGTAGGCCCGCGAACAACCCACAGTCCTTTAGTATGTGAAGGAACCCACTCGAGAACATGAACTTTGTGTTGGCTGGTAGTGGTAGTAACACGATAGCTCCAGTAACGTCTTTAGCCATAGGGTTCAGCTTATATTGATTCCACTTATAAGCTTTAGTGTTGAAGTCTTGTGGCTACGGAGCAATGTCCTCAAGAGGAGGAAGGTTTAATTATTTGCATTCTCAATCACATTCTGGTTCAGAGTTGCATTTGCCGTATTATTTGCATTGTCTTGGGAAATTCTTCTTAGTCTTCTCTTGTTCTCTAGGCCAGACAGAGTCAAGGGTATGCCACTACTGCACATGTTGGGGATACATTACACCTATACCCTGAAAGAAAATAAAAATAACAAAAAGCATAAAATGAGGGAAATAGGGATTAATTCTAAAATTACTTGAATTAGACAAGTCTAGCCGTATTCCCTAGCAACTTTGCAAAAATTTTGATGTCGCCAAGCTATAATTCATTTTTAGGCTAAAATGGTCATTGTCAAAATACATAACCTAACCAAGGTTAGGGTCAAATCCTACAGGGAATATGGTAGACTTCAACACATTCAATTGCAATTCGGGTTAATTAACCAGCTTATCTCCCCAAAGGGGGAAGAGGGGAGTTATGATAACTATTAAAAGTAATGATGAACTAAGACAATAATTAAACCACTATAAAGAGAAACTAGGGTATTGTGTTCCCCATGATTCAATAACTCAATATCACCAGATAATAAAATCCTTTTTCTAGTGTGTAGCATGCAAAACATTAAGTTAAGTTCACCAAACCCTTTGGCCCAAGCGAGAGGTGAATTTCACTACATGATTCGGTCCATCCCCACAGCGTGACATTACTAACCCTTACCTATTGTCCCAGTACAACCTCTCTTTGGCTTTGTTTGGTTGATTAGACGAGAAATATTGATCGAATTAATCTCTTTTCCTATTCAATATTATCTTTATCCTGTTAGTAAAACTAGGTAGGTTCTAATGTTCTCCACCATTAGAAAACATTCAATATGAAGAGGTTTAATTATTACATGCATGCACACTTTCTAAGAATTATGAATTATTCAGTTTTACTTTGTTAGTTTTTCATGGTTCCCACAACCCTAGATGTAGATTTAGCTACTGATGATCAATGTAAATGCAAGACTCGTGAATTTGAATAATATAATATAGCACTTACACAATAGAATTAAGCACAAGAAATTCAACTCTTCTATAAGAATCAAAAGATTAAAATTCAAAGATGAAAATAAACTTTTACAAGTGTTTCCCAAACTCTCTAATTTCTCCACTATTCCCCTTTTTGTTATCTATGAAAAAAGATGTAAAAACCTATTTATAGTGTTTAAAATACAAAATCAAAACAAATTAGCACAACTGGGTAGGCAAGCTCTACGAGGTACTCTATGAGCCGTATAGCAGTTTATGACTCGTGATCAGGCTTTCGTGAACTGTTGCTTTAATTCTGGATTTGTCTTCTACGAGACCCCTCTATGGCCCATAGGGGGTTTCGTCTGATGGAATTTCAGTAAGTCCCCACCTTCTGATCCTCCGGGTATGATAGCATGTCTACGGCTCGTAAAGTCTTCTATAGCCTGTCTACATATTTATAGGCTCAACTTAAGTAATACACCCTTCACTAGAATTGCACATGGAACCCCTTTACAGCTTGTAAAATACTCTAGGCCCGTAAAGGGTCTCGTGCATCATCACTTTCAACAACTTCTACACACTTAGCCAAAAAATAGTGCCAACCCCGAAATCAAACAAAAAAACATAAAACACATTAAATATACTAAAATCACACTGAAACACAGAAAATTTCATGTTTTAAGGATCAAAAGTGTTGTATTTGTATAGCACATCAGAGCCCGGGACATGTCTTGGCCCCTGTCCTATCTTATGACTAGAGGTATTGTTTGACATCTTGTAGGCACTTGTACGGATATGTGTGAGATGTTGATGTTTGCAGCTTATGATTATGGATATCTATTGGATATGGTCATTATGATTTGAATATGAGTATTATGATGCGATTATGTTATGATATAGAAATGCGGAAGATCCTAAGTCCCATGTTGCCCTCATAGCATGAGTCATACTTACCTGCCCCTTAGTCCTTATGTGTTATGTGCTATGTGAATTCATGTTAATCCCCTATCCCTATAACATTTTCATAGCATGAGTCCTACTTTTCCATCTCTTAGAAATATATGTTTAATATTTATATACGCTTCTGAACTGATGATGTGAATATGGATACTTTGAGGCTTGTTTGGAGACTCTCGGGTTCCCATTTTCCATGTTACTTCAGTAATGCACCCTTCACTAGAATTTCACATGGAACCCCCTTTACATCTTGTAAAATACTCTAGGACCGTAAAGGGTCTCGTGGATCATCACTTTCAACAACTTCTACACACTTTGCCCAAAAAATAGTGCCAACCCCGAAATTCTTCAAAACAACATAAAAACACATTAAATATACTAAAATCACATTGAGAACACATAAAATTTCAAGTTTTAAGGATCAAAAGTGTGGTATTTTGATAGCATATCAAAGCCTAGGACATGTCTTGGCCCACGTCCTATCTTATGACTAGAAATATTGTTGGACATCTTGTAGGCTCTTGTACGGATATGTGTGACATGTTGATGTTTGGAGCTTATGATTATGGATATCTATTGGATATGGTTATTATGATTTGAATATGAGTATTATGATCCAATTATGTTATGATATAGAAGTGCGGAAGATCCTAAGTCCCATATTGCCCTCATAGCGTAAGTCATACTTAACTGCCCCTTAGTCCTTATGTGCTATGTGCTATGTGAATTCATGTTAATCCCCTATCCCTATGATATCCTCATAGCGTAAGTTCTACTTTTCCATCTCTTAGAAATATATGTTTACTATTTATATACGCTTCCGAACCGATGATGCGAATATGGATACTTTGAAGCTTGTTTGCAGATTCTCAGGTTCCATTTTCCATGTTACTCATAGAGCCTAGGTCCGGTTCATCACAGTTTTAATGAGCTACTCTTGCGATGATGAAGTTATGGTTTCAAAGATAATGAATGTTAAGTGCATACGATCATGTTTATTACTATTCCATAGGATTTGACTTAGCCCGGAGAAGGGTTGAGGTGGGATTTGATTAGGTGGACATTAAGGTTATCCACTTAAGAGAATCCTAGTAGCAACCTATTGTCCAAAAATATGTTGACACCATAGGCTTACTTTTTAGCCTAGGCAAGTGGATCCACATACGGCCAAAATATTAAAGTTAAAGGATAAATATGACAGAGTTCTACCTAGAAAGTAGTCTCCCTTTCCAATGTAAGGGTTATGTTGGATTTTATGTTATAGCTCGCATGATCTCTTTGTTGGTTATGGTTCTTTTGACACACATATATGATATTTCCTAATGTTTATATTGCTTCAAGTATGATTTAAATTGCGTTGGTCATTTCATATCTACAAATGTATTTGTCCTACTTTATGATATGCATATTGCATATATGATATTTATAACTTCCTTTATTGCATTGCATCCCAGATGCTTAGTATATTTCAAGTACTAATGCATACTCTATGCCTGCATTATCTAAAGTGTAGGGACAGATGGCGCTCCTCCTCCTTGCACTCGTGGTTTATTTGAGTTGTGATTGAAGACCTTTTGGTGAGTCCTCATGCTTCGAGAAACCTACCTATTCTCTGGCTTGTTATGTCTTTAGACTTTGAGACTCTATTTTTATATCACAATTGAGAGTGAGCTTTGGACATGTCTTTAGCCCTCGTGTAAACACCCAGATATCGTGAGACTTTATTGCTTAAATCAAGTTTTCAAAGGTGTGTGACCCATAGGGAATGCTTGTTTATGGCTTTGTGGCTTAAGAAAGGATTTAAGGCTTGGTGACCCTCTACGGAACCTCTCACGAGCCGAGGTCCTCACCTCGAGCTGTGGAAGGGCCCTTTGGTAGGAGGCCCAGTCTTCCAGCCAAAATTTTGCTAAGGTAGCCGCCACAGGGCCCTTACATAGGCCATGCAAGCCACTATGAGCCGTGGTGGGGTCTTATGGTCCTCACCACAAGCCGTGGTGAGGTGTTTCATAAAGCCCTCATCCTAAAATGTGGTTCTAAGTATAAAATTACCTTCTCGGAACTTTGGTCATTTCTATGGATTGTTGTACGATCAATACACCTTTGAATGGACCATGAATCATTAGTGGAAATGTCCTTAGTTTGAAAATTATCTAAGTTTCTGAATATCCTTACCACGAAATTTCATGACCCGGATAAAAGGCCTAGGAGTTATACGGCGAATGGGAACGCAATAGTTCCTAAACAAGCCTCATAGCATCTACATACACATCATCGGTTCGGAAGCATGTAATAAAGCAATAAACACATAGTTCTAAGGGA
This sequence comes from Solanum rostratum, assembly GCA_029948455.1. Taxonomy (NCBI): domain Eukaryota; kingdom Viridiplantae; phylum Streptophyta; class Magnoliopsida; order Solanales; family Solanaceae; genus Solanum; species Solanum rostratum. The sequence goes on from CM057045.1 coordinate 35,125,858, forward strand.
TGGGAAAGTATGACTCACGCTATGGGGATATCATAGGGATAGGGATTGACATGGATTCACAAAACACATAGCATATAAGAACTAAGGAGCAGGTAAGTATGACTCACGCTATGGGGACAGAAGGGACTTAGGACTTTCCACCTTTCCCATCTCATCATTAACACATCATCATATCATCATCAAAGAGAAATCCATAATCATAACCTCCAATAGCAAGTACCATAACATAACACAAGTCTGTACATAGAGTTTACATGTTGTCTAATAATGCCTCTAAGTCATAGAATAAGACTGGGGCTAAAACATGTCCTAGGTTCACCCTCAAAGTAAAGACATAAGGGAAAGTAGAAAATAGATAGATAGAAGGTGACCTTCCCTTAGATAGTAGGACTCACCACAAATAATTCTCACAATCCATGCTAACCATCAAGAGGTGGATGTAGATAGTCTCCCGTCTATATATGGTTAGATCTTGTAGGAAAAGAGTATGTGTTAGTACATTTGAATATACTAAGTATGCAGTCATGCAATGTATATGAACTCATTAAACCTTCATTCAATGTTAGATGGCAAAGGCACATATATAGAAAGAAATATCTATACAAGAAAGAGTAATATATCAAAATGCCATGAAATTCATGATGCATGAAATCTCATGGTACTTCAACCTAAGGAGAATGAAAGCTCAATCGAAATCTAGACCGTATAGGCTATTATATGGAATACCAGTGTCTTACCCACACCAAATAACAAGTGATTTACTTGCCAAAGGTAGACCATACTTCTCCTTACGGGCCTCCCATTTTGGAGAAGTAACTTTACCTTACGGGCACTCCCATTTCAGTAAGTATTTTCATCAATCATATCGTAATTGTAACCATAAGTTATAGGGCTCCCATTTCGGTAAAGGTTATCATACACATGAACCTATATTTGGCAAATCATACTTCAATTCGTACTTACATGCATAGAAATAGCTCATTCACCTATATACATACTAGCGTAAACACCCAAAGTTGCTCAAAGAGCTCATAAACATTATTGGTGATCACATTTCATGTCATAATAATACTTTTCATCAAAGCCACATTCATCAAAAATAATTGGGTCTTAACCTACATCATAATCTTCATGAAAATAAATGCTCATGTATGCATATGCTATGAATGATGAGAGAATAGCATGGAAAATAGAGATTCATACTTAAAATAACAATATAAGATGAAATCAAAGTAAATCCATGAAGAAATTCACAATTAAAGCTTACTTGAGATTACCCATGCCTAAATTAAACATTTAAAGGGACATGCATATTGAAACCTTCATAACATCAATGCAATTCAACAAATTAGGGCTTAAATCACTTTTAAAACATCAAATTAATGTAATCCATATGTCAATTGAATCAAATTAACCTCAATTTGAAAGACCTATATTCAAAGTAAGTTTAAAATTCATAAATTAAGAAGTAAGAAATGTTAGGGTCATCATGGTTGAAAGGCACCATGAATAATTCCTACATACTTTAGATAATTACAAAGAATCAAGAAGACATTGATTGAAGAAGAAGACCCTTCCTTGAGGTCCAAGCTAATTCTCAAATGTCACACTTGAGAGGAGTTCTTAGATGAGCGAATTTGAATATTCTAAGTGTAATGAATGAATTTGAATAAGTATAGAGGAGTATAGGTCTTCTTAAGGGTTTAGGATAGGTTAGAAAGTTATAAATGACCCTTAGAAATAACTAAAATTACAAGAAAGTCATTAATGAAATGAGCTTCAAAAAGTGTACACAGGTACCATGGAGGAGCTCCATGGTATGTGAAGAGATCCATAGACTGTGTAGTGGTCCGTGGTACTGATCTTGGCCAAATATCTAGACAAGATCATCTTCAAAGAAAACATATAGTTCGTGCAAGTGACTCAAGTTCTGAGACGGTGATTTCATACTTAGAATCATATTTTAAGATAAGGGCTTCACGAAACACCTCAACACTGATCTTAGAGCTTTGCACAGCCCATGAAAGGGCTATGTGGTACTTGCCTTAGCCACTTACTTAGTTGGAAGACTGGGGCACCTTCGAAGGGCCCCTTCCATGGCCAGTAGTGAGGATCACATGAAGGGCCACCAAGTCTCTCAAAGTCATACACAAGATCTCTAGAAACCTGAATTTAAGCATCGATAAATTCTCAAAAAATTTGGATCCTTACATCATCTCCCTCTTGGGAATATTCATCATCGAATGAGAATCAGATTAGCTAGAAAGGCTTGACTTGAACATGAATCATCTTAACATGGAACACCATGCATAACTCATTTCTTGAAAATCATTGTAACTCATTCTCAAAACATCCTTTAAATCATTTTCGTGAACACGTATGCATGTCATGTCATGAAACACAAGAGTGAAAGAATTAGGACAATTTAGAATAGAACCTAATAACTTAAGATTGAGTAGATTGGAAAAGATAGCGGCATAGCCTCATCATATCCGTCTCCGCTTCCCATGTAGCACTCTCCATATGTTGATTCCTCCAAAGCATTTTAACCAAAGCCACATCCTTGTTGCGAAGCTGCTTTACTTGCCTATCCAAGATCTCAACCAAAACATCCTCATAGGACGAGCTCTCCTCAATTTCAGCACCTTCCAAAGGCACAGTTGCACTAGGATTAACAATTAATTTCCTCAACATAGACAAATGGAAAACCGAGTAAATAGAATTCATCTCCCAAGGAAAATCTAATCTGCGGGGCACTTTATCAATCCGCTCAACTATCTCATAAAATCCTACATATAGGGGACTTAACATTCCCTTCTTACCAAACACATTACATGCTTCTTCAGAGAGACCTTCACATACACCCAATCACCGACATGGAATTTAAGATCTTTCTTTCTAACATTCGAATAAGACTTCTGGCGACTTTGAGCAATCTTCAGCCTCTCCTTAATCAATTCACCTTTTCCATGGCTTCAACCACTAAATTCAGGCCTATCAATGCCATCTCAACCAGCTCAAACTATCCTACCGGGGATCTACACCTTCTACCATACAAAGATTCAAATGGTGCCATACTAATGCTAGCTTGAAAAATATTGTTGTAGGCGAACTCGATAAGTGGTAGGTGATCATCCCAATTACCCTTGAATTCCAACACACAAGCTCCTATCATTCTGCTAATGTTTAAATCATCCTTTTGGCTTGTCCATCAGTTTGAGGTTTGAAAGCAATACTTAATTTCACCTTAGTGCCAAGCCCTCTTTGGAACGATTTCAAAAAATGAAAAGTAAATTGAGTGCCATGATCTGATATGATAGACTTAGGTACTCCAGTGCCACCTTACTAACTCTCGGATGTACAAGCTTGCATAATCTTTGACATTATAGGTAGTCTTGATGGGTATGAAATGAGCCAATTTAGTCATCCTATCAACTCTAACCCAAATAGAATCAAATTTCTTTCGGGTTCAGGGCAAACCAACCATAAAATTCATATTCACATCTTTCCACTTCCAAGTGGGAACCTCAATATCTTGAGCCGAACCACTGGGCCTTTGATGTTCAACCCTCATTTGTTGATAATTAGGAACTCGAATTCAATCTTGGCTATGACTTTCTTCATTCCATGCTACTAGTACACTTCCCTCGAATCCCGATACATTTTGATGGATCCCGAATGTATGGAATAATGAGAGTTGTGGGCTTTACTCATGGTCAACTCTCTAAGGCCATCAACATTTGGAACACACAACTAATCTTAATACCAAAGCACACCATCTCCCCTTTGGGAGAAAACCTCAACCTTTTCTTTTTTTTGCAACCAACTTCTTTAACTCCGTCGAAGATGGGTCCAAATCTTGTTTTTCCTTGACATAACAACCATAGAAGACTCAGCCCCATTTTGAACACGAATACAACCATTATCAGAGTCAGCCAACCTAAGACCCAACCAAGCAAAATCGTTGACATCTTTTATCAATTCTTTCTTCCCTCCGTCAACATGGACCATACTCCCCATAGGTAGCTTACGAAGGGCATCAACTGTAACATTAGCCTTGCCAGGATGATATTGAACACTCATATCGTAATCCTTACAAAGTTCCAACCATCTCCTTTGGCTTAAGTTAAGATATCTTTGGGTGACCACATATTGCAAGCTCTTGCGATTTGTGAACGCATTAACATATACTGCATTAAATAATACCTCCAAATCTTGAAAGTAAATACAAGACGCTAACTCAAGATCATGAGTCGGATAATTTTGTGTATGTACCTTTAATTTCCTTGATGCATAAGCTATCACCTTGCCATGTTGCATGAGAATGCAACCCAACCCTATTCGCAAAGCATCATAATACACCACAAACCCATCTAAGCTATTCAGTAGAGTCAAAATAGAAGTCGATGTAAGTCAGTCTTTCAAAGTCTGAAAACTCTTCTCACACTCATACGATCATGTAAACTTGGTCCTATTTTTACTCAATTTTGTCAATGGAGATGAAATGATTGAGAAACCTTTAACAAATCTCTTATAAATACCTACCAACCCAAGTAAACCTCGAATATCTGAAGGAGTCAATAGTCTAGGCCAATTATTTACGGCCTCAGTCTTCTTTGGATCAACCTTAATACCATTACCGGATACCACATGGCCAAGAAACGCTACTTCGCCTAACCAAAAATAACATTTATTGAACTTGGTATACAATTGATTCTCCTTCATTGTTTGAAGAACCAACCTCAAATGATCTATATGCTCCTGCTCACTTCAGGAATATATCAGAATATTATCAATGAGGAGAACTACAAAACTATTTAGAAATGGATTGAAAACCTAATTCATAAAATCCATAAACACAATTGGAGCATTAGTCAAACCGAACGACATCACTATAAATTTAAAATGCTGGTATCTCTTTCAAAAGACCATTTTGGGAATGTCACACTCTCTGAACCTCAGTTGATGATACCAAAAAGGAGGTCAATCTTTGAGTAATAAATAGCTCCTTGATGTTGATCAAACAGGTCGTCAATCCTTGGCAACGGATATTTATTCTTGATGGTTACCTTATTCAATAGGCTATAGTCAATGTATATTCAAAGTGACCCATATTTCTTTCTCATGAATAACACTGGAGCACCCCATGGATATATACTTGTCCTAATAAAGCCTTTATCCAACAAATCTTTCAATTGATCATTTAACTCCTTTAATTAAGCTGGTTCCATATGATATGGAGGAATAAAAATAGGTTGAGTATTCAGTAGGAGATCTATGCCAAAGTCTACTTCCCTTTCGGGAGGAATACCGGGCAAATCTTTGGGGTGAATATCTAAAACTCATTAACCACTGAAACTAACTCAAAAGTAAGTAACTTAGAGTCCACATCTCTAACCCTCACAATTTGATAGATGTTCCCCTTAGAAATCATATTTTGAAGCCCATCCTTTAATTCAGTTGGTTCAGTACGATCGATTATATGTTCTGGATGTTGATGGTCTTTGAGAGGTGATCATGAGTGAATCCTATGAATCTCATTATTATATACATCCAGGATCTACCAAAATGTATCAGGGCTTAACAGAAGTATATTAGTAGCATGGTATGAATAAAGACATAGCCAATTGTGTATCTGAATGTCCTAATTGTCAACATGTGAATGTAGAACATCAAAGGCCTAGTGATTTGTCTTAAGATATGGAAATTCCTACTTGAAAGTGGGGAGATGTGAATATAGATTTTATGGTTGGTTTACCCCGTACCCGAAGGGAATTTGATTCTATTTGGGTCATCATTGATAGGATGACTCAATTGGCTCATTTTCTACCTATCAAGATTACCTTCAACGCCAAAGATTATGCCATGTCGTATATTTGAGAATGGGTTAGGTTGCATTGTGTACCTATGTCTGTCATATCAAATCGTGGTGCTTAATTTACTTCTCACTTTTAGAAATCATTTTAAAGAGGGCTTAGTATTGAGGTAAAGTTAAGTACCGCTTTCCATCCTCAAACCGATGGACAAGCTGAAAGGGAACTTCAAACTCTGTAAGACATATTAAGGGCTTGTGTGTTTGAATTCAAGGGTAATTGGGATTATCATCTACCACTTATCAAGTTTTCTTACAACAATAATTTTCATGCTAGGTTTTGTATGGCGCCATTTGAGGCTTTATACGAAAGAAAGTGTAGATACCCAGTGGAATGGTTTGAATTTGAAGAGATGGAATTGATTGACTCGGATTTGGTGTTGGAGGTAAAGTTGATTAGGGAGAGGTTGAAGATGGCTCAAGTCACCCAAAGTCTTACTCGGATGATAGGAAGAGAGATCTTGAATTCCATGTCGGTTATTGGATGTATGTGAAGGTCTATTCTATGAAGGTTGTAATGAGTTTTGGTAAAAAGGGAAAGGTAAGTCCCAGTATATAGGCTCTTATGATATAGTTGAGCATATTGGCAAAGTGGCCTATTGATTAGGATTGTCTTTGGAGATGAGTTCGATTCACTCGGCCTTCTATGTGTCTATGTGAGGAAGTTGATCGGTGATCCTAGTTCGATTGTGCCTTTAGAAGGTGTTGAACTTGAAGAGAACTTGTCCTACAAGGAGGTTTTAGTTGAGATTTTGGATAGAAAAGTAAAGCGGCTTTGCAATAAGAATGTGGTTTTGGTTAAAGTTCTTTGGAGAAACCAACATGTGGAGAGTGCTATATGCGAGGCGGAGACAGACATGATGAGGCTCTATCCCTATCTTTTCCAACCTACTCAAGCCTAAGGTATTAGGTTCTTCCTATTCAAAATGGTCCTAATTCTTTCACTCTTATGTTTCATGACATGACATGCATATATGTGTACAAAAATGCTTCAATGAATGTTTTGACATGAGTTTTAATGATTTTATGATTTTCAAGAAATGAGTTATCCATTGTGTTTCAATGCTAAAATGTTTCTTGTTCAAGTCAAGCCTTTCTAGCTAATTTGATTCTCATTCGAGGACAAATGTTCCCAAGGGGGAGATAATATAAGTACCTGAATCTCGTGAGACTTTATTGACACTTAAATCAGGTTTCTGGAGGTGTGTGATCCATGGGGAATGCTTTTGTATGGCTATGTGTGGCTTAAGAAAGGATTTGATATTTGGTAACCCTCCAATGAACCTCCCACGGGCCGAGGTCCTTACCACTGGCCATGGAAGGGGATCTTGGTAGGATCCCTAGCCTTCCAGCCAAGATTTGGCTAAGGCATCCACAATAAGGCACTTGCATGGTCCCTACAATCCACCATGAGCCGTGGTAAGGTGTTTCGTGAAGCCCTCATCCTAAAATATGGTTCTAAGTATAGAATTGTCATCTCAGAACGTAGATCATTTGTAAGGATTGATGTATGGTCGGAGCACCTTTGAATAGATCGTGAACCATCAGTAGAAATGACCTTAGACTAAAAAATTGGCTAACAATCTGAAGACCCTTATGACGGACACTTGTATGGTCCATTGTAAGTTGTACGTTCCATGATGCCTTTTCACGGGCCACTTGCTCTCTTTTTAATGCTCGCTTCATTAATGGGTTTCTCATAAGTTTGGTGCTTTCTAAGGGTCATTTGTGACTTTCTTTATCCTAAACCCCAGAAAAGTCCTATGCTCCTCTATTTTTATTCAAATTCCTTCATTACACTTAGAATATTCAAATTCTTTCTTCTAAGAAGTTCTCTCAAGGGTGCCATTGGAGATTTAGCTTAGAGTTCAAGGAAAGGTCTTCTTCCCTAATCAATTTCTTCTTGATTCTTCTAAATTATCTAAGGTATGTGGGAGTGATTCATGGTCCCTTTCAACCACAAAAGCCTCAAACACTTTTTACTCCTTCATGGATATCAAGCATACTTTTAATATGAGTCTTTTGAATTAATATTGATTTGATTCAATTGAGATATGAGAAAGATTTAATTAATGTTTTTAAAGTGATTTAAGCCCTATATGTTGAATTGCATTGATATTATAAAGGTTTGAATATGCAAGTCCCTTTAAATGTTGAATTTCGGCATGGGTAATCTCAAGTATGATTTAAATGTGAATTTCTTCATGGATTTACTTTGATTCCATCTTATATTGTTATTTTGAGTATGAATCTCTTTTGCCTATGATATTTCTCTCATCATTCATTGCATATGCATATATGAATATTGATTTTTCTTAAAGTTCATGATGTGGGTTAAGTCCTAATTATGATGATGATTATATTTTTAAGCAAAGTATGGGTATGATAAGAATGTGATCACATAATGTCTATGATATGGCTCTTTGAGCAATGATGAATATTTACACCACTATGTATCAGTATGAAGGAGCTATTCATATGCACAAAAGTATGATTAGGGTTTCTAGCCCAAGTGCGCATGATTATGAAGTATGTTTTTAGCATTTGAGCCTAAGTATGCATGATTATGATTTGAAAGCCTAATTACTCTTTTCAAGCATGTATAATTATATGTATTCTTGTGGGATGATGACTTAGCACCGAGAAGGCTTTTGTGAGAAGGGATATCTTGAAGGTCCCTTATATAAATCCTCAAGTCCTATAATTATGTGTCAAACATAGGTTCATGTTTGTTCCCCCTTTAAGGGATTATTTTAAGGATCTACCTTTGTCAAGTAGGTTATTTATTTATCCATTATCGGGAAGATGACAGAGTTCCAAGTTATAGCTCACTTTGTCTTATGTCAATTAAGGTCCCATCCCCTCTATATACAAAGTGTTTTGGCATTCATAGATCATGATTTCATGGCATATTGACATATTATTCTTTCCTATATGATTCGTTTTATATATGTGCTCTTGTCATCTAACATTTATTGTAGGACAATAGATTCATAAGCATTTGCATGCATGCAGACTTAGTACATTCAAACGTACTAACAGATACTCTTTGCCCACATGATCTAACCATGTAGGGACTAGAGTCTATCTTCATCCACCTCTTGACGGTTGGATTGGATTGTGAGAGTTGGTTGTGGTGAGTCCTATCATTCAAGAACAAATCACATTCTAGCTACCTATTATGATATTTCTCGTATGTCTTTACTTTGAGAGTGGGCCCCGGACATGTCTTGGCCCCCGTCCTAATCTTTAACTTAGAGGCATTATTGGATAACATGTAAGCTCCATGTATGGATTTGTGTTAAATTATGCTATTTGCTTATGGAGACTATGATGATGGTAGCTCTTGATGTTGATGATATGATGATATGTTGATGATGAGTTATGGAAATATGGAAAGTCCTAAGTCCCTTTTATCCTCATAGCATAAGTCATACTTACCAACCCCTTAACTCTTATGTTCTATGTGATATGTGCTATATGAATCCATACAAATCCCTATTCCTATGACCTCCCCATAGAGTGAGTCCTACTTTCTCGTCTTTTATAACTATGTGTTTATTACTTTATTATGTGCTTCCAAACCGATGATGTGTATGTGGATGCTATGAGGCTTGGTTAGGGACTCTCGTGTTCCCATTCGCCATGTAACACCTAGGCCGTTCGTCCAGGTCATGACACCTTATCTTTTCTAAGATTAGAGGTACTGTTGGACACATGTATGGATTTGTCATGCCATTCTATTTCTTTGCTAGTGATTCATATTAATCCTGTAGTCCCATTTTTCCTTACTTTATGCTCTTAATATATTCATTACCTATGAAAGGCTTGAATGACTGCTAAGAAGCTTGAGTAAGGGTCTCTCAACATTCTCATGTGTGGTGTTGTGCCTAGGGCTTAGCTTGGGTCGTGAAAAACTTGGTATTAGAGCCTGATTTTTGAAGTGTTCCGGGGAGTCCAACATACTGTGTCATGTATAGTCTTGTTCATGTATGTGAAGCATGCCATATCTATCAGTAGGAGTATCCAAGGTGTTTTATGAACTTCCCCATCCTTCATGATTTCTTGTCATACATTAAAGTTTTCCTAAGACTTCCACTATCTAATGAATCTTCAATTTTTGCTTTCCATACAATGACTTTAGAGAGAGTGCCTACGAAGAAAGATTAATTTAAATGAGGGACAAGTTCTTCTTGTCTATCAAGCTCCCCATGATGAAGCAATCACACATGCAGAGTTCTAAAATGTCATCATAATGTTGGCTCAAATTGTGGTCATCTAAGGCATTTCCCGTCTTCTCCAAGTGCCTACTCAAGCTACTACGATCTGAGACTTCATGAGAAGGATGAATCCATCCAGATTCCATGACTCTAAAGTTCATGAGAACCTCTAAGAATTCAATGATGAGGCCTATAAGACTATAGCAATTATGGGGTGCCATTTAATGATAATGTCAAGCTTATGGTTACCAACTTAAAAGTGTGGCCAATGGGTGGTATGACCAATGGATGATGAAGAGAGGTGAATATGTGTGTCCTATTGAGTACATGGAATTTAAGAGCTCTTTCCTACGTTGGTTCTTCCTATTAGATCTAACAGAGGCACAAATTTAAGAGTTCATCAACCTACACCGAAGGAAGTAGAGTGTGAGGGAGTATGCACCAAAGGAACATAAGTGTGAGGGAATATACCCTCAAATTTACCAAGTTGTCTAGATATGTACCTTTCATGGTCGTCGATCCGAGGGCAAGGATGAGCAAGTTTATCTTTAGTGTTTCGAACTTAGTATCTAAGTATTAAAAGATTGTTACATTAGTGAATGAAATGGACATCTCTCGACTTATGACCTACACAGAGCACATTTAAGATGAAAAGTTGAGGGAGCGAGCTAGGGAGTCCAAAAAGACTTGAATTGATGGTGGAGGGTTCTCCCACCAACGGTTTCGAAATGGTGGAAATAGAAGTTTCATGTTGGACAAAGGCAATGTGGACATGGCTCTTCCAACACTATGGCTCCAAGGTTCAACAAGGACAAGGGCCCCTCCCCAAGACACAAGGAGGTTCGGAGGTCCAAACTACTACATGATATAAGAAGTATGGGAGCAATCACCATGGTGAGTGATCATGGTTCTGATGCATGCTATAGTTGTTGTAAGCTTGATTATCATGCCAAGGATTGTAAGGGTGGTGGTTTTAAGACACAAGGCCAAGGGGTTCAATGTGGTCAAGATCAAGGGGGTGGCTAATGCATTAATCACTTTTATGCTCTCCATGCAAGGCAAGAAGTTGAAGAGGCTCATGATATTGTTACTAGTATGTCAGAGGTCTTTGATTTTGATGTGTATACATTATTGGAGTCGCGTTCCACTCTTTCTTTTGCCACTCCTTTTATTGTGAATAGGCTTAATGTATTTCCTTATGTCTTCTTAGAGCCTTTCTCAATGTATACCCCCATAGGTAAGTCTGTTGTAGCAAAAAGAGTCTATCGAAATTGTTCTGTATTGGTTTACATAAAGTTATTCCTTGTGACCTTGTTGAACTTGCGATGGTCAATTTCAATATCATTCTTGGAATGGATTGGTTCTGTGATTTTTATGCTTTCATTGATTATAGGACACGTAGAGTCAAATTCCAATACCCTAATGAACCTATTATTTAGTGGGAGGTAGAAACTTGGTTTGTAAGGGTCGATTTATTTTCTATCTTAAATCCCATAAGATAATTTTTGAGGGATGCGTCGATCATATTCTAAGGGTCAAGGATGTCACTTTTGAGGTTCTTTCTCTTGAGCTGATTACCATTGTCAATGAGTTCCCTAATATATTTCCAGATGACCTACCCAATGTTCCTCCCAAAAGAGAAATAGATTATAGCATAGACCATATTCTCGATACTTAACCTATTTTGATTTCTCACAATGGTATAGACCTAGAGGAGTTGAAAAGAGTTAAAGGAACAACTAAAAAACTTGTTAAAAATGTGTTTCATTAGGCTCAGTAGGTCTCCATGGGGTGCAACTATATTGATTGCAAGGAAGATGAATGGAGCACGCCTGATGTGTATCTAATATCGGCAAGTGAACAAGGTTATCATAAATAACAAGTATTCAATTTTGAGGATAGATTTGTTTTACAAATTGCAAAGGGATAATCATTTCTCCAAAATTGATCTCTGGTCCGGCTATTATCAATTGAGGGTAAGAAAGTTTGACGCTCCAAAGATGGCTTTTCAGACAAGGTATGGTCACTTTGACTTCTTAGTCATCTCCTTTGGGTTAACCAATACTCTAGTAGTGTTCATAGACTTGATGAATAGGGTCTTCAAACCTTGACATGTTTGAGGTGGTGTTCACTGATGACATCCTTGTCTATTGTAGGAGTAAGGAAGAACATAAGGACCATTTGAGGATAGTACTTCAAACATTGAGAGAAGAAGAACTGTATGGAAAGTTTAGCATGTGTGTGTATTGGTTGAAAGAGGTGGCCTTTCTAGGATATATGGTATCCGATGATGGGGTTAAGGTTGATCTAAAGAAGATGAAAGTGGTCAGGAAATGTCCTAGAACATTTACTCCATTGGATATTAGGAGCTTCTTAAGTTTGGCTAGGTACTATATAAGGTTTTTTGAGGGTTTTCATCTATTTCTTCACCCTTTACAAGATTGCATAAAAGAATGTCTAATTCCAATCAAACTTTGAAGGATCAACTTACTTTGGCACCTATATTGTTGTTGTCGGAAGGCTTAGATGGGTTTGTGGTGTATAGTGATACCTCTTGTGTTGGATTGGGTTGCACCTTGGTGAAAAAGGGTAAGGTCACAACCTATGCTTCTAGGCAAGTGAAAGCGCATGAAGCTCATGACTATGATCTAGCGGTGGTGGTGTTTTCCTTGAACATATGGCGATGCTATCTTTATGGGGTAGATGTTGATGTGCTCACTGATCACAATATCTTACAATATGTATTTAGTCAAAGGGATCTAAATTTAAGACAAAGCAGATGTCTTAAGCTTCTCAAAGATTATAGCATGAGTGTGTTGTATCATCCAGACCAGGCAAATATTACAGCTGACACATTTAGTAGAGTATTTATAGGGAGTGTACCTAATGTTAAAGATGGTAAAAAGGAGTTGGTGAAGGATGTTCATCATTTGACCGATTTGGGGGTAAGGGTGAGTGATTACAATGATTGTGGCATACATGTGCACAATGAGTTCGAATCATCTTTGGTGTTATATGTCAAGGAAAAACAAGAGATGGATCCAACATTGGTTGAGTTGAGGATGTTGGTTGCCGAAAAAAGGTAGAGGATTTCTCACGAGGGATAGATGGCATGATTTGTTATTAAGGTTGGTTGTTGATGTATTGTCAAAATACAACACTTTTGATGCTTAAAACTTGAAATTTTGTGTACTCTCAAAGCGATGTTAGTGGGTTTAATGTCTTTTTATGTTTGTTTTTCAAGATCACAAGATTTGGCACAATTTTAGGCAAAGTGTGCAGATGCTGTCATTTTTCCACAAGCCGTAGAGTTCGTTTCGTAGTGAGATCCAATGAAGGGGTGATTTTCTGAAGTGGAATTTATGAACTATCAAACGAGTCACGGAAAGTTATACAAGTCCTAGATGAGGTTACGTATCCTGAGGATCAGGAGTTGGGATTTTCTGAAAAGTCATCAGATAAAACCTTATAAAGGCAGTAAATTGAAATACGGTCCGTAGAAACGTCTCGTAGAAGTTGTGTCCAGATTTGAAGAATGGAATCCACAAAGCCCTGACACGGGCAATAGAACTTAGTACGCCTATAGACGTGGTCGTATTGCCTGTGGAAAATAGTTTTTCTATTTTATTTTGAATTTGTATTTTAAGTACTATAAATAGATTTTTAGGTTATTTTTAGTAGAGAAGAGAGAAGAACAACCTGAAACATTGAGAGAAATACCTATATCATTATTATGTGATTTTAATTCATACTTTGTGATTTCCATTGAAGATATGGATTTCTTGTTCTTAAATTCATTCTTGTAAGAGCTCAATTATCTTATTTTATATCATAATTCTTGCATCTACAATGAGTATGTATAGCTAAATCCACAACTAAAGTTGTGGGAACCATGACAAACTAACAAGGTAAAACTGGATAATTTGTAATTCTTGAAAGGTGTGCATGCATGTATTAGTTAATTCTCTTTGTTTTGATTGCTTTTTTGTAGTGGCCAACGTTAGAACTTGCCCAGTTGTTACCGACTAGATCAAGGTAGTAATGAATGGGAAAAGATATTAATTAATAAGACTCGATTGATTTTGTCTCGTCTAATCAACCGAATTGGATCAATTTGAGGTTGTACTTGAACAATAGATAAGGGTTAGTAATGTCACACTATGGAGATAGATCAAATCCCGTAGTGAAATTTACCTCTCGCTTGGATCAATGGGTTTGGTACACTTAACTTACTATTCTACATGCAACACATTAGAAAATAATGTGATTATCTAGTAAAATCAAGTTAGAGAATCATAGGGAACACAATACCCTAGTTACTCTTCTTACTGGTTTCAAACACTTGTTTTAGTTTAGGATTACTTTATGCAAATTACAAACCCCTTCCCTTTCGGGAGATAAGTATGTTAATTGATTAGAATTACTTGAAATTACTCTAAGTCTACCATATTCCTTGAGGGATTGACTCTAACCTTTGTTAGGTTATATATCTTGGCAACAACCGTTTTAACTTTCAAAAAAGAGGTGTAGCTTGGGCGACATCAAGATTTTGGTAACGTTTCCAGGGAATATGGCAAAACTAGTTTCATTTGAGTAATTGGGGGAATTAATCCTTATTTCTTTCATTTTATGCTTTTTGTTGTTTTTGTTTTGTTTCAGTGTGCAAGTGTAGTGTATGAACAACACTCAAAGTCGAGGCATAGCCTTGACTCCGTTTGATACTGAGTTCCAAGGGACGTTGAGAAGAATGACCCAAAACAATGCAAAGAATGGTGCAATTAATATAGTGAATGTAGCACTGAACCAGAATGATAACAATAATAACCCACCTCTACTTAAGGCTATTGACCCAACACCACAGGATCTCGATGTCGCAGCTCATCAATTGAATCAATTTTAGCTTGATCCTATGGTGATGGATTTCACTGGAGCTATTGTGTCACCCCCACTACCGGATGACACAAAGTTCGCCGTTTCAAGTATTTCTTCAAATGCTACAAAATTGTAGGTTGTTTATGGGCCTACCATCAGAGGATCTGCATAACCATCTCCACAACGTTGTCTTTATTTGTAAGAGTATGAAGAGAAGCCATAATTTATCTATGGATGTTGTTGGGCTCCATGTCTTCCCATTGTCTCTAACAGGAGGTGCATCACTATGGTTATTCGAGCTCTCACAAAGTTCGATCACCAGTTCAGCTAAATTGTAGAAGACCTTTTTGGAGAGGTTCTTTCTGAGGTCAAAGAAGCTAAAGTTGAAAGACCAAATCAGAAACTTCGAGCAACGTCCTAGTGATTTAATTAGTACTATATGGGACAAGTTCACAACGTGTCTAAGGACTAACCACATGATCGTGGATGAAGCCTTAGTGGAGATATTTTATAGAGCTCGGGATGGGAGTAGCCAAGTTGTTGCTGACACCATCATAGGATGCTCATTTTTTGATTGTCTATTTTCGATGATTGTTGAGGTTAGAAAAAGTGGTCAAGACATATTGTGAATGGGGAATGAGAGATAAGTTAACAACAAAGAGCTCATTCTCAGTTAGTACGAGTTTGACGCAAGCAAAAATAAATGAGGATATGATGCAAGAGCTTGCTCGGATTAGTACCAATATGGAGTTGTTGGTAAAGCAAAACCAAGAATGTGTGAATGTAATAACTCATCAGCCTTCACGAGTACCTATGTACGAGGAGCCTTACTATGAAAAGGACACTTGCTTCGTCAATGATCAGATGGCGGGTTTCCGGACCAACGCCCAAGGTTCCTATCAGGACTATTGGTGCCAAGGTCAAGGAAACCTAGGTCAGAACTATAATAGGGAGGGCGCCCTCAGAGATAACAATTGAGGAGGCTACTATGATAGAAACAGGGGCCAGGATAGAGATGTTTATTGGGGATGCAGAGATGGTTACAGGAATGGTATGTATGTACCACCACATAATCGAGATTCAGGTACTAGTAGCGCTAAAGTTTAGGAGATGTTTGATCACCTATTGAAGAAGGCTGACACTCAGGATGAGGCCGTGAAGGGGATTAAATCTTGCATCTTCTGTATTAATTAAAAAATTGAGTATATCGTCTCAATTGAACAAGCGGCAGATAGGTACATTGCCTAGCAATATAGTTTAGAATCAAAAGAATGAGGGCAGTGTAAGGCGGTGACTACTTGTGGTGGCTAATAAAACATTGACCCTCCGATGCCGAATGAGGATGATGATGTTATTAAGAGATAGCTAAGAGCAAAGATACAGAGATCAGAGATGATCATGCCAAGGATGGGGTGAGTGATGCTACAATGACACCATAAAAGTTAAACCCCATTCCTAGACCTCCTACTATACCTCAAAGAATCAAAAAGAGGAGGAAGAAGGTAAATTCTAATATTTCATCCCCATGCTAAAACAACTCTCCATCAACTTCCCTCTCATTGAAGCATTGGATAAGATACCTGGGTATGCAAAGTTCATGAAGGAATTTATCACAAAAAGGCAAACTGTGAGCTAGGAGCTCTCCTAAGTGCTTCCACATTGCAATGCAATTACCACAACAAACCTTTTGAAAAAGTCAGTAGATCCTGGAGCGTTCACCATACCTTGCACTATCAGAGATGTTAAGTTTTCAATGTCACTATGTGTTCTAGGTGATAGCATAAATCTGATACCCCTTGTTGTCTTTAAGAAGCTAGAACTGGGAGTACCTACTCCTACGAGCATGCGATTGTTGATGGCTGACCAAATGATGAAGAAGCTAGTAGGGATACTATATGATCTCTTTGTCAAAGTAGAGGAATTCATATATCTCGCAAACTCTGCGATCCTTGATTGCAAAGTCGACTTCGAAGTTTCAATCATCTCTGGAAGGCTTTTCCTGGCCACTAGACAAGCAATACTGGATATGGAATCTGACCAACTTAAGTTTAGCTTGAATGATGAATAAGTCATCTTCAACATCTCTTAGTCGATGATGAGGCTACATGACTTGAAGATGGAAGTTTGGGCACTTGGTGAAGTCTTAGTAACAAAGTTGTCCAAGTCGTGCTGCGATAATGAATCAGGTATTACTTGGGAAACAACCCAAGATATTTGATGTGATAGTAGTAGTTTTGCTTTGTTTTTAGCTTTTGTTACTTGTAGATAGTTTAACTTTTAGCGTTTTGGTTGTAATATTTGGAAATATGGACCGGTGGCATGTAGGGTAATAGTGTGTATTGTGAAGAATATGTAGGTACAAGACCAAGTCAACCATCTTTGGGATGCATAAGCAACAAGAAGTGCTTCTATGACCAGTTCTGCGGGTCTTGGATCACACCATGACCGTACACTGACTCGTAGAACATTTCTAGTGAGCAAAAATAATGTGCAATCCAGTCTACAAGCCAACTTTACAACCCATAGATAAACGTACGGGCCATGAATGGGGCTCGTGGACCCCAGGTAAGCTCTCTAAATTTGTCTAAGTGTTAGGGGCTTCTACGACCCACTCTATAAGTCATATTTCTACATACGGCCCGTAGATAGGACCATGAAGACAATGCCCCAAATTAGGGCTTTGGTACTCCACGAGACAAAGTTCTATGACCCATAATCAGGGTCTCACAACCCCTGGGCCCAATTTTTACCCGACCCGGTCAGCGTAAAAAAAAGGGGTAAAAATAATTTTACCCCTCATTCTCACAAGATATTCTAAAAATACTTGACCCCTTCTCCTACCCTCGTACTCTGACCACCGCCCGACACCGTCATTACATTCTGGCAAGTTTTCCAGCATAACTCCAGCAACCTATGGTTTTGCCCCCTTCGGATTCCTTCCTCAATTTTCCATCGTTGTGACTGAATTTCGATAGGTTCTTAGCACTAAAATTCTTGTATTACCAAAGTTAATATCATTAGGTTAGAAATTTTGGGAGGTATGGTATTCCAAACTCGATGGGTTCAAATTTACGGTTGCCTTTGTATGTGACATGTGTTTAAAATTGATTTAAGTGTTCCCATGTGTTTTGAATAATAAAAATGCCAGAATATGTGTTGTTACGTGAAATTCATGTCGTTCAAACTACATAAAAATCATTGGTTGACAAACATATGTGATTGAATAGAGGGCATAAATTCTAACTTTCAAAGGGGTGTCGGGTTATGATGTAAAAATTTGAAATAGATATTGATGAGGTAGTATGTAATTTCTGTGTGTAGGGTACTGGGTAAGTTGTTGAGATCATTTGGGTGCATAATATTCTTGCTTTAGTGCTAATTTTGATAATTGTGGTTTAAACATGTCATTTTGGGATACATTTAATAGGCCGAGAAAGCCAAATTACTGGAAATTTTGACACCACAAGGGTCATCTATGACCTTTAGAATATTCCACGAGTCATAGTTTCCCCTCGTGTGAAGATCCAATAACTTGGAATTTCTGGGACTCTATCATAGGAGACCTTATACAAGCCATAATTTAGTTTATGAATTGTAGACAGGTCTCATAAGGCTTACCTACACAAAATCAAGTCTGGAATCACATCTACGATTTAGTTCATGACTTGTAGAATGTTCTACAAGTCGTACCTGGTGTCGTAAATATAGTTCTAGTAGATAAGTTAACTACATCCTACTATCTACGAGGGCCTTTTACGGCTCAGAGTTTTCACTACAACCTATAAACGAGCCTTTGTAGACTCATCTGTCACCAGTTCTGATATGTTTCCTGTACCTGTGGGGCTAATAGTATTGCTAAATGTGTGCATTTCAGGAACCATGGGCCTGTAACAAAGGAAGAACGAGATATAGGCCATGAAGAGGAGGCAGAGGGATGAGCCCTTGGATACACAAGGTAATCTTGATGCTAGTGGATCCTTAGAGGAGCTCGGAGTCTGATGTGCTATCAAAATACAACACTTTTGATGCTTAAATCTTACGATTTTATTTTTTCTCAATGTGATGTTAGTGGGTTTTATGTGTTTTTGTGTTTATCTTTACAGGATTACAAGTTGGCCATTCTTTAAGGGAAAGTTACAGAAGTTGTTGGGGATTTTCTATAATACGACACCCTCTACGGGTCGTAGACCATTCTTCGAGCTGTAGGGAGGTTTCGTATGGGATTCTAGTGAAGGGCCATGTTTCTAAAGTTAATTCTACGAACATGGAGACGAGCCATCATTTAGTTTACGAGTCATAGAAGATGTTTTGTGCCCTAAGGATCAGATAGTGAAGACTTTCTCAAGTTCATCAGACAAGGCCTCCTTTACAGGTTGTAAACCATTTTACAAGTGGTAAAGGTATGTCACAAAGAGGAAGTCCAGTTTCCTAGAAACAATGTACGATACCTCGATTATGGGTTGTAACCTTCAATACATACCATAAAGAACTTTCGTGAGGATGCCGACCAATTCTCCTAAGTCATTTAGGATTTGAATTTTAATTATTATAAATAGCTCTTTTAGATTATTTTTCATAAGTTCTCATCAGTTTTGATAAGTTTTAGCCTAGTACACAGAGAATTCAATATTTAGAGAGAAAATTGTAAGACTATCTTTGCGAATACTTGTGGTTGAATTTGATCTTAAAGCTTGTGATTATTGTCGACATTGGATTGGTTGTTCTTGAATCTATTATGTAAGTGTTTAACTATGTCTTCTCAAGTCATAATTTCTATATCTACACATAACATGAGTTGTTAAATCCACAACTACAGTTGTGGGAACCATGAAGAACTAACAAAGTAAAACTAGGTAATTCACAATTCTTGGAAGGTGTATATGCATGTATTAATTAACTCTCTTCATTTTGCATGTTTTCTAGTGGTGGCCAACATTAGAACTCGCCTAGTGTTCCTGATTGGACCAAGGTAGTAATGAATAGGAAAAGAGATTAATTAACTGGATTCGATTGATGTGTTCTCATCTAATCAACCAAATTGGGCCAATGGGAGGTTGTACTGGGACTAATAGATAATTGTTAGTAATGAATACTATAGAGATGGGCCAAGTCACACTGTGAAATTCACCTCTCACCGTTGACCAAAGGGCTTGGTGAAATTAAGTTAGTGTCCTGCATAGTATACACTAGACAAGAATTAGGTTATCTATTGGTACTGAGTTGGGGAATCATGGGGAACACCATACCCTAGTTGCTCTCCATTATTGACTTTTTTCTTGTAATAGTTAGTTTTATTTTCTCATTGATTATTGTAAACCCCCCTTTTGGGAAAGTAAGTTTGTTAATTACTCGAATTACGTATTGGTGAATTTTCTTGAGTTTACGTATTCCCTGTTAGATCAACCCTAACCTTTGTTAGGTTCTATATCTTGACAGCGACCACTTTTTCCTCTAAGAAGGAGGTATAACTTGCGCGACATCAAGATTTTGGTTGCCAGGGAATATGACTAGACTTTGGGAATTAATTAGTAGTTTGAGTGTTAATCCTTAGTTCCCTTATTTTACTTTTGTTTGTTGTTTTTGATCTTTTTCAGGGTGTACGAGTAGAGTATGCCCAACACTCAGAGTTGAGGCAATCCATTAACTTCGTTTGATCCAGAAATCAAAAGAACCTTTAGAAGAATGGCCCAAGACAACGCGGCCAATGCAATTCTAAATAGGAATAATAATGAGGATGCTGGGAGTAAGAACCCACCTCCTTTGGAAGACATTCCACAGCCTCATGATTTCAATGCCAATGATTACTAGTGGAATCAGTACAGGTTGAATCCTATGGCTATGGAGGTGACTGGAGCTATTGTGTTGCCACCACTACCCGCAAATACAAAGTTCACAGTCTCAAGTGGGTTACTTCAAATACTGCAGAACCATGGGCTATTTTGATCTTACCATCAGACGATCCACATATCCACCTACATAATGTGCCATTTATCTGTAAGAGTGTGATGGGGACACAAAATCTATCTATGGATATTGTGGGACTTTGTGTCTTCCAATTGTCTTTTACGGACAACGTTGGATCATGGCTATCTGAGCTCCCGCAGAGTTCAATCACTACCTGGGCAAACTTGCAGAAAGCCTTTTTAGAGAGGTACTCCCTAGATCGAAGAATCACAGGTTGGAGGACCAAATCAACAATTTCGAGCAACTTCCTGGTGATTCAATAAGCACTACTTAGGAGTGGTTCACAAAATGTCTAAGGAGCGTCCTAGACTATAAGATAGTTGATGATTCCTTGGTAGAGATCTTCTACTATGCCTTTGATGAGAACAGTAAGGCATGTGCGAACACTATCATGGGGGCATGTTTCTAGATCAACTATTTGCAAGGATTATAGAGCAAATGGAAAGAGTGGTCTAGACAAATCGGGTATGGGAGCAGTGGGATAAAGCTTCCACAAAGAGTTCATATGCTGCCAGTGTGGGTCCACAGCAAGCCAAAATTAATGAAGATATCATGCAATAGCTTGCTCAGATTCGCATAGGTATGGAGGTAATGATGAAGCAGATCCAAGAGAGAGTGAATGCAGTGGTTCATCAACCTCCACGTGCACCATGTACGGGGACCCGTACTATGATGAGGACATATGTTTTTTTGCTAATTAGATGAGGGTTTTCTGGACCAACTCCAAAGGATCCAATTAGGACTATTTTCACCAAGGTCAAGGAAATTCAGGTCAGAACTTTGGTGAGATAGAGCTTACAAGGACAATCGCGGAGGTTGCTATGATAGGAACAGGGGTCCAGATGTAGATTGGGGCCGTAGAGAAGGCTTCAAAAATGGTCCTTATGTGCCATCACACAACCACGACGCAGGTGCAAGCAATTCAAGAATTGAGGAGATGTTTGATCGCCCATTAAAGAAGGCTGAGACACAGGATAAGACTCTAACGGGCATAAAATTGAAAATTTCAAGTATTAATCAAAAAATAGAGTCTCACTTTGTGGTTATCAAACAGCTGGAACAACAATTTAGTCAAGTTTGATTCATCTTAATCAATGTCAGAGGGGTACACTACCTAGCAATACAGTGCAAAATCCTAAAAATAAAGAGTTATGTATAGCGGTCACTGCTCAGGGTGGCAAGAGCACTATTGATCCTCCCATGCTGGTTGATGTAGGAGATGTTTGTGAGGAGATGGTTGCATCGTAGGATGCAGATGAAGGAGATGATCGTTGCAAGGATGGGGTAAGTGAAGCTGATGATGTGCCACAGAGGTTGAAGCCATTCCTATGCCTACTCCTCCCTTCTCCCAGAGAATCAAAAAGAGGGAGGTGGAAGGAAAATTCAAGCACTTTCTCTCCACGTTATAGCATCTCTCTATAAACATCCCTCTCATTGAGTCATTGGATAAGATGACAGGGTATGTGAAGTACATGAAGGACTTGGTCACTAAAAAGCACACTATGAGTCAAGAGCTCTCGCAAGAGCTTCAACATTGCAGTGTTATTGCTATAAGGTCCTTGGTTCAGATTAGAGAAGATCCGAGTTCTTTCACCATACTCTACACCATTAGAGATGTGGAGTTCACAAGGGCACTATGTCTAGGTGCCAGCATAAATCTGATGCCCCTTGCGGTCTACAAAAAGCTTGGATTGAGAGCCCGTACTCCAACTAGCATGCGGATTTTGATGGCGGATAGCAAGGTGAAAAAGCCTGTGGGGATACTATATTATGTGTTGGTAAACGTTGAGAAGTTCATATTCCCCGTATACTTTGTGATCCAAGATTCTGAAGTTGACTTCGACATCCCAATCATCTTAGGAAGACCATTCCTAGCCATTTAACAAGCCTTAACGGTTATGGAAGCTGTTCAACTCAGGTTTAGATTAAATGACGAAGAAGTCATCCTCAATATCTGTCAATTCGTGAAGTATGGAGATGAGTTGAAGAGTGATGTCTGGGCAATTGACGAAGTCTGAGTAACCAATGTTTCCAAGTCGTGCCGCGACAATAAATAAGGCTCTACTTGGGAGGCAACCCAAGGGTTTTAATGTAATAGTATAGTCATAGGTTTATTTTCAATTTTTGGATTCATAGGTAGTTTATTTTCTTGTGTTTGGATTATAATTTTGGACATTGGGCTGGTTTCATATAGGGTAACAGTGTATTTGATGAAGAGTATCCAGGTATAAGACTATGTCAACAGTTTGGCTGAGCAGAGTATCAAGTTGAGTCTCTACGATTGGGTTTACGGGCCATAAAACACTTTACGACCTACACCCCACCTTGTAAAGAATTCTAGTAAGCAAGAAAGTATGCATTCCAGTCAACAAGCCAACTTTACTATTCATAGATCAAACTACGAGTGGCAAATGCGGCTCATGGACCCCAGGTAAGTTTTATATAAATTTTGTTAAGTGCTGAGGGTTCTACCACCAACTCTATGAGCCATAAAACACTTTACGACTCGTGAACTGGTTCATGAAACCTAGTCTTGAGCACTAGGGTTTGAATGTTCTACAAAAACAAGATTTACAAGTCATAAAATACTCTATGACCCATAAATAGGGTTTCATAGAGTCCAGGCCCACTAAACCTTCTGTTGACTCGGTCAATATATAAATAGGTGGGGTCAAATTATTTGACCCCATTCTTGACCTAAAATTACTGAATTGACCCGACCAACCCATTCCCTCGTGTTTATCAATCATCACCGATCACTGTAGACCAAATTTCTGGCAAGATTTCGGCGGCCCTAGGGTTTCGCTTCTAGTTACCTCCTTTATCGTCTTCACTTTAATCTCAAAGACTTTGTAAGTTTTTGGTTAAGTAAATCTTATAATTTGCCTTGTTGTAATAATTGATTTGAAAGTTGTGTGGGGCATGATATTTAAACACAAATTCCTTGTTTGAATCTAAATTGTGTCAGTGAAATAAGGTAGCCCCTGTTTGATTATTGTCTAAGTCCAGAATTGGGCACTTTGTCCTTGTGTTAATGCTTTGGATTAAGTTTTTGTGCCTGTGGAGTCACCCACCATATTTGATTGAATATTCGTGTTTGTGGAATTGGTGGGTAATGCCATAAGTACATGATCTTGTTGAAAACAATTACAGGTAGTCGGAATCATAGGGTAAACCATGCTTAACCACATTCGATGGGGTCTATGTATGAAGAACAATTTGGGCTAAGGCTTGTAGTATTGAAATCATGTGGGTGCATGTGTATTGCTTCGGTGCTGATAATTTATTACTTGAAATAGTCTTTTAGGGTCCGTGTGATGGACATAGAAACTCAGGTGACAAATTTTCTGGTTCAGGAGTGGCTTTTACGGGCCGTGGAGTAATCCACGAGTCGTAATTGCCCCTTGTGCACAATTCCAAAAACTTGATGTTTCTGAGTATCCATCGGATGAGACCTTCTATGAGTTATAGATCAGTTTACGGCTCGTATATAGGTCTGATAGATTCCTGCGTAAACTTAATTACTCACTGAAAATCTCTAGAACCTAGTCTACAACTAGTAAAACACTTCATGAGTCGTACCTGGTCTCGTAGACTTTTCCAGTAACAAAATTTGTTTGAACCACTAGTTTACGAAGGCTCTTTATGGCTCGTAGTGTCCACTATGGCCCCTAAAAGTACTTTCGTAAAACCTTGCGCAACTCAGCTTAGATAATCTTTTGCACTTTAATTCTTGATTTGTGGGACTAACCATGGTGCATATATGTCTATGTTTCAGGTACTATGGCCCTAAAAGAAAAACACGTTGAGATCCTGGCTATGAAGAGGAGGCTCAAGATGAGCCTTCGGATGATGAGCAGACCACTCGACTGAGTGGTTCACTAGAGGTCCTAGATGTCACACCGGACCCAGAGGCTTCTATACCATAGACCAGAGCTGCTGCTACAGCTGGGGGTACTCAGGATCCTATTGCTCGCTCTCTCCAGTTTAAGGAGGGAGGTAGCAATGAGAGCGATTTACCAAAGATGACTCCATCTGGAGAGGAGTCCATTTCGGAGGGGGGCTGTGAGGATAGATCAAATACAGAGTCCTCCACCGTACCCCAATAATCATCATCTACACATGATACTCTCACTAACTGGTGGTGCGTCGAGGGCAAGCGAGATATATATGTAGAGGGCACATAGCAGAGAGAGCGGGGCAAGCCATCCCGCTATATTTTTTAGGAGCCCAAAGTCATTGCCGACAGACTCAACTATATTCTCGGCCTCCAAGACACGATGATCAGATATGGGCTTGAGTGGCTGACCAGATATCATAGATGATACTCCCCAACCATGGTGAGGGAGTTTTATGCCTCTTACGCAACCACTATCCAGCCTACTCTTCCCAAAGGGAAGAAGCCCCTCGCTAAGCCAAGACTGACATAGACGAGAGTGAGGGGTCGGCGGGTGGATATATCAGAGGCCACCATCCGCCGTATGTTATTTGGTCTAAAGTTTCTTGCCCCTAGATCCATCACAGAGTTCGATTACAGGGTAGGGCAAACGAGGTACCCACTAGTGATGAAGGATCCTGAGCGATGAGCCACGTTGATGAGATAGGTGGTCGTGTATATTGCAGAGCAGGGTCTAAAACTTTCTTGGGTCGCCACTCACTCGAAGCCTATCGTCAAGGCTTCGCTCTATTTCCCTACCAAGTTTTGGTGGGCAGTGTTTCGTTCACGCATCCGGCCGACACTTGCTAATAATTCTCTAACGTCGGTGCATGCACTTTTGGTCGCTAACATCTTAGCTGGCTTTGAGATTAACTGGAAACATCTCATTGTTGAGTAGATCCATAAGGCCGCACTGAAGAGGTCCACCTCCATCCCGTTCCTGCACTTGATTTACATGCTCTATCTAGAATTGAGGATGGAGATACTACATCAGCTGGACTAGAAGATTGAGGCCTAGCATACATTGGATCTTAGCCTAATTAAAGCTGAAGAGAACTTGGTGGCACTCCAGCGAGCACAACCTCCACCTATGCTTGAGCACTGGGCCATATTTATATCATGGATGCCGCATCAACACCGTCGAGGAGAGGGTACAATGGAGATTGGATTAGGCCCAGCCTTTAGACTATTTAGCTATACAGACGGAGATCCAGCAGCTCCGAGCTGACTTGACAACAGCATTAGCGGCACCGGTTGCACTACCATCAACTACACCTCAGGTGTTGGTAGTTAACTTATTTGCTCCTGAGGAGCCTACCCAGTCTTCCCTAGGGAAGATACCTTGCACAGATGATGAGCCAGATGAGAGATATGTATGTGCGAGGATGACAAAGGAGGAGGAGCTCAAGCATGCCTTGAGGAAGTTGAGACATCATGAGGAGAAGAGACAAGTTCAAGCGATGGAGTAGGTGATGGGTACTGGACCCTCCAGACAGAGTACCACTATTGAGCGAACCACCCCACAGGATGAGGCTGGCCAGACTTAGCCATAGACTGGTGATTAGGCGTTCACGTATGATTTTGACGCCTTATGTTCTATTTTGTTTTGATTTTGTGCATTGGGGACAACACACATCATTTTCGATGGGGTGTGGGTAGTTATAGGCGTCAATGAAGTCTGAGTATCTTGGTTCTATAACTACCTCAATTTTTTTTCCCGGGATTACCTTGCATGTGTTGTTTTTCCCTGTGGATATTTAATTTTTTGTTGAACCGACACATTTATAATGTTTAGATAATATTTGTAGCATATTGTACCAATACTTGTGGCATATAACATGTTTTTATGTTTTGTTTGAAAAATGATACCCACCAAAATATTTTGATTAAGTAGTTAGATGGCGACCATGCATGTTTAGGTGTGTGACAATATTTGTTCTGATAAGTGAGGGTACATTGAGATAAGAAGCATGATTTGAGAGTCTTTTATTGATAATGTATGCAGTTCCCTGTGAGTGTGAGCCAAATTTTATAAATTCATGTGTTTTGTACTAATTCAGAACTTGCCTTGCTGCTCTAAGTTAGATTGCAGATTGATTAGGAAAGGATCTTGGGCCATTGTTTTTAATTAGTCCACTTTAGCCCATAAATGACCAAGCAAAATGATGATGTAATCCCTTGTTCCTAATGTTTGAGCCTAACATGTACTTATTCTTTGCAACACCTATTAACCTAGCCTTGTTAGTTGTAAAATACTGAAATTGGCCCTAGTCCTTCTTTGAACATTGTGTACCTTGATTGAGGCAAAAATCCTTAGTTGAGGGTGGCTACCAAAAGTGGCCCTGGTTCAGAAGATGGATATTGTGCATCTAAACACAGGCCAAAAGCTTAAGTTGAGGGTGGCTGGTCTAAGGGTGAAACACAAAAATAAAGGGGTAAGTTAGGAATATGAAAAAAAAGAAAAATCATGTACTGGGTTCAAGAAAAATAAATGATGCCTTAGATATGAGCTAAAAAGCAAAATGAAGCATAAGAACAAGGCAATAAGTTGAAAAATGAAAAGAAAGCACTAGAAAAGCTTAAAATAGGAAAAATGGAGAATAAGATGAAAATAACAGAGTTGGTGGGCAGAAGTGTAGAAAAACATAGTTTCAAGGAGGGTCATTAGCCACTATTTTCCCAACATATAATACCAAAGCCCCCTAATCCTACATTACAAGCCAAGAAAGTGCTATAGTGTTACTAATCCAGTTAGTTGAAGGTCTAAGTCATGAGTATAAGGGAAAGCTTATGGTATTAGTCATTATGCATGAATATCTTTTGTAAGAGTGAGTGATTTGGCATAGTACCAAGGTCAAATATGGAAACAACATTGAGTGTCAAATATGGGACTTCTTTCTGTGCGGGCACTTGCATTGCATTGTTAGCACTAGACAATTCAGTGATTGCAGATTGCTGATAATACCTTTCTTGTCATTGTAGTGTTGTCACATGCACAAGTTTGTGTTGGGTTTCTAAATAGCTATCTAATCATGTTTTGAAAGGATAAGTGTGGGCATCTAAGTCTAAGATTTATGTGATGTATGCCATTGAGTTGAGGTCTGTGTGTTATTGTTTTGTCGATATAGATTAAGTCCACCGCTTGAGAACAAGCAACAATTTCAGTTAAGGGTGTTGATGTGATGCTGAAATACAATACTTTTGATGCTTAAAACATAGGATTTTGTATGTTCTCAATGCGATGTTAGTGTGTTTTATGTGATTTTGTGTTTCTCTTTACATGATTACAAGTTGGCCATGATTTTGGGGAAAGTTATATAAGTTGTTGTAGATTTGTTGTAATACCAGACCCTCTACATGTCGTAGACCATTTTACGGGCCGTAGAGAGTTTCGTAAGAAATTCCAATGAGGGGCCAAGTTTCTGAAGTTAATTCTCTGAACATGCGGATGAGCCCTAGATTAGTTTACGAGTCATAGAAGATATTTCGTGCCCTGAGGATCATAGAATAAAGACTTTATAAAGTTTATGAGACGAGACCCCTTTTACGGATCGTAAACCATTTTACGAGTCGTAAAGGTGTATCATAAAGAGGAAGTCCAATTTTCTAGCAACAATGTGCGAGACCCCAATTACGAGCCGTAAAGAACTTTCGTGAGGCATGACAACCAGTTCTTTTTTAGGTTATTTATCATATGTTCTCATTAGTTTTGATAAGTTTTAGCCTAGTACTTAGAGAACCCAATATTTAGAGAGAGAAAATTATAAGAGAGCCTTTGAGAACACTTGTGGTTAAAATGATCTTAAAGCTTGTGATTCATGTCGACATTAGATTGCTTGATCTTAAGTCTATTGTGTAAGTGTTTAATTATGTCTTCTCAATTCATAATCTCTACATCTACACACAATATGAATAGTAAATTCACAACTAGAGTTATGGGAACCATGAAATACTAACAAAGTAAAATCGGATAATTCATAATTCTTGGAAGGTGTATATGCATGTATTAATTAAGTCTCTTCATTTTGCATGTTTTCTAGTGGTGGCGAACATTAGAATTTGACTGGTGTTACTGACAAGACCAAGGTAGTAATGAATAGGAAAAAATGATTAATTAACTGGGTTTGGTTGATGTGTTCTCGTCTAATCAATCGAACTGGGCCAAGGGGAGGTTGTACTGGGACTAATAGGTAATGGTTAGTAATGCACACTATGGAGATGGGCCAAGTCGCATAGTGAAATTCACCTCTCATCTTTGACCAAATGGCTTGGTGAACTTAAATGACCGTCTTGCATGCTTTACACTAGACAAGAATTAGGTTATCCAGTCATACTGAGTTGGGGAATCATGGGGAATACAATACCCTAGTTGCTCTCCATTATTGATTTTTCTCTCGTAAAAGTTAGTTTTATTTTCTCATTGATAATTGTAAACCCACCCTTTGGGGGAAGTAAGTTGGTTGATTACTCGGATTGCATATTGGTGAATTTTCTTGATTCTATGTATACCCTATGGGATCGACCTAAACCTTGTTTAGGTTCTATATCTTGAAAATGATCGCTTTATCCTCTAAAAAAGAGGCTGTAACTTGGGTGACATCAATGTACAACCTGATGCAAATGCCAAGCGACTACAGACACAAATTTCTACTAGAAAGGCAGGGCAGCCCCAGACTTAGGACATCATGGTCCGGCCTCCCCAATCTGATGAGAGAGGTGAGAGAGACAACAGTTCCATACAGATGACATCCTCTTGAGAGAAATCCAAGTCTGAATCCTAAGAGGAGTTAGTGTTTGAGTCTTCAGCGGCACCCCAAGCACCACCCTTACCTCCGGATGGCTTATCTAACCTATGGTACATATGGGGTATGCAGCGGATCTATGCAAATGATGTACAACTGGATGAGCAAGGTCGACCACCCCGCTTCATATTCGAGGAGCCCCGGATTATCACCTCAGGGCTAGATAGTGTCCTCATGATTCATGACATTATTTCCCAGTATAGACTCTAGTGACTGGAGGCATCATGGGGAAAGTACTCCCCATGGTTGGTTCATGAGTTCCTTGCATCCTACGCAACCATAGTCCTGGGTTCTCTCCCCAAGGGGAAGCAACCCCTCACTCAGCCCCGATTGACACACACTAGGCTGAGGGGGGTAACGGTTGATATTTCAGGGCCACCATCTGTTGCATACTATTTGCTCCCGAGTACCAGGCCCTAGGACCATAGCATAGTTTGACCACAGATTGGAGAAGACTCTGGACAAAGCCCTGATGAGAGATCTGGCTCACAGGGCCACTTTGATAAGATTGGTTGCCGACCACATTACTGAGCAGGGAAAGGACACTAAGTGGTTATTTACTTCGTCGAAGCCTATTGTAAAGACATCCCTCAGCTTCATCAGAAAATTTTGGTGGTGTTGTGGTGAGATCATGGATCTAGCCCACACACATCGATAATACATAGATATCAGACCGCATGGTCTTTGTTGCTAGCATCTTGGCTAGCTATGACATAGACTAGACCCACCTAATTGCAAAGTAGATTTATGAGGTGGCCCTAAAGAGGTTCACCTCTATCCCCTTTCCGTTCTTGAAATATCACTTTTGTGTAGCAACAAGGATGGAGATACTTTACCATTTAGACACTTAGATCGAGGTTCAACAATTTGGATACCAGCTTGATAAAGACCGATGAGAACTCAGTGGCCCTATGGTGAGCACCACGTCTTCTTGTCTAGATGCCTGCGATGTTTGTCGTGGTCCCACCGCTTGAGCCTCCATCTTCTACCACTACTGTTGCTCCGACTACTAAGGGGCATCCACAAACAGAGACTGATGTAGAGAGGGGGCCCACTACTACCACTACTGCACCAGAGGTCATGCCCGCACACACAACACTCGCTGCCATGGTTTATATGTCGATGACATTTATTTAGGCCATGGTGCAAAAGGAGGCTCCCAATGAGTCCTAGATAACTCAGTTACTACCGAATATTCTGCCTTAGGTGTGCTAGGCCATCTCAAAGGTTGAGGCGCATATGCAGACCTATGTTATGGCTACTATTCAAGAGAGACTCATACTCGTGGACACTCGTATTGATGCATTCGAGATTCGAGTAGAGTAGAGCCTCAACTCAACATAGCCTGCAGATTTGACGGGCATTTCGGATGGAGATCCATCAGCTTCGGTCCGATATGAGAGCAGCATTAGCAGCACCAATTGTGCCTCCGCAGGCCGATCCAACTGAGGTGGTTGTGGATTTGTTTCCTCTCGAGGATCCACTACTCTTTTTCTCAAGGAAGCAACCCCGTACTGATGATCCAAATGCAGAGAGACTAGAGGCAGGGATGATAGAGGAGTGAGCAGTTTGAGCTTGCTCAGCGTCACTCTATATAAGATAAAGAGGTGTGGCGTGCATGTATTATGGAGAGGATGAGGGGTGTTGGACCCTTCGAACATGCTCCTGCTACTAAGGAGACCACCAGTGTCATGACCCGGACCTAGGGCCTAGAAGTGATATGGCGAATGGGAACCCAAGAATCCCCAAACAAGACTCAAAGTATCCAAATTCACATCATTAGTTTGGAGGCATATTTAAATGATAAACACATATTTCTAATAGAGGAGAAAGTAGGACTCATACTATAGGGATATAATAGGGAAAGGGATTAACATGGATTCACATAGCACATAGCACATAACACATAAGAACTAAGGGGCGTGTAAGTATGACTCACTCTATGGGGGCAATATGAGGCTTAGGATCTTCCATATTTTCTCATCAAACATACATACATATCATAATTCCCATAATCAATCTGTGATAGCCATATCCAATAGATAACTTAAATCATAAGCTTCAAATACAACACACAACATATAGATTCTAAGAGAGTCTACAAGATGTCCAAAAATGCCTAAGGTCATAAGATGGGACGGGGGCCAAGACATGTCCCGATCTTACCCTCAATTAAGAAGATAAGCAGAAAAACAACATAGGTAGAAGGAAGGTGGTTTGTCCTTCGAAGATAAGACTCACCACAATATCAACTCTCCAAATTCGAGCTACCCGTCAAGCGGCGGATGATCGTAACACATAGTCCCTACATGGTAAAATCATATAGGCAGAGAGTATGCACCCTACTATTAGTTGCCTTATCCTTATAATACAAACAATAGTAGAGGCGCAAGGGAAGGAAGAAGCTCTATCTTTCCTTAGTCGAGAAAGACTCATTACATACATTCTAAGTTCATCCTAAAAACAATTAAGAGAGAATGCAAAGAGTAATTAGTATGTTTGAATGTACTAGAATGCGGGCATGCAACATGAAAGGAAGTGATGTTAACATGCACAATATGCCATATAAAAACCATAGAGTATCCATATCCTACATATGCTAGCGCTCAAAGAGTCACTCCTTGCCTGAATTTTTTAAAGGGAGAGTTGTACCCATCCTCATCAATACACATGTAGCTCATCACATAACATTACGTAGGGAAGATTGTACCTATCCTCAATACACATGTAGCTCATCACATAACATTACGTAGGGAAGATTGTACCTATCCTCATCAATACATTATGTAAAAAGAGGGTTGTAAACATCCTCATCAATACACACTTAGCTCATATAACCATGTGCATAGGAAAGGTTGTGCCTATCGTCATATATGCCTTGTGTAAATGGAGGGTTGTGCCTATCCTCATCAATACACACTTAGCTCATACATACATATGCATAGGGAAAGTTGAGGGTTGTAAACATCCTCATCAATACACACTTAGGTCATATAACCATGTGCATAGGAAAGGTTGTGCCTATCGTCATATATGCCTTGTGTAAATGGAGGGTTGTGCCTATCCTCATCAATACACACTTAGCTCATACATACATATGCATAGGGAAAGTTGTATCTATCCTCATCTATGCATTGTGTAAAGGGAGGGTTGTGTCCGTCCTCATCAATACACACTTAGCTCATATAACCATGTGTATAGGGAAGTTTATACCTATCCTCATCTATGCCTTATGTAAAGGGAGGGTTGTTCCCATCCTCATCAATACATACTTAGCTCATACATACATGTGCATAGGGAAGGTTGTACCTATCCTCATCTATGCATTGTGTAAAGGGAGGGTTGTGCCCATACTCATCAATACACACTTAGCTCATACATACATGTGCATAGGAAAGGTTGTACCTATCCTCATCTATGCATTGTGTAAAGGGAGGGTTGTGCTCGTACTCATCAATACACACTTAGCTCATACACACATGTGCATAGGAAAGGTTATACCTATCCTCATCTATATTTGTGTAAAGGGAGGGTTGTACCCGTCCTCATCAATGCACCCATGTGATTACATACTCATGCAAGATGTCATATTATATGCATACTCATAAAGGTGTTCAACTTATATCATGCTCATGTTCATAGATTCTTACTCAATTCTTGTTCATAACTATATTTTCATCAAAATCATATACATAAACATATCTGGGTCTTAACCCACTTCATAATTTTCATAAAGTCTAATGTCTATGAATGCACATGCCATGAGGGATGTGAGAATTGCAAGGGTAATATAGGTTCAAGCTTGAATCAGTATTATAATATGAAATTGAACTAAATGCATAATTAAATTCACATTTAAATCATAATGTATATCACTCATGCACAAAATAAGTCTATAAGGGGACATGCACTTTTATAACTTCATAATCTCAATGCAAACCATCATATTAGGGCTTAAAGTAACTTAAAATCATAAATAAAGTATAGCCCATACTTCAATTGAATTTATTAAACAATAATTCTCAAATTTATATTTAAAGTAAGCATAATTTCATGAAAATCAATTGAAAAGAGTTTGGGTCTTCTTGGTTGAAAGGGAACAAGAATCAGTCCCACATACCTCGATTCGGAAGATGAATTTGAGAAGAATTTATCTTGAAGTTAAATCCCCAATTGAATCCCTAGCTTTAAACTTGAGAGAAGAAATTAGAGAGGATTTTTAAGAATTCATTTTAAAGTGAGAGTATTTCTAATGAGAATGAATTAAAATGAAAGGATATCAGTTGATTTAGGGGTCTAGGATAGGACAAAATGTCATAAAACACCCTTAGAATAACCCAAAATTACGTAAGAGCAACTAATGAAACGGAATTAAAAATCCGCATAGATTTCCTACACAATTGGGTTTTACGAAAATGAGCATAACTTCTTGATTCGAACACAGAATGAGGTGAAACCAGATGCGTTAGAAAGATAATTCCAAGAGATTCAATTTGATAGGTCGTAGGCTGCCTAGTTCCTTTTGTGATAAGAGATATACCCATTTAAAGTTGACCCTTCTATCGGTACTTGTGAGAAACTTAGCCAATGGAATTCCTTTGAACTTGACTAGATGTAGGAGACCCATGTTGGCCTTAAACAACATAATTAAGCTTGTATTGAAGGCCTGAAAGTGAACTTAGCTTGACCTTGAAGATCCCACACTTAGAATATTTTTCAATGAAGTCACCTTCATGAGAGATTACACGGGTCGTGTAGTGTCGCACGGGCCGTGACACTACCCGTACCTCTCTCCTTAGAAATATTCCACGATCAAGTTACAAGATGATGATTCCATACTTAGAAAAATTTCACTCCGAAAGCCTTACGGATGGTCACACGGGTCGTGACACCCCACACAGTCTGTGTACTTGGCTGTGTAACCATACTTGGTCCCAAAACTGTGAGATTTCAAGCCAAGGCCACGACATGGACCACCACGCGGTCCGTGAAGTGTCACACAGACCATGAGGGGTTCAAGTGTGGTGTGTCTTAGTTTAAAACACCTGTTTAAGGTCTGAACATCCTCCAAAGGTCAAGGGACACTCTATGGAGCCTCCATACGGGTTGTGTGACCTCACACGAATCATGAGGGCTCTCATGAAGCGTCACCTTGGTCCAAAACTTTTCTTCATCTGAACCTTCATGCTTCATTGAGGTCGTACAAGTTTTGCGTCCTTACATCATCTCCCCCTTGGGAACATTCTTCCTCGAATATGCAAGAACAAGGCTTCAAAGGCTTAACTTAGAACATGAAACATCCGAACACAAGGTATAATGCATACTTCAACATTTGAAAATCATAAAGCCTTTAAAACCCATATTAAAACGTATTCAAGTCATTCAAAACATCATAAAAATCATTTTTATGCATATGTATGCATGTCATGTCTTGAAAACTCAAGAGTGAAAGAATTAGGATTATTGATAATAAGAAGGATCTAATACCATAGGCTTGAGTAGATTGGAAAGGCTATAAGTATCGTTGCATCATACTTGATTCTACTTCCCACGTAGTACTTTCACATATTGATTCCTCTAAAGTACGTTAACCGAAGCCACATCCTTGTTACGAAGCCATTTCACGTGTCTTATAAAAAATCTCAACCGGATCTTCCTCTATAAGACAAGTTTTCCTCAACCTCAATACCTTCCAAAGGTAAAATAACAATAGTATCACCAACAACTTCCTCAACATAGATATATGCAAAATCGAGTGACTAGAGCTCAAATTCGGAGGCAAATCCAACCTATAAGCTACATTCCCAATCCGCTTCAACAATCTCATATGGTACTACATATCGGGGACTTAGCTGTCCCTCCTTCCTAAAATAAACCACACCCTTCATAAGTTAGACCTTCACATACACTACTAATTACCAATACGAAGCTCAAGATCCCTCTCTCTGATATCCAAATAAGACTTTTGATGACTTCGAACCATCTTTGACCTTTCCTTAATCAATTTCACCCTTTCGTAGCCTCCAACACTAAATCCACGCCTATAGAAGTCATTTCATCTTAACTCAAACCACTTCACTAGAGGTCTACACTTTTACTCAATAAAGCCCCAAACGTGTTATACCATAGCTAGCATGAAGGAAATTATAGTAAGCAACTTAAGCGGTGGTAGATGATCACCCCAATTACCTTTAAATTCCAACACACAAGCCCTCAGCATGTCCTCCCAAGTTTGAATTATCCTCTCGGTTTTTCCATCGGTTTGAGGATTTAAGGCGGTGCTCAACTTTACCATAGTACCAAGTCCTTCTTGAAACGACCTCTAAAGGTTAGAAGTAAATTGGGTACCGCAATCCCATATGATAGACCTAGACACACCATGCAACCTCACAAATTCTTGGATGTACAACATTGCATAATCTTCGGTGCTAAAAGTAGTCTTGACCAGTAGAAAATGGGCCGACTTAGTCATCTGATCAACGATAACCCAAATGGAGTCAAATTACCTTTGGTCCAGGGCAATCCAACCACAAAATCCAGATTCACATCCTCCTACTTCCAAATATGAATCTAAAATATCTTGAGTCAAGCCACCGGGCCTTTGGTGCCCTACCATCACTTGTTGACAATTAGAGCATTCGGGTGTAAACTTGGCTATGCCCTTCTTTGTACCATGCCACCAATATCCTTCCCTTAAGTCCCGATACATCTTAGTTGACCCTGGGTGAATCAAATAATAAGAGTTATAGGCTTCCTTCATGATCACCTTTCTAAGATCACCCACATCCGGAACACATAACTGACTTTGATACCAAAGCACACCATCTCCCCCTTGGGAGGAACTTCTATCTTGTTCTATTGGCAACAAACCTCTTCAATCCAACCAATGATAGATCTAGGTCTTTCTTAGCCTTAACATCAACGACCACAAAAGCTTCGACCCCATTCTGAAAATGAACACCAACATTATTAGAGTCGTTCAACCTAACAATCGATTTAGCTAAACGGTGAACATCTTTTGTCGACTCTTTCTCCCCTTCATTAACTCGGGCCACACTTCTTATAGATAGCCTACTACGAGTATCAACTATAAAATTTGCCTTGCTGAAATTACATAGTACACTCATGTCATAGCCCCCAGGGAGTTCCAACCCTCTTCTTGCCTCAAGTTGAGATCCCTTTGAGTGAACACATATTGAAGCTCTTGTAGTCGGTGAAAACATCAGCATGCACCCCATACAAATAGTGTCTCTAAATCCTCAAGGCAAACACCACCGCCACTAACTCAAGATCATGAGTTGGGTAATTACGCTCATGCACCTCCACTCACCTTGATGTATAAGCTATCACCCTAACATGTTTCATAAGTACACAACCCAACCCAAACCGAGAAGCATCACAATACACCACCAACCTATCTAAGCCATCCGATAAAGTCAAAACAGAAGCTGATGTAAGTTGACCTTTCAAGTTCTGAGAACTCACCTCACACTCATCTAACCATACCAACCTGGCCTTCTTTCAAGTCAGCCTGGTTAATGGAAATGAAATAGATGAGAAACCATAAATAAACCTTCCATCATAACCAGCAAACCCAAGAAAACTTTGAATATCCAAAGGAGCAAGCATGTCAAACAATGCACATCCTTCACCAACTCCCTTTTTGACATCATCTATAAAATCGCTACAACATTTTCCTTGCTTGGATTATATTATGAGCTCAAGGTAACTCTCCTTATTCGATAAGGAGGGATGGAGATAAGATATCTTAAGATGTGCACCATGGCACAATAAGAATCATGAAAAGTGAAACATTTCCTAAAACGTCTTATGGCCTCCTACCCATAGATATGGTGCACTTCAAACCTATGGACAAAACTCTACTTGACGCGGCATGTTGGACTCCGAGGACTATCTATAAACCTAGTGCCCTGATACTATCTTTGTCACGCCCAGACCTAGGGCCTAGAAGTGACACGGTGAATAGAAACCCGAGAGTCCCCAAACAAGCCTCAAAGTATCAAAATTCAAATCATCGGTTCGGAAGCGTATTCAAATGATAAACACATAGTTCTAAAGGACGAGAAAGTAGGACTCAAGCTATGGGGATATCATAGGGAAAGGGATTAATATGGATTCACATAGCACATAGCACATAAGAACTAAGGGGCGGGTAAGTATTACTCACTCTATGAGGGCAACACAGGGCTTAGGATCTTCCACATTTCCACATCAAACATACATATATACCATAATTCCCATAATCAAACCATGATAGCCATATCCAACAGATAACTAAAATCATAAGCTTCAAATACAACACAAAACATATAGAATCTACGAGAGTCTACAAGATGTCTAATAATGCCTCTAGTCATAGGATGGGATTATTGGGGACCAAGACATGTCCCGATCTCACCCTCAATTAAGAAGATAAATAGAAAAATAACATAGGTAGAAGGAAGATGGTTTGTCCTTGAAAGATAAGACTCACCACAATATCATCTCTCCAAATTCGAGCTACCTGCCAAGCAGTGGATCATTGTAACACACAGTTCCTACATGGTAAAATCATGTAGGCATAAAGTATGCGTTAGTACTTTTGACTGTACTAGTATACGGGTATGCAACATGAAAGAAAGGTAATGTTAACCTGCATAATATGCCATATGAAAACCATAGAGTAGCCATAAACCCACATATGCTAGCACTCAAAGAGTCACTCCTTGCTTGAATTGCGTAAATGGAGGGTTGTACCCATCCTCACCAATACACATGTAGCTCATGACGTAACTTTGTATAGGGAAGGTCTTATCTGTCCTCATCAATACATTGTGTAAAGGGAAGGTTGTGCCCATCCTCATCAATACACACTTAGATCACGTTACCATGTGCATAGGGAAGGTTGTACCCATCCTCATCTATGCCTTGTGTAAAGGGAGGGTTGTGCCCATCCTCATAAATACACACTTAGCTCATACATACATGTGCATAAGGAAAGTTGTACCTATCCTCATCTATGCATTGTGTAAAGGGAGGGTTGTGCCCATCCTCATCAATACACACTTAGCACATATAACCGTGTGCATAGGAAAGGTTGTACCTATCCTCATCTATGCCTTGTGTAAAGGGAGGGTTGTGCCCATCCTCATGAATACACACTTAGCTCATACAGACATGTGCATAGGGACGGTTTTACCTATCATCATCTATGCATTGTATAAAGGGAGGATTGTGCCCATCCTCCTCAATACACACTTAGATCATACATACATGTGCATAGGGAAGGTTGTACCTATCCTCATCTATACATTATGTAAAGGGAGGGTTGTGCCCGTCCTCATCAATACACCCATGTGATTACATACTCATGCAAAATGTTGTATTATATGCACACTCATATAATTCGTATTCATGTAGAAGTCGAGTTCATATTACTATTAATTCGTATCATAAAGGTGTTCAACTTATATCATGCTCATGTTCATAGACTCTTACTTAATTCTTGTTCCTAACTATATTTTCATCAAAATCATATACATAAACCTATTTGGGTCTTAACCCACTTCATAATTTTCTTAAATTCCAGTGTCCATGAATGCACATGCCATGAGGGATGTGAGAATAGTATGGGTAATATAGCTTCAAGTAAAATTAATATTATAATTTGAAATTAAAGTAAATCCATAATTAAATCCACATTTAAATCATAATATAAATCACTCATTCACAGAATAAGTCTTTAAGGGGACATGCACTTTCATAACTTCATAATCTCTATGCAAACCATCATATTAGGGCTTAAAGTAACTTAAAATCATAAATACAGTACAGCTCATACTTCAATTGAATTTATTATACAATAATTCTCAAAACTCATATTTAAAGTAAGCATAATTTCATGAAAATCAATTGAAATGAGTTTGGGTTTTCTTAGTTGAAAGGGACCAAGAATCAATCCCACATACCTTGATTAGGAAGATGAATTTGAGAAGCATTTAACTTCAAGTTGAATCCCCAATTGAATCTCTAGCTTGAGTCTTGAGAGAAGAACTTAGAGAGGATTTTTAGGAATTGATTTTAGAGTGAGTGTTTTTCAAATGAGAATGAATTAAAATGAAAGGAAATCAGCTGATTTAGGGGCCTAGGATAGAAGAAAAGGTGATAAAACACCCTTAGAATAACCCAAAATTACATAAGAGCCACTAATGACATGGAATCAAAAATCCGCAAATATTCCCTACACAAATTGCTTTTACCTAAATAGGTATAACTTCTTGATCCGAACGTGGAATGAGGCAAAACCAAATGATTTAGAAAGATAATTCAAAGAACTTCAATTTTATATGTAGTGGGCCACCTAGTACTTTTTGTGAGAAGAGATATGCCCATTTAAAGTGGACCCTTCTATCGGTACTTGTGAGAAACTTAGCCAATGGAATTCCTTTGAACTTGACTTGATGTAGGAGACCCATGATGGCCTTAAAAAACATAATTAAGCTTGAATTGAAGGCTTGAAAGTGAACTTAGCTTGAGCTTGAAGATCCCATACTTAGAATTTTTTTAAACGAAGTCACCTTCACGGGAGATTACACAGACCGTATAGTGTCACACAGTCCATGACACTGCCCGTACCTCTCTCCTTAGAAAACTTTCACCATCAAGTTACAAGACGGTGATTCCATACTTAGAAACATTTCACTCCAGAAGCCTTACGGATGGCCACACGGGCCGTGATACCCCAAACTGGGTCGTGTACTTGGCCATGTACCCATACTTGGTCCCAAAACTGAGGATTTCAAGCTAAGGCCACCACACGGCCCACCACAAAGTGTACGAAGTGTTATAAGGACCGTGAGGGGTCCTAGTGTGTTGTGCCTTAGTTTAAAACACCAAAGGCCAGTCCATGGAGGCTTCACATGGGCCGTGTGACCTCACACGGATCGTGAGAGCTCCCATGAAGCGTCACCTTGGTCCAAAACTTTTTCAAAACAAAATTTTAATGCTTCATTGAGATCGTGCGAATTCCGGGTCCTTACAACCAGGTAGGATGGGGGTATTCAGACTTAGCCAGAGACTAGGGCTTAGGTACCAAGGTATGTTTTTTTACCCTTGTGCTTTATTATATTATTTTGTGCATTCAGGAAAATGCAAATCCATTTCAATAGGGTATGGATATTTATAGGCCTCAATGAATTCTGAGTAACTATGTCTTATAACTTTCCCAATTTTTCAATCCAAATGGTTTTCTTATTTGTGTTCTTTTTCCCCAAGGACATTTATTTTCTGTTAAACCAACATGTTTATAATGTGTAGGTAGTATTAGTAGCATGTAGTACTTAAATCTATCGCATATGTTAGTTTTAGTATGAAAAATAATACCCACCAGAAATTTTGTTACTTATTCTTGATAGCAACCATGCATGTTTGATTGTCTGACAGTGCTATCCGATAAGCTAGTCCTATTTGTGATGAAAAGCATGATCTGATAGTCTATGTTAATAGTGTAATTAGTGCCATTGTTTGTGTGAGATTTTTTTGCTAAAGTCTTATACTGTGTTTCACTTCAGAATATGCCCTGTTACTCTGACTTAAACTGTAGGTTAGTTGGTTAGGAAATGATCATAGGCCATTGTTCATACTAGCCCACTTATCCTAAATCACCAACCAAATGTGAAATATCCCTTGATCCCTATGTTTGAGCCTTGTATATACCTTTTTCTTTGTAAAAACATAAGTACCTAACCATGTTGAATATAAAATCCAAAAATTAGCCCTGGTCATTTCGTGAATATTATGCACCTTGACTGAGGCAAAGAGCTTAAGTTATGGTGGCTACCACATATGGCCTTCATTCACAGGTTGGATATTGTGCAACTCGACTTAGGCCAAAAGTCTAAGTTGAGGGTGGCTGGTGTAAAGATAATCACAGAAAAATAGGATGGAAGCTAATAATACATGGAAAATGGGTAATAATATGTTATAGGTGCAAGAAAAATGAACTGATGCTAAATAATGAGCTCAAAAGAAAAATGATGTGAAAGTATAAAGCAATGAGCTAAAAATGAGAGTCAGGCACCCAAAAAAAGCTTAAAGTAGGCGAAAGAGAGAATGAGTTGAAAAAAGACAACAATGGTAGGGAAAAAGTATAAAATTCTGTGTAAGGGAGGGCCATTAGTCCCTGTGTTTCCGAATCATCATAACAAAGCCCCTGAGCCTATGTTACAAGCTAAGAAAGTTCTATAGTGATCCTAGTCCAAGTAGTCGAAGGTCATAGTCATGAGTATAGGGGCAAACATATGGTATTGAGCATGGTATTTGAATATCTGTTGTGAGAGTCAGTGATTTTATTTAGTCCCAAGCGTTGAATCTAAAAATATTAGCGTGAGAGGGATTGAGACTTCTTTTTATGAGGGCACTTGCATTGCATTGTTGATTCTAGACTAATTCCGTGATTGTTGTTTATCTGTGCTAACCTTGCTTGTCATAGTTGCACTGTCACATATATTGATCTGCATCGGTTTGGCTGATAGCAATCTTATATGCATTTATGAGTGGTGTGGGTATCTATATTTGAGTTGGATATGATTTGTGTCATTAGATTGAGGTCTATGTGTTACTGTACTGCTTATGTAGATTGAGTCCGTCGCTTGAGGACAAGCAACAATTTTAAGTTCATGTTGTTGATATGCTATCAAAATACAACACTTTTGATTCTTAAAACTTTCAATTTTGTATGTTCTCAAAGCGATGTTAGTAGGTTTGATGTGTTTGTATGTTTGTTTTTCAGGATTACAGGATTTGGCATGATTTTGGGCTAAGCGTGCAAATGCTTTTGTTTTTGTTGTTCTACACACTCTTTACGGGTCGTGGATGTTTTTATGAGCCATAGAGTTGGGTTCGTAGTGATATCCAACGAAGGGGTGATTTTTCTGAAGTTGCATCTATGAATTGTCAGCTGAGTCGTAGAAAGTTGTACGAGTCATTGATAAGGTCCCTTATCCTAAGGATCAAAAGTTGGAATTTTTTGAAAAGTCATCAGACGAAACTCTATATGGGTCGTATCTAAATACGACCCGTAGAAATGTCTCATAGAAGTTATGCTGAGATTTGAAGAATGAAATCCACGAAGCCCCAATAGGGCCGTAGAACTTAGTACGGCCCGTGGACTTGCTCATATTTCCTGTCGAATCCTATTTTTTATTTTTATTTTTGGATTTTTATTTAAAGTACTATAAATAGATTTTTTTAGGTTATTTTCAGTAGAGAAGAATGACCAAAAATATTGAGAGAAACAACTGGAGCATTATTTTGTGATTTTAATTCATACTTTATGGTTTTCATTTAAAAGTTTTATAAGTACTCAATTATGTTATTTTATATCATGATTTTTGCATCTATAATGAGTATGTATAGCTAAAATCACAACTAGGGTTATGGGAACCGAGAAGAACTCACAAACTAAAATCGGATAATTCGTAAATAATTTGAAGGTGTAAATGCATGTATTAGTTAATTCTCTTCATTTTGATTACTTTTTAACAATAGCCAACATTAAAACTCACCTAGTTGTTAGTGATCGGATCAAACTAGTAATGAATGGAACGAAAGATTAATTAATAGGATTCAATTGATTTCTTCTCATCTAATAAACCAAACTAGATCAAGGGGAGGTTGTACTAGAATAGGTAAGGATTAGTAATGTCATACTGCAGAGATGGATCAAATCATGTAGTGATATTTACCTATTGCCTTGATGAAAGGGTTCGGTAAACTTAACTTACCGTTCTGCATGCAACATATAAGAAAAAAATGTAATTATCTAGTAATACCAAGTGAGACAATGATGGGAAACATAATATCC
This sequence comes from Solanum rostratum, assembly GCA_029948455.1. Taxonomy (NCBI): domain Eukaryota; kingdom Viridiplantae; phylum Streptophyta; class Magnoliopsida; order Solanales; family Solanaceae; genus Solanum; species Solanum rostratum. The sequence continues at coordinate 35,169,389 of CM057045.1, forward strand.
TAGTTACTCTTCTCACTGGTTTCACACACGTGTTTTAGTTCAGGATTACTTTCTGCAAATTACGAACCCTCCTTTTTCATGAGATAAGTAGGTTAATTGACTTGAATTGCTTGAAATTACTTTGAGTCTACCATATTCCCTTTCAGATCGACCCTAACCTCAATTAGGTTATATATCTTGACAACAACCAATTTAACCTTCAAAAAGGAGGTGTAGCTTGGGCTACATCAGTTTTCTATTCCTAATGTAGATAGCCTAAGAGACTTGATTCATAGTGAAGCTCATAAATCACAATATTCTATTCTTCTGGAATCCACAAGATGTATGGAGACTTAAAGAAATAGTATTAATGGATTGGCATGAAGAAAGACATAGCAAGATTTATGGCAGAATGCCCCAATTACCAACAAGTAAAAGTTGAGAATTAAAGGTTGGGTGGCTTAGCCCAAGATGTTGAGATCCCTACTTGGATGTAGGAAGATGTAAATATGGACTATGTCATGTTTTTGCCCCGTATTCAGAATAAACATGACTCTTTTTTGGTGATTGTAAATAGAATGAAGAATTAGGTTCATTTTCTATCGATCAAGACTCTTATAATGCCAAGGATTATGTCAAGTTGTATATTTGCAAGTTGGTACGTTTACATGGTGTACCCTTGTCTATTATATTGGATTTTGCTTCCTAATTTACATCACACTTTTAGAAATCCTCACAAAGAGTACTTGGTATAAAGGTGAAATAAAGCACTGCATTTTATCCTCAAATCAATGGGAAATCCAACAGGATGATTCAAACTACTAATAACATTTTAGGGCCTTGAGAAGTGGGATGACTACCTACAGCTGTAAGGACCTGAGCTTTCTAAGTCCTTAATGGTGCTTAGAATTTTGTTCCAAAAAAAGTTTTCGACCAAGGTGACACCTTATAGGCACCTCGACAAGTTATGTGCTTGAGGTGGCCCTTGGCCTTGTATGTAGAGTGTTGTCCTTAAGTTGGAGTTCAAGACCAAGGCTGGCACCTCATTAACCCTACACAGTCCATGTGACACTTCACTAACCGTGTGGTAGCTTGTTTGAGTAAACTTGGCCTTGAAAACCACATATTCGCCAAAGCATTTCACATATGAACCTCATAAGGTCCGTATAACTCTTCACTGGTCGTATGGCCCTCCGTATGGGTGTTGGGATGAAAATTTTCTAAGTTTGGAATCACCGACTTGGGACTTTGTTAGTGAAATCATTTCTAAGTGAAGCCTCACAGAAGGCTACACAGTTCAAATTCAATTTAATACTTATAATTTATTCAATCTCTCTCATAAGAAATCCTCTCAAGTGAACTAGTGAAGACTTAGCTTAGCGATCAAATTCTTCTTGGTTCTTCTTCGTTAGCTAAGGTATTTGGGATTGATTCATGGTCTCTTTCAACTATCAAGATCCTAAACTCTTTTACACTTGATTTTATGAACTTTAGCTTACTTTAAATATGGGTTTTTCAGATTATTCCATATTTGATTCAATATAGTTATGTTTAATTGTTTTTTTTAAAGTGATTTAAGCCCTAATATGTTGAATTGCATGAACATTATGAAGATTCGAATATGAATTTTCCTTTTAAAGTTTGATTTAAGTATAGGTAATCTAAATTGTGATTTGAATATGGATTTACTTGAATTTCATATTGTATTGTTGATATAAGATTGAATCTTTATTTTCAATTGCAATTCTTATATCATTCGTGGCATATGCATACATGAGCACTGGTTTTTAATGAAAATGATTCGGTGGGTTAAGCTCACATGTGGTTTTTGATTAAATGATTTGTTAAGTTAATCTCACATATGTTTATTATTCAGTGAGTTAGGCTCACATATGGTTATGACAAGAATGTGATCACATAAATGTATATGATATGGATCTCTGAGCAATTTTGGGTGTTTACACCATCTTGATATATGTGAATGAGCTATTCCAAGGTATGAAAAGTATGAATTGAAGTATGATTTGGCTTTTTGGCCCAAATATGAATGATTATTACGAATGTTTGGCTTCTAAGCCTAAATATAAATTGAAATTATTTGAAATGGCTTGTGTCTCTTTTGAAAGCATGTATATGCATATGTATTCTTGTGGGATGATGACTCAACACCAAATGGGATTAGAGGCGTCAAGGCTATCACCAAGGGTCCTCTCCCTTTCCCTTGAACTATGTGCCAACATAGTATATGGTAACCCTCTACAAAAATTACTAGGTCGTAAGGTACGGTTGCAATTGTGATATGACATGTTATGATATGGAAATCCTTAAGAAATGACCAGGTCGTAAGAAGGTGGCCATTACACTTAAATGGACGAGTCTTAAGGTGTAGTGTAGATTACCTTTCGAAGTAATTTTCTCATATCTAGTAGGAGTCTTTCATCGGCCAAATTCATATAATAGCTCGCATGGATTTGAGATATCGGTTGTGGTCACATCCCCTTTATATATGGAAACATTAGGGTATTTCATGCATCATGGATTTCACGACATTGTTATATTATTCTTCATTGTCTATATACTTCTTTCTATGTAGGTGCCCTTGTCATCAAACATTGAATGCAGGTGTAATAAGTTCATATACATTTTTTGCCCGCATACTTAGTACATTTAAATGTACTAACACGTACTTTTTGCCTACATGATCTAACCATGTAGGGACAAGAGACTATATCCATCCACCATTTAACGGCTAGTTTGGATTTAAGAAAGTTTTTATGGTGAGTCCTATCTTCCAAGGACAAGCCATCATCCATCTACTTTATGTTGATTTCGTTTATGTTATATTTACTTTGAGGGTGAACCCGGGACATGTCTTGGCCCATTTTTTGACTAGAGGCATTGTTGGACCTCTTGTCGACTCTTGTACGGATATATGTCAAGGTTATGCTATTTGGAGATTATGGTTATGGCTATCTTTTGATTAAGGTATTATGACGTGTATTTATGATATGATTGATGTGTTATAAAAATACCACACTTTTGATGCTTAAAACGTGAAATTTTGTGTGTTCTTAATGCGATGTTAGTTGGTTTTAGGTGTTTTTGTGTTATATTTGTAGGATTCCAGGGATGGCCTTGATTTTGGGAAGAAAGTATAGAAGTTGACTTTGATGCAGTACGAGACCTTTTATAGGTTGTAATTCACTCTACGAGCTGTGAACTGGGTTTCGTGGATAATTGTAGTGAGGATTTGATTTTCTGAAGCAGATCTTACAAACATACAGATGGGTCGTGGATTGATTTACGAGTCGTAGAACATGGTTCGTTCCCTGAGTATCAGAGATGAAAGACTTTTTGAAGATTCATCACACAAAACCCCCCATTATGGGTCGTAAACCACTTTACGGGTCGTAGAGGGGTATCGTAGACTTGAAGTCCAGTTTTCTAACAGCACTGTACGAGACCCCAATTATGGGTCGTGGAATGAAAAATGGTCGATAAACCTGTTCATGAGGCATGCCGACCCAGCTATCCTATTGTGTTTAGGACTTCTATTTTAAATATTATAAATAGGTTCTTAGGTTATGTTTCATGAACTTTTTGCATAGTACACAGAAAACTCGATATCTAGAGAGGGAAAATAGTGAGATTGAGTAGAGATAACATTGGAGAGTTTTGAGAAACACGTGTACTTTGAGTTGATCTTTAATCTTGTGAATCTCTTTGAAGTTGATTTGCTTGTTCTTAATTTAATTATGTAAGTGCTCTATTATGTTATTCCAATTTATAAGTCTTGCATCTACTCAAATCATAAGTAGCTAAATCCAAAACTAGGGTTGTGGGAACTATGAAGAACTAACAAAGGAAAACTGGATAGTTCATAATACTTGGAAAGTTTGCATGCATGTATTAATTAACTCTCTTCGCTTTGCATGGTTTCTGATGGTGGCCAACATTAGAACCTGCCTAGTGCTACTAAATGGACCAAGGTATTAATGAATAGGAAAAAAGATTAATTAACAAGATTTGATTGATGTGTTCTCGTCTAATCAACTGAACTGGGCCAATGGGAGGTTGTACTAGGACTAATAGGTAAGGGTCAGCAATGCGCACTATGGAGATGGGCCAAATCGCGTAGTGAAATTCGCCTCTCGCTTGGACCAAAGGATTTGGTGAACATAACTTACCGTCATACATGCTACACACTAGAAAAGAATTAGGTTATCCGGTGATACTAAATTAGGAAATCATGGGGAACACAATACTCTAGTTCCTCTCTTTTTTTCATTTAACTACTGTGTTAGTTAGGTTTACTTTTCTACTGAATATTGCAACCCCCCACCCTAGTAAGTTGGTTAAGCACTCAAATTGCATTAATTGAATTCTCTTGAGTCTACATATTCCCTTGGGTTCGACCCTAACCTTGGTATGGTTTTATTTCTTGATAACGACCATTTTATCCTTAAAAAAGAGGTGTAACTTGGGTGACATCAAGATTTTGGCGCCGTTGCTGGGGAATACGACTAGAATTGGTTAATTCATAGTGATTTGGGTATTAATCCTTATTTCCCACATTTACGTTTTTTGTTGTTTTTGTTCTTTTTCAGGGTTTAACCGTAGTCTATGCTTGTGAGTCAAAGTCGACGAAGACCCTTGACTCCATTGGACTCAGAGATCCATAGAATGTTGAGAAGAATAGCCCAAGATAACGCCAACAACGCCCGCTAATGCAGCTCTAAACAGGAATGGCAAGGAGAATGCTAATCATGAGAACCCACCTCATCTTGAGGACATTTCTCCACAGCCACAAGATTTTAATGCCAATGCTTATCAGTGGAATCAATACAGGTTGAACTCTATGGCTATGGAGGTGACTGGAGCTATTGTATTGCCACCACTATCGGCTGACACAAAGTTTGTGGTCTCAAGTGGGTTTTTTCAGATGCAGCAGAATCGTGGGTTATTTGCGGGCTTACCATCAGAGGTTCCTCATAGCCATCTACACAATGTTGCATTGGTTTGCAAGAGTGTGATAGGATTACAGAATTTGTCTATGGATGTTATGGGACTTTGTGTCTTCCCATTGTCTCTTACAGGCAATGCAACACTATGGCTATCTAAGCACCCGTAGAGTTCGATCACCAGTTGGGCGTAATAGCAGAAGGTTTTTTTGGAGAGGTACTTACCGAGGTTTAAGAAGCTCAAGTTGAAAGACCAGATCAACAATTTTGAGCAACTTCCTAGTGACTCAATTAGTACTACATGGGAGCGGTTTACCAAGTGTTTGAGGAGTGTCCTAGACCCCAAGATAGTCGATGATGCCTTAGTGGAGATCTATTACTATGCCCTTGATAAAAATAGTCATGCTTGTGTTGATACTATTATAGGGGACATGTTCTTAGATTAGCCATTCGTAAGGATCGCAGAAAGGATAGAGAGAGTGGTCAAGACTAATCGTGCATGGCGAAAAAGAGACAAAGCATCTACCAAAAGTTCATGCGCTATCAGTATTGGTTCGTAACAAGCTAAGATAAATCAAGAACTTATGCAAGAGCTTGCTTGAATTTGCACAAACATGGAGGTGATGATGAAGTAGAACCAGGAGTGAGTCAAGGAAATGATTCATTAACCTACACATGCACCCATGTATGATGAGCCTTACTATGAGGAGGACACCTATTCTATTGTTGATCAGGCAGGAGGTTTTTGGAAAAATGCCTAAGGGTCCAATCAGGACTATTGTAGCCAAGGTCAAGGGCACCAACGTCGGGACTTCAACAAAGAAGGAGCTTTCAAGGACAACTGCGGAGGATTCTATGACCAGATCAAGGTCACCGAGATGGTTACAAAAATGGTCCCTATGTGCCATCACAGAAACATGATGCAGGTGCAAGGGTTTGGTGAAGAATTGAGGAGATATTTGACCGCCTGTTGAAGAAAGTTGAGACACAGGATGAGACTCTGAGGGGGATGAAATCTAAAATTCTCGATTAACAAGAAAATCGAGTCTCATTTTGTTGCTATCAAATAGCTTGAGCAAGGGTTTGGTCAAGCGATGACTTTACTCAATTAGTGTTAGAGGGGTAAACTACCTAGCAACACAGTCTACACCCCTAAGAATGAAGGGCAGTGCATGGAGGTTACTACTTGGGGTGGCAAGAGCACCATTGATCCTCCTATTCTAGTTGATGAGGATAATGTTCGAGAGGAGATAGTTGAGGCGAAGGATGTAGATACAGGAGATGATCGTTGGAAGGATGGGGTGAGTGAAGATGATGATGCACCATAGAAATTGAACCCCATTCCTAGGCCTTCTCTTCCCTTCCCTCAAGGAATCAAAAAGAGGGAGCAGGAAGGCAAGTTCAAGCCCTTTCTCTCCATGCTTAAACAACTCTCCATCAACATCCCTCTCATTGAGGCACTGGAGAAGATGCCAGGGTATGCAAAATACATGAAGGACCTAGTTACGAAGAAGCATACTGTGAGTCAGGAGTTCTCCCAAGAGCTTCAACATTGCAGTGCGATTGTTATGAGGTCCTTGGTCCAAAAGCGAGAAGATCTCGGTGCTTTCACCATACCCTGCACCATTGTAGATGTGGAGTTTGCAAGGACACTATGTGATTTAGGTGACAACATTAATATGATACCCCTTATGATCCTCAAGAATATAGGCTTGGGAGCCCCTTCTCTGATAAGCATACGAGTTTTGGTGGTTGATCGCACAGTGAAGAAGCTTATGGGGATACAGTATGATGTGTTGGTCAAAGTTGAGAAGTTTATATTCCCTACAGACTTTGTGATCCTACATTGCAAAGTGGACTTCGACATCCCAATCATCTTTGGAAGACTGTTCTTGGCTACTGGGCAAGCATTAGTAGATATGGAAGTCATTCAACTCTGGTTCAGATATAATGATGAAGAGGTTGTCTTCAATATCTGTCAATCTATGAAGAAGCTAGATGATTTGAAGAATGAAGTTTGTGCAATTGGTGAAGTCTGAGTGACCAATTTGTCCAAGTCATGCCACGACACTAAATCAGGCGCTTCTTGAGAGGCAACCCAAGGGTTTTGATGTAATAGTTGTAGGTTTCTTTGTTTTCAATTTCGGGACACATAGGTAGTTTATTTTCTTGTATTTTTGTTATAATCTTGGATATTGGGTTGGTTGCATATAGGATAATAGTGTGTTCTATGAAGAATATGCAGCTACATGGCTAAGTCAGCCATTCTTGGCTGAGAAGGGCATCAGGAAGTGCCTCTACGATTGGTTCTACGGGTCGTAAACCATTTTACGATTCGTACACCATTTGGTAGACATTTACATTAAGCAAAGTTTTTGCACTCTAGTCCATGAGAAAACTTTACAATCCTTAGATAAAACTACAGGTCATGAATGGGGCTCGTAAACCCTAGGTGAGTTTTCTGAAACTTTTCAAAGTGTTGAGATCTCTACAACCAATTCCACGAGTTGTACTTCACTTTACAACCCGTAGACTGGTTCGTGAAACCCATTCCTAAAAACTAGGGTTTGGATGTACAATGAAACCTCAGTTCACGACCTGTAAAACACTCTACGGCAGTAATTGGGGTAGAGTCAAAGCCCATCAAACATCAACTGACCTGGTCAAAGTATAAATAACGGGGTCAAATTACTTGACCTCGTTTCAGCCCTAAATTACAAAAAGTACCCAGCCATACCCTACCCAACAATTCTTTATCACTAACGATGACTACACCCCATTTTCGAGTGAGAATTTCTGGCGACCTAGGGTTTAGTGTCCTACCACCTCCTTCATCTACTATAATCTAATCACACAAATTGGTAAGTTCTCGATTAACCAAATGCCTTTAATTTACCTATATTTATAGGGTTAAATTGAAAATTATATCGAAAATAATTGTTGTAGACACAAACCCTTGTTTGGAAATTGTCATTGTGATAATTGAATTATGGTTGCTCGTGTTTGAATATGTGTATAGAACATGAATATGGTATAGTTTTCATTTTCCATGTTTGATTGATGTATTTTTAGTACCCTTGTAATCATTCACCATGTCATTGAATTGATTGTATGTGTGATATTTGGTTGGTGATGATGTGGGAGCATAATTTTGTTGTGGAATTGTTCGTATATGGTTGAAAGGGTTAGGGAAACATGCTCAATTACTTTTGATGGGGTATATGGGTTTACTAGCACGTTAGGGGTATTGGTCGTTGTGTGCAAATCATGTGGGTGTGTGCATTTCGCTTCGATGCTGTTAGAATAAAATTGAAAAAAGTCATATGGGATCCGTTGTGATGGACTTAGAAACTCAGGTGACTGAGCTTTTCTAGTCCATGAGTGGCTTTTACGGCCTATGAATCATTCCATGAGCCATAATTGCCCTTCGTAAAAGATTCTAAAATGTGAAGTTTCTAAGTATCTATCAAAAGTGACCTTTTATGAGTCATAGAACACTTTACGGCTCGTAGAATTGTTGTGACTATTGTTTTACGAGAGCCTTCTACGGCCTGTAGTTTCCACTACTGCTCTTAGAAGTTCTTTCGAAGACCTTTCTGCAACTAAGTCCAACTTGTTTTTGCATTTCATCATTTGATCTATGGGGCTAACCTAAGTGTGTAAATATTCATGTTTCATGTACTATGGCCCCAAAATCAAAATGTGTGAGATCAGGGCCTCACAAAGGAGGCTCAAAGACCAACCCTCTGAGGATGAGAAAACTCCTATTCCGAGTGGATCAGTAGAGGACCTTGGTATCCATCCAGACCCCAAGGCTATTAGACCTTAGATTAGAGCTACTGTGACAGTTGGGCTAACTCAGGCGCTTTTTATTCGTACTCCCCAGTTTGATAAGGGAGACGATGGTAGGAGTAACTCTATTCAAATGACTCCATCCAGAGAGGATTCCATCTCTGAGTCAGGCTCCAGCGATGGATCAGCAACAGAGTCCTCTACAGTCCCCCGATCATTAGCATCTCCAATAGATGCTAATACTAGTCGGTGGTGCTTTGAGGACATGCGAGATATTTATACGGAGGATTCAGAATACAGAGCGGGGAAAGCAACCCTACTGCATCTATGAGGAGCCCCGAGTCATCCCAAACAGACTCGATAGTGTCTTCGGTCTCCAAGACACAATGATCAGATAAGGGCTCTAGTGGCTAACCCAATAACTTAGGCGATACTCACCGACCATGGTGAGGGAGTTCTATGCATCTTATGCAGCCACTATTCACAGTACTTTTTCCACAGGAAAGAAGCCCCTCATTTACCCTAGATTGATCGAAACTAAAATGAGGGGCCAGTGGGTGGATATCTCGGAGACCCCCATCTGATGCATGCTATTTGGATCAAACTTCCCGACCCTCAAATCTGTAACTGAGTTTGAATACAGAGTGGGGCAGACTAGGGATATGTTGGTGATGAGAGATCTACAGTGTAGAGCCAGGTTGATGAGATCGGTGGCTGGTTATGTCGTTGAGTAGGGTCCAGAACCTGCATGGGTTGCCATTCACTCAAAGCCTATTGTTAAGGCTTTGCTCAGTTTCCCCACCAAGTTTTTGTTGGTTGTTGTCAAATCATGCATCCGGTCAACTCTTGTTAATAATACCTTGATGCTAGAGTATGCAGTGCAAGTTGGCAGCATTTAGTTGGTTATGAGACTGATTGGGCCCATCTTATTGCCAAGCAGATTCACGAGGCCTCCCTGAAAAGGTCCACCTTCATCCCTTTTCCTTGCTTGACATACAGGCTCTGTCTAGAGTTGAGGGTGGAGAGCCTGCAATGGTTGGACTCGCTGGTCGAGGCCCAACGCACTTTGGATGCCAGCCTGATCAAGGCTGAGGAGAACCCAGTGGCACTCTGACAAGCACAGCATCATCCTACTTCTATGCCAGAGATGTTTGCCCTAGTGCCACCACATGAGGTTCCCAACACCACTACCACCACTATTGTTGCTACAAGTATAGGCCCCCATAGCCCAAGGAGAGGGGACCCACTACTTTTGTCCCTGCACCATAGGCCACGTCATTACAGGCTGCACCCATGGACATGGTTTATGTGTCTGTCATATCTACATAGGCCATGGCGCTGAGGTTATCACATGCTGAGTTGCAGTTGACTTAGCTATTTCAGCAGATTCGGCCATGGGTCTGTCAGGCAATTTCAGATTCAAAGGGTTATATTCGGGCATACACAGTCACCATTATTCAGGACTATCTTTTCTCCATGGATTCCCACATTGATGCCTTCGAGGTGAGGGTATAAAGAGCCTTAACACGTCCTGGCCAGAAGACTTGACGACTGTTCAGATGGAGATCCAGCAGCTCCGAGCTGATATGACAACAGCACTTCCAGCACCAATGACGCTACCGGAGACCATACACCTAGTGTCGATGGTAGGTTGTTTTGCTCCTAATGAGCATGTCCAGCCTTCCCATGGGAAGAGACGCTGTACAAATGATAATCAGGATGTTATATGCTTACGTTCGAGGTTGACTGAGGAGAAGGAGCTCGAGCTTGTCTTGAGTGAGTCGAGATAGGAGGAGGAGAGACGATAAGCTCGAGAGCTTGAAGTGTGTTGGAACCTTCGGATAGAGTGCTACTACTTAGGAGACCACCACGCAGCGTGAGAGTGGTTAGACTCAGCCACAGATTGGCGCTTCAGAGCCCAGTTATGATTTTTGACCCCTGAAAATTTAGTTTTGCTTTGATTGTGTGCACTGGGGACAATGCACCTCTTTATCAATAGGATGTGGTTAGTTATGGGCCTCAGTGAAGTCTGAGTAGCTTGGGTCCAAAACTACCCCAATTTTTTATCCTAGGGCTTTCTTGCCTATGTCCTTTTTCACCATGTATATTTACTTTCTGTTGAACTGACACGTTTTAGATGTTTTAGGTAGTATTTATAGCACATAGTACTAATTCCTATGGCATATAGCATATATTTTGTTTTGTTTAAAAAATGATACCCACAAAAATTTTCATTAGTTAGTTTAGATAGCAACCATGCATATTTTGGTGTGCTGAAAATATTTGTTCTGATAAGTAAGGATACATTGAGATAAAAATCATGACTTGAGAGTCTTTTTGTTGATGATGTAGTCAGTGCCATAAGAATGTGAGCTTAAATTGCTAAATTCATGTGTTGTGTGCTAATTCAGAATATTCCCTATTATTTTAAATTAGGTTGTAGTTTAATTGGATTAGGAAAGGATCTTAGGCCATTGTTCTTAAAAGTCCACTTAGCATAAATAACCAACCAAATTTTTAGAATATCTATTTAACCTAATGTTTGACCCTGACATGTACCCATTATATGTAAACACCTAATTAACCTAGCCTTGTTAGTTGCAAAATACTGAAATTGGCCTGAAAGTGGCCCTGGTTATGAGGACGGATAATGTGCACCTCAAATCAAGCCAAAATCCTAAGTTGAGGGTGGCCGGTGTAAGGGTGAAACACAAAATTAAGGGGGAAGTTAGTGATACAGGGAAAAGGAGAAATATCATGTATGGGGTGCAAGAAAAATAAGTGATGCCCTAGTTGTGAGTTTAAAAGAAAAATGAAGTGTAAAATCAAGGCAAAAGGCTAAAAAATGAAAGGAAAGCAACCAGAAAAGTTTGAAATAGGAGAAAGGGAGAATGAGATGGAAAATAACAAAGTTTGTAGGGCAAAGTGTAGGAAGACACAGTGTCATGAGGGGCTTTAGTCACTATGTTCCCAAAATACCGTAGCAAAGCCCCCTGATTCTCTGTTACAAGTCTAGAAAGTCCTAAAGTGATCCTAGTCCAAGTAGTTAAATGTCTTAGTCATGAGTATAGGAGCAAGCCTATGGTATTGGGCATGATGCATGAATATCTTTTGTGAGAGTGAGTGATTTGGCACAGTCCCAAAGTTATACATGAAAACGTCATTGAAGAGTGAGATATGAGACTTCTTTTTGTGTGGGAACTTGCATTGCATTGTTATCATTACACTTATTCAGTAATTATGGATTATTGATAGCACCTCACTTGTCATAGTTGTGTTGTCATATGCACTAGCCTGTATTATTTTGTTAGATGGGTATCTAATTCTATTTTGAAAAAGTGGTTTGGGTATCTTAGTTTGAGATTTATGTGATATATGCCATTGGTGTTGAGGTCTGTGTGTTACTATATTACTTATATAGATTATTTTGCTTGAGGACAAGCAACAATTTTAAGTTGAGGGTGTTGATATGCTACAAAGAAACAATACTTTTGATGTTTAAAAGTTGAAATTTTATGTGTTCTCAATGCGATGTTAGTTGGTTTTATGCATTTTTGTGTTATATTTGAAGGATTCCAAGGTTGGCCTTGATTTTGGGAAGAAAGTACAAAAGTTGCTAATTTTGATACAGTACACGACCTTTTACGGGTCGTAGTTCACTCTACGGGCCGTGAAGTAGGTTTCATGGACAATTCCAGTGAAGGTCTGATTTTTGTAAGTTGATTCTACAAGCATACAGATGGGTCATGGATTGATTTATGAGTCGTAAAACATGGTTCGTGACCTGAAGATTAGAGATAAGGCACTCTCTAAAGGTTCATCAAACAAAACCCCCTTACGGGTCATAGAGGGGTTTTGAAGACTTGAAGTCCAGTTTTACAACAACATTGTACGAGACCCCCATTACGAACCGTGGAATGCAATACGGCTCATAAACTTGTTCGTGAGGCGAGCCGACCCAGCTATCCTATTGTGGTTATGACTTATATTTTAAATATTATAAATGGGTTTTTAGGTTATTTTTCATGAAGTTTTCACATAGTACATTGAGAACTCGATAATTAGAGAGGAAAAATAGTGAGATTAAGTAGAGATAACATTGGAGAGTTTTGAGAAACACTTGTACTTTGATTTGATCTTTAATCTTGTGAATCTCTTTGAAGTTGGATTCACTTGTTCTTAATTCAATTATGTAAGTGCTCTATTATGTTCTTCCAATTCATAATTCTTGCATCTACACAAATCATAAGTATCTAAATCCACAACTAGGGTTATGGGAACTATGAAGAACTAACAAAGTATCAAATAATTCATAATTCTTTGAAAGTGTGCATGCATGTATTAATTAGCTCTCTTCTCTTTGCATGTTTTCTGATGGTGGCCGACATTAGAACCTGCCTAGTGTTACTGACTAGAACAAGGTAGTAATGAATAGGAAAAGAGATTATTAACGATTGATGTGTTCTCGTCTAATCAATCAAACTGGGCCAAGGGGAGGTTGTTATGGGACTAATAGGTAAGGGTTAGTAATGCCAACTACGGATATGGGCCAAGTCATATAGTGAAATTCGCCTCTTGCTTGGACCAAAGGGTTTGGTGAACTTAACTAACTGACCTATATGCTACACACTAGAAAAGATAGGTTATCACTATGTTAGGGAATTGTGGGGAACACATTACCCTAGTTCCTCTCCATATTGATTTAACTCATATGCTTGTTAGGTTTACTTTTCTACTGAATATTGAAACCCCCCCCCCCTTTGGGAAGTGAGTTGGTTAAGCACTCAAATTACATTAATTGAATTCTCTTAAGTCTACGTATTCCCTTGGGTTCGACCCTAGCCTTTGTTAGGTTCTATTTCTTAGCAACGACCGCCTTATCCTCAAAAAGGAGGTGTAACTTGGGTGACATCAATGATGTAGAAATATGGAAGATCCTAAGCCCTATTTTGCCCCCATAGAGTGAGTCATACTTACCCGCCCCTAAGTCCATATGTGCTATGTGTTATTTGAATCCATGCAAATCCCTATCCCTATGATATCCCCATAGTGTGAGTCATACTTTCTCATCCCTTAGAATTATGTGTTTACTAGCTCTTTATACACTTTTGAACCGATGATGTGAATTTGGATACTTTGAGGCTTGTTTAGGGACTCTTGGGTTCCCATTTGCCATGTCACTCCTAGATCCTAGGTCTAGGTTATGACAATAACTCATTGAATAGCCTATATTAATAGTTATCATTCAAGTATAGAGACGACACTATATGAAGCTTTGTACAGGAAATGATGAAGATCTTCGGTAGATTGGTTTAAAGTGGGTGAGATGGGCATTGATGGATCTGATATTTTCTAGGATGTTATGGAAAAGCTCATACTCATAAGAAAAATATAAAAAATGGCCTTAAGTCATGAAAAGTTGTACTCCGATATTAGGAAGAGGGATCTTGAGTTCGATGTGGGAAGTTGGGTACACTTGAAAGTTTCACCCATGAAGTGTGCGGTTTGATATGGTATAAAGAGAAAGTTTAGTCCTAGGTATGTAAGACCTTATGAGATAGTTAAACGGGTTTGAAAAGTTGCATATGAGTTAGACTTGCATTTAGAAATGGCCATGGTTCATCCAGTATTTTATGTGTCTATGTTGAGGAAGTATGTGGATGATCCAAGTTCCATTGTGTCATTTGAAGAAGTGGGGATCAAAGAGAATTTGACCTATGAAGAAGTTCTCGTTGAGAGTTTAGGCAGATAAGTAAATAGATTGAGGAATAAAGAAGTTGCATCTATCAAGGTCCTTAGGAGGAATTAACAAGCTGAAAACGTTACATAGAAAGTGGCGCGAACATGATAAAGTAATATCCCAATCTTCTTCCACTTTAAAGCCTAAGATATCAAATTATCCTAATCCAAAGACCCCATATTCTTGTATTTCAGTTTCCATGCTATGATATATGCATGCATACTCACGATACTATATTTTTATGATAATTAAGGCATGAGGTTGAAATATTTTATGAAAATGATGTTTTAAGTTGTATTTTGCATTCTTATTGGGTTGCTAGTGTCCATTTAACACTACTCAAGCATGACTTTTTATCTTTTGAGGATGAATGTTCCCAAAGGGTAGATATTGTAATACCCCACATGTGAAAAGGACAAACCATGAGATAATAGGTGCAAGATCAATTCTTATGCAGTGATGTACAAGCCCCATCTACAGCCCATGGTTGGGTTTATGGGTTATAGATAGGCCTCGTGGATGGAACAGGTGCTTAGTGAATTAGGAAGTTAAGTTTGTATGTACGAAGGGTTCTTATAGACATAAAAGTGTTTATGAGTTGTAGACTAAGCTCGTAGATAGTCTTCAGTGATGGGTAAAATTTTGGGTTCAAGATCTCTTTCAACGATCCAACAAGATGAGTTGTATTTTGATGTACTAGTCGTACGTTGGTCTCGTGAATTGGATAATGAGAGGTGAAAATTTGACGAAGTGTAGAGTCCATATCCAAAGGATATTTACGACCCATAAAAGGAACTATGGGACATAACTGAAGGTTCATAGATTGAAATTCAGATTTTAGGTTTATGAAGTTTTGGGGTGTAATAAGGACTAAACCATATCTATGAGATGTAGGTTGATCTATGACCTACTAGGATCGTGGTTTCCATCAATAATTTTTAAGGAAGGGTATTTCCAACCTTTCCTCGCATCATAAGTCCTAACTACGTTGTTTTGACTCCTAAAACTATCTATGTCACTCTTAAACTATCCCAAACCCTTTATCTCCAAATCATTCCCTCAAAATACTCTTAAGTCCAAATCCAAATTATCTCCAGTATCTATTGAAGGTAAGAACTAAGGCTTCAAGTGTTCCTCCTCCAAGATTAAGTTCCTTCCATAGATTTTGTTCAAGATATGCGGGTTTCATTCATGAGTTCCTTCCACCCATAACACCCAAGTGATTTTCTAACTAAATTATCTAATTTTTTTATATAAATTTCATGAATGTTTATAAGTTGGTTTTCAATGCATTTGTCATGATTTACCGATAGTTATATGATGTATTTTGCTATGAATTTATATTCTATTATGAAAAGTTGATGATTTACATGATATTCTTATGACATTATATTTAGGGTTTTGAAAGTTATTTTATGAGTCATACAAATTGATAAATTATATGATATTCATGCATACTATCCTTTCATTCCATGAGAATGCATTGGACCTACCTAGTTTTCCACTAGTCCAAATAAAGTATGTTTTTAAGGGCTTCCAACAAATGTTTATGAAAAATAGAAAGGAATTGTGGAAGCCTTTCTACGACCAAATGAATGATGGTGAAAGAATAATTCTCACCTATTGATGGATCCTTCTCATGAAAGAACAATTCTCACTTGAATGGGTCATAGAGGTTTAATGAGCTACTCCTACTACAATGAAGTTATGATTCCAAAGCATATGATCATGTTTATTAATATTTTGTGGGATTTGACTTAGAACCTAGAAGGCTTGAGGTGGGGTTCGGTCTAGTGGACATTAACGATATCTACCCAAGGGAATCCTAGCAACAACCTCTTATCTGAAACTATGTTGCCACCATAGGTCGCCTTTTTAGGCTAGGTTAGTGGAGCCACATATGGCCCAAAAGTTAAATGTAAAGAATGAATATGGTAGAGTTCTATTTGGAAATTATTCTCTCCTTCAAACATAGGGAATTATGTTAGATTCTATGTTATTGCTCACATGGTCTTATTTTCGATTATGGTCCTTCTCCACACATGTATTAATTCCTTTTGATGTGTACATTACTTTAAGTATAATTTGAATTGCATTGTTCATTCATCTCTACATATGATTTGTTCCTAACTTATGATATGCATATTGCTTATTATGATATCTATAACTTTCTTTGTTGCATTGCATCCCACATACTTAGTACATTCCAAGCACTAGTGCATACTTTATGCCTACATTTTCTAAAAATGTAAGGACATGTGATGCTCCTCCTCCTCACACTCGGGGTTGATTTGAGTTATGATTGAAGAATTATTGTTGACTCCTGCTTTGGACAAACCTACCTACTTTCTATCTTTTCATGTCTTTGGACTTTGAGAATCTATTTTGGTATTTCAATTGATGGTGATCTTATGACATGTCTTAAACCCTATCTATTCTAAGATTAGAGGTATCGTTGGACACATCTATAGATTAATAATGCTATTCTATTTCTTTCCTAGTGATTCATGTTGTATCTCTTAGTCTTGTTTCCCCTTAGATTACACTCTAAATTATGTTTATACCTATGAAAGTCCTGAATGAATGCTAAGAGGAATGGGTGAGGGTCCCTCGAGATAGTCATCCACCATGTTATGCCTAGGTCTTAGCCTAGATCATGACAATTAGTGACCGGCTAAACCAATGGATCATGGGGCCTTAAGGAGCTTGTTCCTCATTGGTATTGTTTCCCTTTTGCATTACTTCTCTACCTAGTGGAATTTTCTGTAAATCATAAAAAATAAGTATTAGAGGTAATAAAATCATGAAGAAAGTTAATCTTTCGTAAAATCCTTATAGCCCCATACTCATAAATGTTGTACGTTTCATACCCATGAATACCACTCTAGTTTATGTGTAATGTTAGTGTCATGACCCAAGCTAGGTGAACTTCGTGGGATACCAACCAAGCGTCTTAGCATATTATTAAGCATACGTGAGGCATACAAGTACCAGTGGACAATCTAAAATAAGCAAAAGATAAGTCTCGATTAAAAGTCTCATAAAAAAAAGGAAACATAGTTAGTGAAAAATAAAAGATAACATAGACTCCATACATCTAACATACCTCTACTAAACAAATTATAGGTGGGGGCTTAAGAGATCTTCCTTTCTCACCCTCAACATAGAAGGAAATAGTAAAGTAATTGTAAGTCGATGGATAGCAAGAAATTATGGTAGTTTTTCTTCGAAGCATGAGGACTCACCAATGTCTTCAAATATCACTCTAAAGCTAATCATGAGTGGAATGAGATTGAAAATTTGCCTCTACATTATAACACTATATAGGCAAAGAAGTATTCATTAGTACTTTAGATATACTAAGTATGTGGCAGTATGCATGAAGTACACATAGAATAACATGGAATACGAGGCATGAGATACAAGACCAAAATTGATGATCATGTGGTAAAAAAATTAATTAAAGCATAAGTAAAAAACATGTTCAATGCATTAAATCATAGTAAATCTTGAAACAAACTTTGCCAATTAGTAGGAAATCCACCTAAGTTTATAATAACACTATGCAAGCTATAACATGGAATTTGATGCAACATTCATATTGAGAAGAGAGAGGCCACTTAGTTAAAGTAGACTCTATGATGGTACAGTAATACATTATGAGTTATATGTGAATCCACTAGCTAGGCCTATAAGGCAAGCTTAAAGTAGCATGCAATTTTGGGCTAGAGGATGCTACTAAGATTCCCTTGGTAAGATAACCTTACTTCTTTCTAATCAAACCAACCTCAAGCTTTCTCAGTGTTAAGTCAAATCCCAATGGAATAGTGAATCACAAGACATTAAATCAATCATAAATTTTCAGTCTTTAAAACTATCATTCATATAGAGTTTATCATAAAGAACCTTGGTGATTCATCATATGTTAGAATTGTCCTTATACATTTAGAATCCATGAGTAGGTGACAAAATCCTTTTACCATCTCACATTCTTTCCTAAGGACTTCCATAAATTAGAATTAAGTAATTTCATGAAACTTGGCTGAATTCGTTTTCCTTCATGATCATGATTTATAGAAGACTAAGGTGTCTTGTTTGAATTCATCTCAAATTAACTTTAAAATACATAAATCAATGAAATAATTAAAATAACAATGAATATCATCAATTGAGATCATAATTAAGGGAACCCATACTAATATCCATAAACCCTAGAAAGCCTTGTAGTGAAATTGCTTGTAAATCATCAGAATCGTGTAATTAATATCAACTATGCACAATTGAGTCAAAAATTATTAAATTAAACTTAATTCATGTAATTGGAAGAGAATTAATCAAACCCATAAAATTTTACAATTGAAATTGATTGAAAAGTTGAAATTCCTTTGGGCTCCATAGGTGAGAAATACCCATGGATAAATATCCATATACCTTGAGTATGTATCTAATTTAAAACCAAATTTTGATGGAGGATTTTGCAAGAAAATCTATATTGATTAACCTTCCTTGAGCTTGAGACAATTTTGGAGAAGAAGTCTTCGGAGATTTTGTGAAATAGAAAAAATATTTCAGATTAGAGTGAAAATAATAGTACAAAAATGGTTATAGAGTAGAAATGGGTTTAAACTGATGTAGTTTAGGGGTTGGGAGGGTAGAAAATGATAAACATTTCCTTCAATAAAAACTGTCGAACAAGGTCTATGAGACCCAACTACAGTTCCTAGACCTGTCTACGGCTCGTAGATGCCCTTTTATGGATTTTGACCCAAAAATCATACTTGGAGGATCTAAACCATGAACATGTTCTATAAGTATGTCCTAAATTCTATGGATCGTAGAATTCCTTCTAGAAAGTCATATTTTCATCTCCCAATATCTCAGCTATAGCCTATTACATAGCTCGTATCATTTTATATGACCAGTAGAACCCATCTCATAAACTACCTTATTTTCCAAAATAAATTCCTTAGTGTTGGAGTGTTCTTCAAACCCTAACTATGACCAGTACATTCTTTTATGGGCTCATCGTTTTGGTTTATACACAAAGTTTTCAGACCAAATTTTTTTCCATCACTGACCCCCTATCTACAATCTTTGTCTGCACGTCATGGATCCTTTTATGACTCGTACTTTCCTCCTAGAGTTTGATCAAATTTTCTAGGATGATTTTAAGTGCAGAGGCTACCTACGAGCACTTATCTATAATTCGTAGATCATTTTACGAGCAATATCCATGGCTTATTGAACCTACATTAGTGCATTTTTCTACATTTTTTCCTTAATTCAACTTTCTAACTTACAAGGTATTACAATATATCCCTTTTGGGAACCTTGGACTTTGAATGGAATAAAAATTAGCTTGAATAAATTAGAATGGGCATCTAACTACCCATCATTAATACAAAATGCAACTTAAATATCAAGTTCATGAAATTTTTGAAGATTTGTATAAAACATCACCTAAAATCAGTTTCATGAGCGTGCATGCATATGATATGACATGAAAAGCTGAAATGTAGAGGTTTGAGGGGTTAGATCATGAATATCTAAGTATGTTGGACTCAAAAACAAAGAAAGAGATAAGGATAATATTTCATCATGTTTGCTTCCACTTCTCATGTATCAATTTTTGCTTCTTGATTCCTCCATAGGACCTTGACGGATGTCGTTTCTCAACTTTCGGACTTGCCAGTCTAAAATTCAATCGGAACCCCTTCGTAAGGTAAACTCTTATTGACACCCACACTCTATAATGGTACATCAAAACTAGTATCATCAACACATTTTCTCAATAAGGACACATAGAACACCAAATGTACTGATTTTAACTCCGAGGTTACTCCAATTCATAACCTACCTTGGCAATAAACCTTAAAATCTAATATGGGCCCACATACTAGAGACTAAGCTTCCCATTTTACCAAAACGCATCACACACTTCATTGGAAAAATTTTTAAGTGGACCTAATCATCGACATCACATTCAAGTTCCCATCTCTGTACATCTGAATATGATGTTTGATGACTTTAGGTCATTTTTAACCTTCCCTTAATAAGTCTCATCTTTTCTATGGCCTCAAGACACAAATTTGGATCCTATCAAGGCTACATCCCCTACTTGAAATCACCCAATGGGAGACCTACATCTCTTAACATATAAAGCTAAAAAAAGTCCATTTGGATACTAACATAGTAAAACTTGTTGTATGCAAACTTAATCAATGGTTGGTGATCATCACAACTACCCTTGATAAGGGAAGTGAAAAATATCTTTTCAAAGAAAATCCTTCAAAGAATCAAGTAAAAGTTTTCCAAGCTGAGCACTTAAAGTTTTAAAATAGGAAAAATATTCAAAAAGGGTATACAAGGGTCAAAAATCCCTTTCTAATATCACTATAGCGACACCCATAAAAACACTCAGGCTCTGTTATAGAAACACTAGGTTGCTATAGTGAAGTAGCCTTCATTATAGAAAAGTCATGACTTTAGCAACTAGGCATGTGCTATAGCGAGGTTTATACTAGATCACAACAAAAATCATTCCAAATAATTTCAAGACTTGAAATCAACCCTTGAAATTCGTTCAAAAACCCATACATATAATCTATTCATGTGTGAGACCCATATTTCTTTTCTTGTATATTATACATAGCATGGCGTGTTATCTCCTAAATAAATATTCAGGATTAAAAATATGGCTCAAGTAGCACTTCACCTTTTCGAAAGGTTTAAATAAAGTTTCACCTTTTGGATGGGACTAAGAGCATCTAATTTAATAAGACCAGAGTTTTAGAAGGTATATTAATATAACAATAATCATATGTTAAGTTTTAGATTCAAGAAAGTTGCAAGATAAAGGTTGACTAAAGTTACCGTAAGCTTCTCTAAGAAATCTTTCTTAACTGTGGTCAAATGTCCCAAACCATTTTTCCTAAAATATAAGTTAAATGATCCATAACCTATCATATCGATGGTCTACAAGTCTGGTTTGCAATGCATAAAATGACGCATTAAACTGACTTTGAAGTAAAAAAGTTATGATTATCTTATCGTGGATTGTCTGAGCAGAAAGCCAAGTCGTGAACTGAGTCATGTCAAGAAAAGTCATAAGTCGGCAGTGCAACATTTTAAGATCCCAAAATATTTATTTTATATTTAAAAATAGTTAGGAGATTGAAGAGATGGTTCCCATGGAGTTCTTGAGTGAATTAGGTGAATTTTTGCAATTTCTACCATTAAAATTCGCTCCCCGTGCCTAGAAATGGTTGCTTTACACTTTGTAATCATTTTCCTCCCCTATTTGCTATGTTTGGAGAATTTTTGGAAGATAAAACATTATTGTTCTTTCTGGTTCTTCTAGCCTTACAACTAGTTTGCCAGTGTAATAATCTTGAGGTTCTTTATGATAGTTTTTAGGAAGTTCTACGAACGTTTCATCATACTAAGGCTACATGAAAAATCTTCCTATTTATGATATATTATGAACAATTTATAGGTGTGTGTATAAGTTGCATATATATAGTATTTGTTAAAGTTAGGACGTAAGAAACAACTATCATGAACAAACTTCGGGCATTCGGACGCTTTTTGGAGAGGTATGTTAAGGCTAAGCTTTCTCCCTCCTTTTAGCATGGAATTCCAAAAATGTCAAAAGCAATATTTTACTATTCTATTGCTAGAGAGACCTTCTATTATAGGTATTGGCATCACAGGTGAATTATTTTCATGATGTTATTAGGTTGACGTTCCATTCGTTAGATGAAACTAGACATTTGACACCCATATAACAATTTATCAACTTTCCTTGCTACATATCCCTGTGTTTGAGTTGTTACTCTTCTTTGGGCTGGTGTCACTTTTAAAAAAATATAAAAGAAAGACTATGAAGGGAATTTAGTTGTCATAATCAGTTATCCTTCCTTGCTAAAATTGTATTTGAATTAAAAAGTAACATGTTAATGTTTAATAATTTCAAACATAATTCTTTTGTTTAAACTACTAAGCACTTGATTTTTTTAAATACTTTCTCTTACTAATCATCAAGGAACTAAGTGTAAGAGTTAAGTGAATCACCTTAAACTCCTTATGAACATCTTGAAGAGTTAAGGTATCATGTAAAAAGTTGAGTTAAGTTTGCAAACTTGTTCAAAAGACATAAGATTCCATGAGTCATGTGTATATGGTATGACAGTGAGTATGAAGTTATGAGAATAAGAGTATCAATGAGCCAAGATTGGCTAAATTCCTTCTATGGTCTACTATGTGAATTCAATGTTCATATCATACATGGCATGTTATGCATTGACTTTGAGCTATAATCGGAGGTAAGGGGCTTATTTTTCTAATTGACTATATATATGTATATTATAAATGGCACAGGTTGGCGAAAATGATTTGGGTTAGCTACCAAAAAGGACCACATTTCTAGCATTTGATTAGGTATGTCATGTATTTGTATCTATAAATATGTAGTCACGACATTCCATTACTCGAGCATATAATGCATATTTGATCACTGGGAGATTGAGTGCCAACCGTGAAGGTTATTGGAGTTCAAGTTACATGTGGTATCTCCATTACCATTTCTACTGCAGTTATTTATAGTTCACTTTCTGGCGTACATACCAGTACATCTTTATTTGTACTAACATCCCTTTGCCTGGGGATGTTGCACTTAGTTTCTCGAATACAATTTCAGGTAAGATTCTGATCAACCCCTCGCCTAGGATTCTTGTTCAGTTGTGAGCTGGTAATATGCACCTCTTCTTGGAGCTTTCACAAGATGTCTACTTTTGTTGTATAGTTGGGTATAGTCGGGGCCCTCTCCTTGTAGTGCCAGTGACACTCATAGAGGATATTGTGGACATGGTATTTTAGGTTGGTTATTAATCAATAGGCTTGACATGTATATATATATGTGTGTACGCATCTACCTCTCTGGTTGCAGCCTCGTCGGCTAACTAGTTCTTTATCATTTTCGCTTATCTACTTTGGTGTATATGACTTAACATTAAACAGGTCATGACCTTAATAGTGCAAGCTTAGATTTTAGATGTGTTGCTACCCTATCTTTTGGCCCCTAGTCTAGTTAGCTAGCTTGTTCAGCAGCTTACTTGACCAATGATAGTATTAAGTGTCTGTCGTGCCTCCCTTTCTTTTGGGGCATGAGCAGGTCGTATCCCAGGGAGTTCAAAATTCCGTGTCTAATAGGGTCTTTCTTATGGATGTGTTCAACACCACCTTTATAACCAGGAGGTGTGAGGCATTTAGGAATTGCTACATTTCTTTCAATTAATAGATCATGCTATTGAATAAAACTATAGTACCATATGAAATCTAAATTGTGCTTTTTGGTTTTTATTGAATAAGTTGTCTATGCTCAGGAGATGGCACAATGTGAGATAGGTATGGATCCGAGAGAAGGTAACAATCATTCCTCATTGGGTCAGGGGGAAATATTCCCATGGAGGCACACGATGATTCCCCAGTACCTATTATACAAGCTTCTCCAGCACATGTTGAGGCCCAAAGAGATGCAGTACCCTTAGCCCTACCAATCTCATTGGTACCTGAGGCAGGTAAGGATGCAGGCCCTCCAACGCCTATTGTTCTCCTATCAAATACTAGGGAGCATATGATGAGGGAGGAAGTTCTGCTGATGACTATGATGGTTTTTATTAACTAGAATCGGGAGCAGGTGCAAGAAAAGATTAGAAAGAATGCTTGAAGGCATGAGAGTTTCTTTACTTGGATCCTTCTGTATTTATGGGATCTAGTTCTACTAAGGATTCCTAGGACTTTATAGGCCATATTAATAGAGTATTGAGGGTGATGCATGCCTCTATAATTGAGGCTATGGAGTTCGGTTCTTTTTTACTACATGATGTAGCCATCTTGTGGTATAAGGCATGGGAGAGATCCAAACGACCTGATGTTTTGCCAATAGAGTAGGAGAGCTTTTTGAGGTATTTCTAGCCTATTACTTTCCATGGGAGGTTCAAGAGGCGCATCTTGACCAATTTATCAGTTTGAGGCGGGAGGATATGAGCATGAGAGAGTATAGTCTTAGGTTCAATTCTTTGGCTAGGTATGCACCGAGAGAGTATAGTCTTAGGTTCAATTCTTTGGCTAGGTATGCACCGCTTTTATACCTACCATGAGCGCTGAAGTTCATCGTTATATGGATGGTTTAGGGAATCATTTGATCAGATACTACAGGATAACATCTTTACAAAATAATGCTGATATTTCTTGCATATAGGATTTTGCTCATACTATAGAGGATCTTTCTCGTTGCATTCACGATACCTACAGGTACAGTGAACAGAGTAAGAGAGCTCCTACTATGGGGTCTTATGAGGAGCTAGGATGTGATTTTAGGCCCCTATTTCATCGATATCCACCTTGTTCAGTAGGTAGTTTCCCACCACAGATGCAGGGCAAGCAGCTTGATTGTTATATTAATTCAGGATCGAGGCAAAGCTTAGGTTAGCCTTAAAGCCATCAACGGGAGCATTTTGAATAAATACGACAGCCTACTCCTCCACGCACATAGTACGATAAGCTTCATACCGAGCAATATAAAAAAGGTTTAGGTGCATGTTACAATTGTGGATAGATAGGGTTTTTTTATTAGCCAGTGCTTGGGTTAGGCAGATGTACACTAGCTCCGTCGTCAGGATGTATAATTGCCTCTTAATCCTTGGTACGTACTCCACACTAAGTCCACAGTCTACTCAACGCAGTGGTAGGGAGAGAGGTAAAGGGTACATTTCAATTTCTACTATTGGTCAGAATCACTTTTATGCACTCATAGGTTGAAAGGATTTAGAGGCTCTCTTGATGTTGTCATGGGTATATTGATGATATATTCTCATGTTATTTATGCACTGACAGATCTTGGCTCTACATTTTCGTATATTACTCTATTTATTGCTGGTAAGATTGACCTAAGACCTGAATTATTTCCACAATTATTTGAGGTATACGCTGGTTGGCAACTCAATCATAGCTAGTCATATCCATCGAGATTATATAATATTAATTATTAAGCATCTAACCTATGTTGATTTAGTTGAATTGATTATACTAGATTTTGATTTTGTTATGGGTATAGATTAGTTGCTATCCTGTTATGCTAATATTGATTGTCGCACAAAGATGGTCAACTTTCATTTTCCAGGTGAGCTTATCCTCGAACAGAAAGGTAATGTTGTCACGCTTTGGAGTAAGTTAATTTCATACCTTAGGGCTCAGAAGCTAATTGCTAAAGGTTGTATTTACCATTTAACTCATGCTAGGAATATTAATAAGGAGCTAGCGACCCTTCAATTAGTTCGTATTGTGAATGAATTCTCTATGCTATTCCCTAATTAATTTCCAAGAATCACCCCAAAACGAGAATCAATTTGGCTATAGATTTGCTTCCCGATATGTAGCCTATATCTATTCCTCCCTACAGAATTGCTCCTACGTACAGAGCTAAGAAAACTAAAGGACTTACTCGATAAAGGCCTTATTAGGCCAAGTACATTATCATAGGTCCCTTTAGTGCTCTTTGTTCAAAACAAATATGGATTATTATGGATATGTATCGATTAGCGACAACTAAATAAAGTCACTCAAGAATAAGTATCCTATTCCACGGATTGATGACTTTTTCGACCAATTACAGGGTGTAAAGTTCTTTTCAAAGATTGACTTGCGATCCGATTACCTCTACCTACGTGTCAAGGATATTGATATTCTAAAGACACCATTTAGGATGAGGTATGGCCATTTTGAATTTCTTGTTATGTCTTTTGGGCTTACAAATGACCTAACATCTTTTATGGATCTAATGAATTGAGTCTTTAAATCATTATTGGATTAATTTGTGATATGTTTATTTGTGATATCTTGATATATTCATGAACAAAAACTGAGTATGCAGACCACTTGCGAGCTATATTATAGAATCTATAGGACATTAGGTTATATTCTAAATTCTCTAAATGTAAATTTTGGTTAGCTCTATATCTTTTCTTGGTCATGTTATTACTGGTGATGGTATCAAGGTTGATGGCCAAATTATTAATATAGTGATTGATTGGCCGAGACCTTTGAATCTAACAGAGGCCCGCAACTTTTTAGGCTTGGTAGGATATTATAAAAAGTTTGTTGAGGGATTTCCCTCTTTCTCTTCACCACTGATGAAATTGATGCATAAAGTAGCTAAGTTTCATGCGACTGAAGCCTGTGAATAATGTTTTGAAGAGTTAAAGAAAAGACTTACCACAACACTAATCTTGGCTCTTCTAGATGGCACCAAAGGTTATGTTGTACATTATGATGCCTCGAGAATCGGACTAGGTTATGTTCTTATGTAGCATGCTAGGATTATCACATACACTTCCAGATAGTTTTGGAAACATGAACAAAATTATCCTACTCATGATCTTAAGCTAGACGTTGTTGTTTTTGCCCTAATGATTTGGTGGCATTATCTATATGGGGTTGATTGATAATTTTACAAACCACCAAAGCCTCCAATATTTATTTAAGCAGAAAGAGTTGAACCTACGACAAAGGAGATGGATAGAAGTATTAAAAGACTATGATGTTAACATTTTATGTTATCCCGGCAAAGCTGATATTTTTGCTAATGTTCTTAGCCGGAAGTCCATGGGCAGTCTAAGCCATGTTAAAGCTGATAAGACTATACTAAAAAAAAATATATGTTAGCTAGCTAGATTGTAGGTGTGACTAGTAGATCAAAGGAAGAAGGTGCAATTATTCAGAATACAGTAGAATCTTCTTTTTTACAGAGGTAAAAGAGTGGCAGCACGAGGAACTTGAACTTATCATATTGAGGAAAAGTATTCCACAACAAAAATATCCTTTATTTGATAGAACTGGAGATAAAGTCCTTAGGTACCAGGCTGTTTATTTGTGGCGAACATCAGAAAGTGCCACACCAAGATTCTTTCTGAGGCCCATTATTCCAGATATTGAGCTCACTATGGAGAAATAAAGATGTATCAAGACATTTAACAAATCTATTGGTGGAATGGAATGAAAAAAGATATTGCAGACATGGTATGCAAACTCCAGCAAGTTAAAACAGAACGGTAGAGACCTAGAGGCCTATCTCAGCATATTGACCTTCCGTTATGGAAATAGGACATGATTTATATGGACTTCATCACGGGTTTACCTCGTACTCCATGCAGGTATGATTCTCTTTGGGTAGTTATTGATAAACTAACAAAATCTACTTATTTCTTACCAGTAAGAATGACATATTCGGTGGACGATTATGCTAAACTTTACATTCAGGAGATTATTCACCTTCATGGAGTTCCATTATCTATTATCTTTGGTTGAGGGGCTCAACTTATAACACACTTTCGGAAGTCCTTTTAGAAAGTCCTGAGCACTCAAGTAAATCTTAGCATCATTTTTTATCCCCGAACTGATGGACAAGCAGAGCATATTATTCAGACCGTTGAGGATATGTTAAGTTACTGTGTTTTGGATTTGAAAGGAATCTGGTTGATCATCTACCTCTTATTGAGTTCTCTTATAATAATAGCTTCCAAGCTAGTATTTAAATGGCTCTATACGAAGCATTATATGGGCGAAGGTGTAGGTTGGCGATTGGTTGGTTTGTGGTCGGGGAGGCAAAGCTTCTAGATCCTAGTCTATTCCATAGAGTGATAGAAATGGTAAAGATTATTAGAGACCAATTAAGAATAGCCTAGAGTCGACGAAGTCTTATGCAGATGTTCGATGATGAGACTTAGAGTTTGATGTAGAAGATTTGGTTTCCTTGAAAGTATCACCTATGAAGGGTATCATGTGATCCGAAAAGAAAGGGAAGATCATTCCTAAGTATGTTGTACCGTATAAGATTATTCAAAAAATCAGCAAGGTGGCGTACAAGCTTGATTCGCTTCTTGAATTATGAGAAAATTATTCGTTGTTTCATGTATCTATGTTACGGAAGTGCATTGGAGACCCTTCGAATTACTCACATTGAGGATATTCACATTGTTGAAGTCTTATCTTATGATGAGTTACCAGTGGCTATTTTAGATCAACAAGTAATAAAGCTTCTAACGAAAGAAGTGGCCTCCATGAAAGTGTTGTGGTGAAACAATAATATTGATGAAGTAACTTGGGAACCTGAAGAGGAAAATATGATGAAGTACCAACATATATTTAGAACTTTAGGTGAGTCTCATCTCAAAAATTAATAGTTAACTTTTTACAGTAACTTAATTAGATTTTAGATAATTTGGAAGTGTCAGTTGTATGTCTTACCGCGGGAGACCTATATGAAGCTTAGTAGTTAGAATTTACAGAAGTTGATTTATGATTTGCATGGGTAATAGGTACATCCTTGAATATAACATTTTGGTAGATATAAATATAACCAAGGGACTGTCTTGACCCATTTGCAAATGAATGTTCTTAAGAGGAGGAGGGGGAGGTTGTGAGACCCCATATTTCTTATCTTGCACAATATACATAATGTGGCGTGTTATATAAGGTGTATATAATTTTGTATAGTACCAAAGGTAATAAGTCTATAAATTATTGATAACATTTCACGATCCAAGCCTAGGCCCTTGGAGAGACACCATGAATAGAAACCCAAGGGTAACCCTAATAAGCCTCATAACATCCATACACACATCATCAGTTTGAAAGTGCGGTTCAAGCATTATTAAGTGATACTAAGGGACAGAGGTATATGACTCAAGCTATAGGATAAGGGGCATGGAACTCATTGTCACACAATTACAAGCATAACAAGCAAGTCTAAATGATAGGATCTCGGGAGTCAAGCTATGGAGATAGGGAACATGGGACTTGCCATCGCATATACATCACAAGAAATTCTAAGGGGTGGGGTCATATGACTCATGCTATCGGAGTAGGGACTTGGGAACTTTTCACTATCTCATCATTACAACACCAACATAAGATAAGACATAATCATATCCTCCATAAGAATGTACCATACAACCTTGTACAGAGAGTTTCATGACATCTAACAATGCCTCTAAGTCATAGATAGGATAGCGGCCAAGACATGTCCTGTCTTCACCCTCAACATTAAACTATAAGAAAATCATAACATAGCAAAGGTGAATTTTTCCTTGAATAAAGGAATCACCAAAAGCAAACTTCCACAAATTGAATCTAGCTGTGAAGAGGTAGATGAGGAAAGTCTCTAATCCCTATATGGTTAAATTATGTAGGCAAAAAGTATGTGTTAAAACGTTTGAATATACTAAGTTTGCGGGCATACAATGCATACGAACATGATAACCTGTATTTCAAAGTTAGATGACAAGGGCACATATATATAAAGAAAGATATCCATAGGAAAGAATGTCATAACAATACACCTTAAATCTATGTTGTATGAATGCAATAATACTTAAACATACGGGGATAGGACCTCAACCAACATATAACAACATATAAGACCACATGAGCTATTACATGGAATGTTGATGTTCTCCCAACACCAGAGAAAAGGGTGATCTAATTTTCAAAGGTAGACCATACTCCTCCTTACGGGAACACCGCCCATTTCAAAGAAGTAACCTCATGTTACAGGAGCACTACTAATTTTGGAAAGATTTTTTCATAAGCATAATCATCCACAAAAGGGAATAAACATGAACCCATGTTTGGCACATAGTTATGAGAAAGAGACTTTATATAAGGGCCCCTTAGCTTGAACCCCCACCTCCAATCTCATTCAGTGATAAGTCATTATCCCACAGGAATACATATACATAAAAAGACATGCTTGAAATAGGGGCATAAGTCTTTTCAAATCATAATCATGCATACTTTGGCTAAAGAACCAAAACATACTTCATAATCATGAATATTCAGGCTTAAGAACCAAATCATAATCCAAAACCATGTATACGTAGGATTAAAAGCCAAATCATACTTAAATCCATGATTACAAGCATAGGAATAGCTCATTCATACTTGAACATAATGGTGAATAGTCACCCATAATTTCTTAAAGCCATATCACAGACATTATGTGATCACATATCATGTCATAACCATGTTTGTCTTGAAAACATAATCTTAATCATAATAGAGTAATCAACTACATCATAAATCTTATGAAAATACTTGTTCATGCATGCATATGTGATGAAGAATGAAGGAATATCATGGGTACTTAAAATTCATAATTAATACATTATAATAAGATAAAATCATACTAAATTCATAAAGAAATCAACAATTGAAACATATTTGAAATTACCTATACATAAATTCAACAGAAAAAGGGGACATGCATATTGAATTGTCATAAAAATTCCATGTAAATTGATATTATAAGACTTAAATTGTGTTGAAATCATCAATTTAAATCAAATTGAAGCTTAATCACAAGACCCACTTGTAAATCATACTCAGAAATCATGAAATTTAAGAAATAGATTTTGGGGCTTCATGATTGAAAGGTAAACATGAATGAAACCACACATATCATGAAGAAATTAGGAAGATTAGGATGAACTAGACTTGACCTTGAATCACCCTTGAATTTCCTATCTTGAATCTTCTGAGATGAGACTTGGAGAGTGTTTAAGGACTTAGATTTTGAGAGAACAAGTGTTAGACTTGAATGGGAGGGTAGTAAAGCATAGGAATTAATTTAGGGAAATATTTTAGGCATAAAACGTGCTAAGAAGTATAGAAAATGGGGAAAAGACCCTCATACCCATAGTAGAATGCACCAAAAAATGGCGCAAGTGCATTTCATGGACATCTTTAGGGGCCATGGTGCGCACTATGGGTCGTAGTGGGTTTCATGGTGTACACCCTTAGAAAAGTTTCTACAGAGAGGTTTCATGAAAATGGACATAACTTCTTGCTTATTGGGTGAAATCAAATATATTGGAAAGCTAATCCAAAGAGATTTAATTTGGTAGGTATGGGCAACCTAATTATTTTTGTGCTAAGAGATATGGTCATTTGAAGTTGACCCTTATACTGATTCATGCAAAAACATAGCCAATGAAATTCTTTTGGACTTGGCTTGATGTAGGATACCCATAATAACCCTAAACCACATACATAAGCTTTAATTGAAGGCTAGAAAGTGAATTTAGCTTGAGATTGAAGGTTCCATGGAGATCCTTTGACTAAAATTTGAAAGGAGGTTTTGAAAAGTGTTTTGAATGAATGAATGAGGGACTAAGCGTTATGGAATATATGGGTACTATGAATAGCTTAGCAATTATCTTCGGAGGTTAAAGGGCTAGCCCACCTTAAATAGACTTTAAAAAGTCACCTGGCAACTTCACGAGCCATGAAGTGCACCACAGCTTGTAGTGCCCTTTGTGGAGCGAATCGGCCACTGATTAAAGGCAAAGGGATCATGACGAAATCTCTTTACAGGGCATGGTGTGAACTACATCCCGTGAAGTGCCTCATGGTGTGCACCCTCAACTAGGCTGCCCCTTTTTTATTCTGAGGTAGCCTCCACGAGCCTTTTAACAGCTAGTGGTGCCTTCTGTGGCTCGTCAAGGGATCCCTAGAAGGTACCCTTAGCCAAACTCCTTCGAAAAACTATGTCCAATCTTGTTTTATCCTTATGAAGTCTAGGTACTAGCAACATTTCTCGTGGAAATGAAATTTCTAGCCTTTATCCAATCATATGATTTGCGGAGTATTACATAACATCAAGGAGTTGAAGTTTTAGGTCAATGGAATCACGTAAATAAATATTCGCGGTTAAAGAAATATCTTGAGTAGCACCTCGCCCTTTTGGGAGGTCCAAATTAAGTTTCACGTTTTGGATGTAAAAGTGTCTAATTTGCTAATATTGGAGTGGTAAGAGGTATTTTAATGGCATAATGGTCATATGTTACATTTTGAAGTAAAGAAAGTTGCGAGACAAAGGTTGACCAAAGTTACTGTAACCCTCTCTTAGAAATCTTTCTTAACTTTGGATCAAATATCTTGGACCATATCTCCCAAAATATAAGGAGTTAAAAAGGACATTACCTATCAAATCAAAGTTCTAGGAGTCTAGTTTGAAACGTTCAAAACTGCGTGTCAAACTGATTTTGAAGTGAAATGTTATGACTATTTTATTGTGGACTATCTGAGCATAAAATCGGTCGGTTCAAGCAAAGTCATAAGTCGGCAATCCAACATAAGACCCTAAAATATTTCTTTTCTATTCCAAAATAGTGAGGAAACTGAAGCGAGGGTTCCCATGGAGTTCTTGAGTGATTTAGGTGAGTTTTTCATGATTTCTACTATTAAAGTTCGTCCACAAGCATAGGAATATGTGTTTTACACTTTGCAATTATTTTTCCCTCCTATTAGCTATGTTTGTAGCAATTTTAGGAAGATAGGAAATTTTTGTTCTTGCTGGTTGTTCTAGATTTACAACTGGTTTGTCAAGGTAATAATCTCGGGGCTCTTTTATGATCATTTTTATGAAGTTCTACGAATGTTTCATCATGTTAAGGCTATATGGCAAATCTGTCGATTTATGCTCAATTATGAACTATTTATAGGTGTGTATAAGCTACACATATATAGTGTTTATGAAGGTCAGTACATAAGGAACAACTTTTATGAAGAAACTTCAGGCATTTGGAGGCTCATCGGAGAAGTGTGTTAAGGCTAAGCTTTGTCACTCCTTTTAGCACGAAATCTGAGAAATTTCCAAAACATCAAACAATATTTTACTATTATATTTGCTAGAACGACTTTCTGTAAAAAGCATTGGGATTGCAGTTGGATTATTTTCATGATGATATTAGGTTGATATTCCATTCGTTCGATTAAACTAGACATTCAGTACCCATGTATTAATTTATCGACTTTCCTGACTAAATGTCCCTGTGTTTGAGTTGTTACTCTTCTTTGGGATGGTGTCACTTTAAAAAATAAAAAAGGGAGAGTATGAAGGAAAATTAGCAGTCATAATCAGTTCTCCTTACTTGTTAAAACTGTCTTTAAAGAACTTAAAAAGTAAAACATTGATTTTTAATAATCTCAAACATAATTTTATGTTTAAACTACAAAGGCACTTGATTTTTTGTAAAAATACTTTCGTTTACTAATTATCACAGAACCAAGTGTAATAGTTTAGTGACGCACCTTAAGCTCCTTATGAACATCTTTAAGAGCTAAGGTATCATTCTAAAAGTTAAGTTTTCAAACTTGTTCGAAATATATATAAGATTCCACGAGTCCTGTATATACGCTACAACAGTTACAATAACATTATGAGAATAAGAATACCAATGAGCCAGGATTGTATAAATTTGTGCTATGGCTTACTATGTGTATTTAATATTAATATCATACATGGCATGTTATGCATAGACTTCGAGATATAATCAGAGGTAAGGGGCCTATTTTTTCGAAAGATTATATACATGTATATTATACAAATGCCCATAGGTTGGAAAATATGATGTTGGTTAGCTACCGGAAAGCACCATTATTGCTAGAATTTGGTCGAGTATGTCATCCATTTGCATGACATTAGTTTACTCGAGCATACCATACATATTTGATCACCAAGAGGTCAAGTGTCGGCCATGAAGATTATTTAAGTTTTGGTTACAGGTGGTATCTCTATTACCCTTGCTACCGCATCTATTTATGATTTTAGTTTCTGCTTTACATACTAGTACATCTTTATCCATACTGACATCCCATTGCATAGGGACAGTGCATTTTGTTTCGTGTGTACAGGTTCAGGTAAGGGTTATGATCAACCTCTCGGCTAGCATTCTAATTTAGTTGTGAGTTGGCAAGCTCCACCTCTTCTTGGAGCTTTGATAGGACGTCTAATTTTGTTGTACACTTGGGTATAGGTAGGACCCTAACAACGCAGTGTTAGTGACACTCTTAGATGCTATTATGGACATGGTATTTTGGATTGGTTTTTTTTTTTTTTGCAACTTTTAGCCTCCAGCCATAGGCTTGGCATGTATATATGTGTGTGTATGCATGTACCTCTCTGGTTAATAGCCTCATCATCTAGTCAGTACTTATCATTTTGGCTTATCCACCTTGGTGTATATGACTTATTGTTTATCAGGTCATGACCTACATAGTCCAAGATTAGTTTTTAGACGTTATGTTACCAACCGTTTTTTGTCCCTAATCTAGTTAGCTAGCATATTCAGCAAATTACTCGACCAATGATGGTATCGAGTGTCAGTCACGCCTTTCATCCTATTAGGGAGTGACAACATGTAATCCCACTAGATTCATTATTTCAAACTTAATGAAATCATTGGAAATAGAATTTGAAGTCTCCTTGACCTGGAACCTGATTAAGCCCCTTAAATCTAACTTAGGCTACTAGAAACATCAAAATAACACCAGAGCATTCAAAAATTAAGGCAAAATTATTTTTAACACTAAAATTACCTCTCGAGACCATATAAACAATCAGAAAATCAATCTAAGTACCAAAACTTAAAATGTTGACCAAACTCAAACTTTCACTCAGTTAATAAATCTAAACCTAAAATTCATGTAACAACTCTCCTAGGCCAATTTTCATATTTCAGAACTAATGGAATCGATGGAATTTTGTTCTGAGACTCGAATCTTTGAATGACTCAAAATTTCCAAATTAGACTATTTAAACTTAAAAAATCTAATCTTTGATAAAAATCTATAATTGTACTGATCGTATCATGAAGTGACATTGTATCATATGTTAGTTAGAGAGGTTGGTGAACTACTATGATCTATAGATTTTCCATCTATATTATATCCTAATGAGAATAGAAGCAAGTCACTTTCAGCTTGTCTTGTAGTGTTGTCTTAATAATTCTTGAAAATTCACTTTTAAAACAATCAAACATGACTTGGGCCACTAATAGGAGGGCAAAACTATAATTCTTTGAAAAAGTAAAAAAGGACCTTCGGGATCATTATACTGAATAATGGAAACATGGTGTTTTTTGGAATCGGATCCCCTACCCAAGTCTATGGACCTCTAGGCATGCCTGTCGCACTACCACCTTAGGTTAGACTCTTAAGCATATTCATTACCCTCAACAATGTTGAATTAGTGGTAAAGCTACATACTCAAGAAAAAAGTTGGTCCTCTCTAGTCTCAATCATAGGCTCAAGGGAAACCCCTCTCTCATAACCACTAGCTAGTATCGCTCCTCAGGAATGTCCTATACCTCTAACTTGACCTCTGTCCCTGGCAAGGGATCAATAACATACTTAGGTTCGCCTCCCCTCCTCTTCTACCAGTTGATTCTCTAGTCCTTACCTTCTACCAAAAGATCATGCTTCAACTCAACACTCAAATAAGTAACCATGCATGGTAGGAATTGAAAGAACAAAAGGAGAATTTTCCTAAAAGCCTTTATAGCCTCTCAAAGATAAACAATGGACATCTCTGCATAGATCTTCGAGACTCTACAAGGCTAGGCTTGTACGCATGTAAGACCTATGAACCCGAGGCTCTGATACCAATTTGTCACAATCTAGATTCATTGGAATTTGCCTTAACAACCAATACAAGTCAGCCTAAATGATAATATAACACAATAAAGCAAAAGTCATAGTCTATAAAAGGATATCACAAGTATAAAACCATTCCTAGAATGGTTTCACATCTATAAGCCTCTATTACGAGTGAAACTTGAAAGAAACTATAGTCTCAAATATCATTGATTCTCAAATAGAACTAAAACAACATAAGCAAAAGTCTTTAGGGTCAACTGAAGAAACTAGCCCTACCTCTCAAGCAACTTTGAAGCTCGAATCAAAATAGAATGAAGGAATTAGGATGGACTAAGCTCACAACCCAAAAAAGTGTAAAAGCAAGGGTAAGTACAGAATAATGCATTGCCCATCAAGATAGAGAGTAAATGATGCAAGTACTTGAACCTACCATTTATACCACCGAAAATAAAATTTGCACCCAAGCTAGACAACATACACAGTTTATATAGTTCAAGTAGTACGTTATTACAATTAAGTCACAATTACAAAGTTTAATCATCATTATTTATTTACAAAGAAGGTTTTCACGATCCAAGCCTTGGGCCTATGAGAGACATGGAGAATGGGAACCTAAAGGTAACCCAAACAAGCCTCATATCATCCATACACGTATTATCGATTCGGAAGTGCAATTCAAACATTATAAAATAATACTAAGGGATAGGGGTTTTAGGACTCAAGATATGGGATAAGTGGTCATGGGACTCATTGTCATACAATCACATCAAATAAGTCAAAGGGACAGGATCATGGGACTCAACCTATGGGGATAGGGAACATGGGACATGCCATCACACATTCATCAACAAGCAATTATAAAGGGCAAGATCATAGGACTCATTCTACGGAAGTAGGGACGTAGGAATTTCACCATCTCATCAACATATCACAACAACATCAATGTAATATAGGGCATAAGGATTGCCTCCACAAGTATTAAATGAAATAGGGCTCACACATAATGTAACAACATCAGATTTAGGAGCCTGTGAGAGCAGAAAAGTTGGCTTAAAAATGACATAGAGTCGTCATATAAGGTCGATTTACAACCCGTAGGAGGCGTTATGGCCCGTAGGTTGATCCTTAAACATGAAACTTCAGGAAAGGGAAAGTTTTCCAAGTGTGAGGTAACCTACACACCCCTTTGACAGCCCATAGAATGGTTTATGGGTTGTAGATAGGCTCGTTGATGGAGGGCCTTGAACTGAAGAAAATTGTTTTTAGGAAGGTAATCTACTAGTAACCAACACAGACCATACAATCCCTTTGTGGATCGGGTCCAATAAAATGAAAAAATGCCTAAGTGTGGAAGGAATCTATAAGTCCAACCACAAGCCTAGATCAAAGGACTTTCCTAAGATGGTTTTGTGGTTTTAAGTCCACCAAAATCAGTTTCGGGGTATTTTGAAAAAATTACCATATGAACAGAACTTACAGCCCATGGTTTGACCTCTGGCCATAAACGGGCTTTTATAGGATTAATCCAGCTGAGGGATATTTTGGTCAATTTCATCACTCCTATTCCAACACCATGTCTTGTTTTAGGGAAAAAAAGGACCCTAAACTAGCCTTCAATCCCTAAGACTCTTTTCTTTCATTCATTCCCTCAACTCAAATTTTCTCTAGGGCAATTACTCTCTAAAGAACAAGCTAAGGAGGCCAGGGTTTCCAAGGTGTTTTCTCTTCCAACCACAAATTCATTCTTCCTAAGGTTCCTAAGGTATGTGAGTTCATTTATGGGTACCCTTCCACCCATAAAGTTCCCTTTTAAGTATTTTACCTTTTCTTTAAGTTCTTTTAAGATATTATATATGTTTATGATGAATTCAAGATATTTTATGCTATTAAATGATATTCATGATATCCTATGATATTTTACTAAGTATATACATACTTTGAGCGATTAATGATGACCCTAATGATGAGTTTTGATAATGATGAAGTGTGGGCATTTTAATTGGTCCTTAAAAGAGAAATTTCTTCATGATTCGTGTGATTTATGATTGTTTCATTTTAAAAGTCTAGCCCATCTAGGTTTTAAGTAAAGCTTTGCATGATTTATAATGATGACTAGGGCATTGATGTTAAGTTTTAAAGTAATGATTTGTCAAAGATATAAGCATGTCGACAATTTCCCTAAAATATACTTAAAAAAGGTCTCCAAGATGAAAGGACAATTCCTACTTGGTGGTTCCTATGTTCAAGCTACTCCTATGATTGCGACTTATTATTCTAAGTTATATTTTAAAGACTTGGTGGGATGAATTAGCACCGAGTGGACTTTAGATTGGGGTTCATTTGGTTAGTTGAGGCATGACCCATTAAAGCTAAAATCTCAAAGTCCATAAATATGTGCCATCGTAGGAACCCTTGTAGGCTAGGCTAGTGGATCCATGTAGGCCATTTATGTTATTAAGGTGTATGAGAAGTTGAAGGAGCTTCACCTGGAAAGTGGTTTCCCCGTGCCATCATAGGGGATTATGTTGGATTTCATGTAGTAGCTCACATGGTCTTATATGTCGGTTAAGGTCTTTTCCCACAAATTTAGGATCTTATGATATGTTTCCATTACATGTGATTTCTCATGCATTAACTCTTGTTCATATTTACCTATATTTCTTGTGCATGCTTAAGCTTACTTTATGTATCTTTCATCTCATATGTACTTATATGTTATACTTATGAATGATGGCATTACAATATCATACATGTATTGTATCTTATATACTTGGTATATTCCCACGCACTAATGCATATTTTGGTTGCATGATTTAAACATGTAGGAATAGGCACGCCCTCACCGGATTGTGGCTAGTATTCAACATTCAAGACTAGCACTTTTATTTGGGGTGAGCCCTTAGTTTGGGACTTTAACATTTTCCTTTATATCTTGTGTGTATTCTGAGATGATATATTTATGGCCTTTTTGAGACATTTACTTTCTATGTTGCATAATTATAGAGTCTTTTCTAATGATGGAAACTAACCGTACCAGTTCCATCCACCTATGTATTAGTTGGTACGCTCATAAAAAAAGTATGATAGTTATCATGTTTCTTTTTAATGTTGCTTCATTGCTTCAAAAAGGCCTATAGTGTCGTTTTCCTTATTTTCCACAAATGTTTTAAGTGTTTATGCCTATAAATGTTTGAGATGCTTAAGATGGCTTAGGTGGGGTGCTTTTGGGTATCTCATTCGCCA
This sequence comes from Solanum rostratum, assembly GCA_029948455.1. Taxonomy (NCBI): domain Eukaryota; kingdom Viridiplantae; phylum Streptophyta; class Magnoliopsida; order Solanales; family Solanaceae; genus Solanum; species Solanum rostratum. The sequence goes on from CM057045.1 coordinate 35,208,599, forward strand.
TGTGACGACTGTGTTCCCAGGTAAGGTCGTTATACATAAAGTTTTATGACATCTAACAATGCCTCTAATTCAGAGCACGAGGTTTTAAAATGTTCCTTGAATGTCTATACATACCCCGTAGCATAGAGTCTCATTAAAGGTTGTGAAGTGCGTCACTATCTTGAGTGATAGGCTATGAGATGGTTTAGAAAGTCTTTCCTTCTTTCTTATTCATGTCATGACTTAGAGTCGAATAAGGTTTCTCCTTAACTAACGATGGTCTTTTGCTTGTTTTTAGATCATTCCACCACGTACAGCTCCCCATCAATGAGGTACTCCCGAACAATAAGTTCCTCCACTCCAAAAATATCACATAGTTTCTTATGCAGAGTTCCGAGCCACCTTTACTTTGATATCCCAAGCATTGGTCAACCAATCCAATTGGGAGATATTCGTTCCTTGCTAAGTGACTATTTTGGTCACTAGAGTGTGTGACTTTATACGGATAAATCCTCCAAAGTTTCATAGTTCTAAAACCAAGGACCCGATTGATTTTATTGAAGAAGCATACCTGGTAGTTGTGGTGATGGGCATTCCATCGAAGGAGAAACTCGAGTTGGTGGCCTACCAACTCAAAGTGGTTGCCAAGATTTGGTATGAAAAATAGGCGAAAAAGAGGGGCCACGAAGCGGGTCCTATTAATTGGGAAGAGTTCGAGCATACTTTCTTGGATTGGTTCTTTCCAATTGAGTTTAGGAAAGCAAAGGTCCAAGATTTTATCAACCTTAAGAAACGGACCATGAGTGAGAGGGAGACACCTTAAAATTAACCAAGCTATCAAAGTATGCTCCCTTTATGGTTGGGGTTCAAGGGCTCACAAAAACAAGTTCATCTCTGGTATCTCCAACTTGGCGTCCAAGGAATGCAAGATAGCCATGCTAGTTAAAGAGATGGACATCTCCCGTTTGGTGATGTATGCAGAGCAAATTGAAGAGTAGAAGCTTCGAGAGAGGGCAAGGGTGTCCAAAATGACTCAAGTTAATTGTGAGAGATACTCTCACCATAGGAGTGGTAGTCACAAGTTTCAAGGTAGACAAAAGCAAGGTGAGAGGATCCACCAGCACTCGTCCTCCCCAGACTACAAAGGACAAAGGGGTTTCTCCTAAGCCCCAAAGCCTAAGTCCCCAAACGCAGAAGACTCTGCAAAGGTGAATGTGTAGCCGCGTCCAATACTTACTTTGAATATGAAAAGTCAGACCATCATGCTAGAGATTGTAGAAGCGGCTTGCACAAGGCCCCAAGGAAAAAGTGGGCAAGCTCAAGGTGCCCAAAGGACCAACCAGGTCTATGCTCTTCATGGTCTCCAAGAGGTTCTGTATATTTTCACCGGTATATTAAGAGTTTTTTATTGTGATACATATGCACTTTTAGATTCAGGAGAAAATTTGTCATTTGTAACACCATTCCTTGCTAATAAGTTTCACGCATATCTCAAAATCCTCCATGAGCCTGATGAGGTAAGGAATCTCGTTGAAAAGTCCATTATGCCCAAACAATATAGGAGTTATCACATCTCCATCATACATAAAGTGGTCTCTTGTGACTTAGTTGAGCTTTTCATGGTAGACTTTGATGTGATTCTTAGGATGGATTGGTTGTATGCTTCCATTGATTGTAGAACCCGTAGGATCAAGTTCTAATTCCCAAATGAGCCAATTCTTGAGTGGGAGGGTAGTAACTCTTCATGTTGGGGTCAATTCATTTCCTTCTTAAAAGTCCATAAAATGATTTCCAAGGGGTTGTCTATCATTTAGTAAGAGTCGAAGATGTCATTTCTAAAGTTCTTTCTCTTGAGTCGGTCCCCGTTGTAAATGCGTTTCCCAATAACTTTTCAGATCAGTTATGGAGTGTTCCTCCCAAAAAAGAAACTAAATGTTGGTGTAGACCTCTTACTTAACTCCTCCATATAGAATGGCTCCCGCCTAGTTGAAGGAGCTAAAGAAAATTGAGGGATTTTCCAGAGAAGGGTCTTATTAGACCTAGCATGTCTCCGTGAAGTGCCTCAGTTTTATTTGTAAGGAAGAAGGATGGGTCACTTCGTATGTGCATTGACTACCGATAACTTAATAAGGTGACCTTTAAAAATAAGTATCCCCTTCTGAGAATAGATGATTTGTTTGATCAATTGCAAAGGGCTACATACTTCTCCAAAGTTGACTTAAGATTCGGTTATCACCAATCAAGCGTGAAAGAAAGTGACATTCCTAAGATGACATTCATGACTAGGTACGGTCACTTTGAGTTTGTAGTGATGTTTCTTAGCCTCATACTGCAACGGCAATATTTATGGGTCTCATGAATAGGGATTTTAAACCCTGCCTTGACATGTTCGTTATGGTGTTCATTGATGACATCCTTATCTACTCCCGAGGTGAGTAAGAGCATATGGAACACTTGAGGGTGGTCTTGCAAACTCTAAGGGAGCAGAAGCTTTATGCAAAGTTTGACAAATTTGAGATCTGGTTTAGATCAGGTTGCCTTTCTTGGTCATGTGGTATCTAGTGAGGATATCAAAGTTGATCCTAAGAAGACTGAAGCAGTGAGAAATTGGCCAAAGACATTGACTCCGACCAACATAAGGAGTTTCTTGGGCCTAGCTGGTTACTATAAAAGGTTCGTACAAGATTTCTTAACTATTTCTTCTCCACTAACCAAATTGACCCAAAAAAAAGCTAAGTTTGTGTGGATAGAAGAGATGAGAAAGCTTTCAAACTTTAAAGGATCAATTGACTTCGGCTCCAATATTAACATTGCTAGAAAGAAATGATGGGTTCGTCATGTATTATATCAAGGATTGGGTTGGGATGTGTGTTAATGCAAAATGATAAGGTGATTGCCTATGCTTCAAGGCAATTGAAAGTGCATGAGAAGAATTACCCGACTCATGACCTTGAGCTTGCGACAGTGGTGTTTGCCTTGGAGATTTGGAGACATTATTTTCATGGGGTTCATATGGATGTCTTCACGAACCACAAGAGCCTCCAACACATATTCACCCAAAAGTATCTCAATTTTAGGCAATGGAAGTGGTTAGAGCTACTCAAAGATTATGGCATGAGTGTGAAGTATCAACCTGGAAAGCCCAATGTTGTAGCCAATACCCTTAGTAGAATTTCCATGTGTAGCGTGTCTCACCTTGAGGATGATGGAAAAAGGAAGTTGGCCAAAGATGTCCATAGGATGGATAGACAAGGAGTAAAATTAAGTAAGTCGGGTACTGGTGGTGCAATGGTTCTCCATGGCTTCGCATCTTCCTTGGTTGAGGAGGTTAAGTCCAAGCAAGAGCTTGACCCCGCTTTGGTTGTTTTCAAAGCCTTAGTGAGATGGAAATATATAACTTTTCTCACAAGGGGGAGATGGGGTACTCTAATATCAAGGGAGGTATGCGTGCCCAATGATGGTGAGTGAAAACGTTGATCATGCAAGAAGCTCATTACTCTTCATACTCCATTCATTCTAGCACTACAAAGATGTATAGAGACTTGAGGGAGATTTATTGGTGGAACAGAATGAAGAAGGACATTGCGCAATTTGTGTCCGAGTGTGGTAATTTCAAACTAGTCGAAATTGAACACCAACGGTCGGGCAGTCTATCACAAGACATTTATATTTCTACTTGTAAGTGTGAAGAGATCAACATGTACTTCATGGTAAGTTTTCCGAAGACCAAAAAGAATTTTGACTCCATATGGGTGATAGTCCACCATGTGATGAAGTTAGCCCACTAATTACAAGTTAAGACTACATTCAATGTCAACATTATGCACACTTGTATATCCGAGAGTTGGTGAGGTTGCATGGGATTCTATTGTCCATCATATCGAATCATGGAGTCCAATTCAGTTCTAACTTTTGGAAGTCCTTTCAGAAGAGACTTGGTACTAAGGTGAAGTTGAGTACAACTTCTTATCTCCAAACCGATGGACAAGCCGAGAGGACTATTCAAACCTTAGAGGATATGTTGAGGGATTATGTGTTGGAGTTTAAGGTGGGTTAGGATGAACATTTTCCATTTATCGAGTTTTCCTACAACAATAGTTTTCATGCAAGTATTAGGATGGCACCATTTGAGGCATTGTATAATAGAGGGTGTAGATCGCCTATCGAGTGGTGTAAAGTTGGTGAGGTGGCATTAATGGGACCGGACGTAGTGATTAATGCTATGGAGAAAATTAAATCATAAGAGAAAAGTTGCAAACAGCCCAAAGCCAAGAAATGTCCTACTTTGATGTGAGAAGAAGGGAACTTGAGTTCCAAGTTCCTGACCGGGTCTACTTGAAGGTCTCTCCAATAAAATGTGTGATCCGATTCGGTAAGAAATGGAAATTGAGCCCAAGTATGTAGGGCCCTATAAGGTGGTGAGAAGAGTGGGAAAAGTGGCATATGAGCTCGATCTACCTAATGAGATGTATTTGATCCATCCAATTTTTCATGTGTCGATTGTTGAGAAAATTCATAGGTGATCCAAGCTCTATAGTTCCTTCGCATGATGTGAACATTGAAGAGGATTTGAGTTATGAAGAGGTACTGGTTAAAATTTTAGACTGGTAAGTGAAAAAGCTAAGGAACAAGGAAGTTGCATCCATCAAAGTACTATGGAGAAGTCAACGAGTTGAGGGTGCTACATAGGAAGCACAAGCGGATATGATGAGGCGTTATCTATATCTATTCCACTCTACAAGTCTAAGACATTAAGAAATTCGTCATAAAACCACAAATTCCTTGCATTTTAGTTTTTCATGATGTATGCATTCTTCTATGATTATGGATTGTTTTGAGATATATTTTAAAAGTAAGTTGTGAAATCTTTGTGAACTTATGTTTAACTTATATTTTTGCATGCTATTTGGTTGTTAGCTACTAGTTTACTCTTTAGAACCTGTCTTTAAGTACATTCGAGAATGAATATTCCCAAGGAGATATTGTAACAACCCTAAATTTAGGAGACTGTGAGTGCAGAAAAGTAGGCCTAAACATGACTTAATGCCATTGTACGAGGTTGATGTACAGCCTGTACGAGGAGTTACGACCCATAGTTCAGTCCTTAAAAATGAAACATTAGGAAGGGGAAATGATTTCAAGTGTGGGGCAACCCACACACCCCTTTGACACCCCTAGAAGGGTTTACAGACCGTAGATAGGCTCATTGATGGAGGTCCTTGACTTGAAGGAAATTGGAGTTTTTAGAAAGGTGATCTACAAGTTACCAGAGGCTTGTAGAAGCATGTACGGCCCGTAGAATATCTTCATGGGTGGGGTCTAAGAAAATGAGAAAAATGGCTAAGTGTGAAAGGACTATACGAGTCAACTACGAGCCATATAACAAAGGAAGACCCACAAGATGGTTTCATGGTTTTGAGTCCAGTAAAATTAGTTTCAGGGATTTTGGAAAAAGTTACCATACGGATAGGACATACGGCTCGTGGTTTGACCTATGGCTCATAAAAGGGCTTTCGTAGGATTAATCCGACAGTTTTAATAAGGGCAGTTTGGTGAATTATATTATACCTATTCCTAAACCCTGTCATTTTTCAAGGAAGAAAGGACCCTAAATTAGCCTTAACACCCAACGACCCTATTCTTTCATTCATTCCCTCAACTCTCAATTTTTTTCTAGGGCAATTACTCTCTCAAGAACAAGCTAATAAGGGTAGGGTTTCCAGGGGGTTGTTGATATGCTACAAAAATACAACACTTTTGATGCTTAAAACTTCGAATTTTGTGTGTTCTTAATGTGACTTTAGTTTTTTTATGTGTTTTTGTGTTTAGATTTGCAGGATTATAAGTTGTCCATGATTTGAGGAAAAATTGCAGAAGTTGTTGTTTTAGCTGTTGTACAGGACCTTCTATGGGTCATAGAGCATTCTACGAGTCATAGAGCATTCTATGAGTCGTAAAGGTGTTTCACCAAGAATTCCAGTGAGGGACCAAGTTTCTAAAATCAATTCTACGAACATGCAGATGAGTCGTAGAGCATTGTACGAGTCATAGAATACCTTCCTGCCCTGAGGATCAGGAAAGTTATCAGACGAAACCCCCTTTACGGGTCGTAAACCACTTTACGATCGTAAAGAGGTGTCATAGAATTGAAGTCAAAAATTTCAACAACTGAGTACGAGACCCGATTACGAGCCGTAGAAGCCTCTACAAGTCGTAAAGTGTTTTCGTGGAATTTGCCGACCAATTTTTCTAACTTGTTTAGGACTTATTTTTTAATTCATTATAAATAGGTTTTTACGATTATTTTTCATAAGAAAAACCACTAGTTCACGTAAGTTTAGCTTAGTTTTAGGTTAGTGCTCATAGAACTCAATATTCTTACAAAGAAAATTGTGAGAGAAGATAACACTTGTGGTATAATTTTATCTTCAAGCTTGTGATCCTCATTGACATTGGATTTGTTTGTTCTTAATTCAATTATGTAAGTGATTAATTATGTCTTCTCAATTCATAATCTCTTCATCTACACACATCATGAGTAGCTAAATCCACAACTAGGGTTGTGGGAACCATGAAGAACTAACAAAGTAAAATCGAATAATTCATGAATCTTGGAAGATGTATATATATGTATTAATTAACTCTCTTTGTTTTTCATGTTTTCTGATTGTGGCTAACATTAGAAGCCGCCTAGTGTTACTGACTGGACTAAGGTAGTAATGAATAGAAAAAGACATTAATTAAAAGGATTCGATTGATGTGTTCTCGTCTAATCAACCAAACTGGGCCAAGGGGAGATTGTACTGGGACTTATAGGTAATGGTTAGTAATGCACACTATGGAGATGGGCCAAGTCGCATAGTGAAATTCGCCTCTCACCTTTGACCAAAGGGCTTGGTAAACTTAAATTACCGTCTTACATGCTATACACTAGACAAGAATCAAGTTATCCAGTGATACTGAGTTAGGAAATCATAGGGAACACAATATCCTAGTTGCTCTCCTCTATTGATTTTTCTCTTGTGATAGTTTATTTTTCATTGATTCTTACAACCCCCCCCCCCTTGGGGAATTGAGTTGGTTAACTATTCGGATTGCAAATTGATGAATTTGTCTTGAGTTTACGTATTCCCTGTGGGTTCGACCCTATCCTGGTTAGGTTCTATTTCTTGACAACGACTATTTTATCCTCGAAAAAGGAGGTGTAAATTGGGCGACATGAAGATTTTGGTGCCATTGCCAGGGAATACGGCTAGACTTAGTTAAATTCATTAGTAATTCGAGTGTTAATCCTTAGTTCCCTATATTTTACTTTTGTTGTTTTTGCTTATTTGTAGGGTGTACGAATAGTATATGCTCAACAATCAGAGTCAAGGCAATCCTCTAACTCCACTTGATCCAGAAATCCACAGAATGATAAAAAGATGGCCCAAGATAACACCAATAACGTTGCCAATACAACTCTGAATCAGAACAATAATGAGGTTAATAGGAATGAGAACCAACCTCCTTTGAAGGATATTCCACAGCCTCAGGATTTCAATGTCAATGCTTTCAAGTGGAATCAATACCAGTTGAATCCTATGGATATGGAGGTGACTGGAGCTATTGTGTTGCCACCACTACCGACAGACACAAAGTTCACAGTCTCGAGTGGGTTACTTCAGATGCTACAGAACCGTGGGCTATTTGTGGGCTTACCATGAGAGGATCAACATAGCCACATACACAATGTGCCATTTATCTATAAGAGGTGATAGGAACACAAAATTCTGTTTATGGGTACTATTGGATTTTGTGTCTTCCCATTGTCTCTAACGGGAAATGCTGCATTACGGCTATCTGAGCTTCCGCAGAGTTCAATCACCAACTAGACAGACTTCCAGAAGGCCTTTTTGGAAAGGTACTTCCCTAGATGGAAGAAGCTTAAGTTAAAGGACCAGTTCAACAACTTTGAGCAGCTTCCCGGTAATTCGATAAGCACTACATCATAGAGGTTTACTAAATGTTTGAGGAGCGCACCTGACAACAAAATAGTTGATGATGCCTTGGTGGAGATCTTCTACCGTTCTCTTGATAAGGTTTGTGCTAACACAATCATTGGGGCATGTTTCTAGATTAACCATTTGCAAGGATTGTTCAACGCATGGAAAGAGTGGTCAAGACAAACTGTGCATGGGGGTAGAGAGATAGAGCTTCCATGAAGAGTTCATGTGCAGTCAGTGCGGTTTCAAAGCAAGCCAAAATAAACAAAAAGATCATGCAACAACTTGCTCAAATTCAAACAGGCATGGAGGTGATGATGAAGTAGAGCCAGGAGAGAGTAAATGTAGTGGTTCATCAACCTTCACATGTATGACGACTCATACTATGATGAAGATGCATGCTTCACAACTGATCAAATGGGGGGTTTCCGGACCAACGTCCAAGGGTTAAATCAGCACTATTGGCGCCAAGGTCAAGGAAACCAAGGTCAGAACTTTGTTAGAGATAGAGCTTACAAAGAAAACTGCAATGGTTATTATGATAGAAACAGGGGTTCAGATGCAGATCGGGGTCGTAGAGAGGGCTTTAGTAATAGACTTTATGTGCCACCACACAACCGGGACGCAAGTGCAAGCGATTCCAGAATTAGGGAGATGTTTGATCGCTAGTTAAAAGAGGTTGAGACACAAGATGAGACACTAAAGTGCATGAAAACAGAGATCTCTAGTATCAAACAATAGATAGAGTCTCATTCTGGGGATATCAAACAGCTGGAACAACAGTTTGATCAAGTGTCGACTCAGTTGAATCGGCGTCATAGAGTTACACTACCTAGTAATAAAGTGCAACATCCTAAGAATGATGGACAGTGTATGGCAGTTATTACTAGGGGTGGCAAAAGCACCATTGATCCTCCCATGTTGGTCGACGAGGAAGCTGTTCATGAGGAGATGGTTGCAATAAAGGACGCAGATGAACGAGATGGTTGTCGCAAGGATGGGGAGAGTGAAACAGCTGAAGTGCCATAGAGGTTTAAATCCATTCCTAGGCTTCCCCCTCCCTTCCCACAAAGAATCAAAAAGAGGGAGGAGGAAGGCAAATTCAAGCACTTTCTCTCCAAGTTAAACCAGCTCTCTATCAACATCCTCCTCATCAAAGCTTTCGAGAAGATGTCGGGCTATGCTAAGTACATGAAGGACTTGGTCACCAAAAAGCGCACTATGAGTCAAGAACTTTCTCAATAGCTTCAACATTGCAGTGTTTTCACTATGAAGTCCTTGGTTCAGAAGCATGAAGATCCAGGTGCTTTCATTATACCCTTCACCATTGGAGATGTGGGGTTCACAAGGGCACTATGTGCTTTAGGTGCCAGTATCAATCTGATGCCCCTTGCGGTCTTCAAAAAGCTTGGATTGGGGGCCCCTACTCTAACTAGTATGTGGTTACTACTAGCGGATAGAACGGTGAAAAAGCCTGTGGAGATACTGTATGATACGTTGGTAAAGGTCGAGAAGTTTATATTCCTTGTAGACTTTGTGATATTAGACTGCAAAGTTGACTTCGATGTCCCAATCATCTTGCGGAGACCATTCCTAGCCACTGGATGAGCCCTAGTGGATATGGAAGCTGGTCAACTCAGGTTTACATTGAATGACAACGAAGTTATCTTCGACATCTGCCAATTTATAAAGCATCCATATGAGTGAAAAAGTGAAGTTTGGAAAATTGGTGAAGTCTGAGTAATCAATTGTCCAAGTCATGCCGCGATAATAAATCGGGCGCTACTTGGGAGGAAACCCAAGTTTTTTGATGTAATAGCATAGTTATAGGTTTATTTTCAATTTTTTGATTCATAGGAAGTATATTTTCTAGCATTTGATTGTAATTTTGGATAATGAGTTGGTTGCGTATAGGGTAACAGTTATTTTATGAAGAGTATGTAGGTGCAGAACCAAGTCAATCATGTTGGCTGAGGAAGAGCATCAAATTAAGTCTCTACAACTGCGTAGACAAGCCATAAAGCAGTTTACGGCTCATACCCTATCTCGTAGAGATTTCCAGTAAGCAAAACAATATGCACTCCAGTACACGATCCCACTTTATAATTCATAGATCACACTACAAGTCGTGAATGGGGCTCGTGGACCCCAGGTAAGTTTTCAAAAATTTTGCTAACTGTTGAGGGTTTTATGAAACCATAATCTACGAGCCGTAGAATCACCTATGACTCGTAATCGGGGTTTCATAGATACAGACTCATTAATTTTCAAACTAACCCAGTTAGCATATGAATAGAAGGGTCAAATAATTTTGACCCTAATTTTGACCTAAAATTACTAATCAACCCAAACCACCCCACCAACTCATTTTCCCGGCCACCGTCGACCTAATTTCCGGCAAGTCTCCGGCAACCCTAGAGCTTTGCTCCTACTCACCTCCTTCCTCTTCTTCAAGTTAATCTCAATTCTTGGTGAGTTTTTGGTTTAATTAAAACCCTTAATTTGACTTGTTTAATTGATTGATTTGGAAATTATGTGGGGTATGGTGTGTAGACATAAGACCTATGCTTTAATTGAATTTTTGATAAAGTGTAATTAGGTTGCCCATGTGTGATTATTATCTAAGTCCAAAAGTGGGCATTTTTGTCTTAAATGTTTTGGATTTATTGCTTGTGTCTATTGAGTTACCCACTATAAATGAATGAATGATATTGAATGATTTGTGCTGGTGAAATTGGTGGGTGATGACATGGGAACATGATTTTGTGTGATGTAATTAAAATTAGTTGGAATCATAGGATAATTTGTGTTAAATCTCTGATAATGGGGTGTGTAAGTATTGAAGAACATGTTTGGGGTACGTTTATAGTATTGAAATCATGTGGGTGCGTGTGTTCTTTCTTCGATGCTGATAAATTAGTGTGTTGGAAATATCTTTTGGGGTCCGTGTGATGGACTTAGAAACTCAAGTGACTGAGTTTTCTTGTTCACAAGATCCACGAGTCGTGATTTCCCCTCATGCAAAATTCCAGAAACATAATGTTTCTTAGTATCTATCAGAAGAGACCTTCTACAAGTCGTAGACCACTTTACATTTTGTAGATAGGTCTCATAGATCCCTGCCTGAATTTAATTACTCATTGGAATTTTTTACGACCCCAGTCTACGACTCGTAAACTACTTTACAAGTTGTACCTATTCTTGTACATTTTTCAAGTAACAAAATTTGTTTTTAACTACTGGTTTACGAAGGCTCTTACGGCTCGTAGTATCCACTACCACCCGAAAAGGTGCTTTCCTACAACCTATCTGCAACTAAACTTAGATGAATTTTACAATTCAATTCTTGATTTTTAGGCTTACATGGTGCGTATATGTTGATATTTCAAGTACTATGGCCCCCAATGCTAAAAGAGATGAGATTCTAGCTTTACGGAAGAGGCTTAGGGATGAGCCCATATATGATGAGCAAACCACTCAGCTGAGTGGTTCACTAGAGGTCCTTGATGTCAAACCAAACCCAGATGTGGTTGTAGCACAGACCAAAGCCGCCACCAGAGTTGGGTGCACTCAGGCTCCTGTTATTAGTCCTCCTCAGTTTGAGGAGGGAGGAAGTGACTAGAGCAGCTTACCACAAATAACTCCATCTGGAGAGGAGTCCAGTTCTGAGAAGGGCTCTGATGAGAGATTAGAGGCAGAGTCCTCTGTCGCACCATCATCATCATCTATACTGGATGCATTTGCTAACTGGTGGTGTGTCGAGGGCATGGAGGCGATATACTTAGAGGGCACACATCCGAAAGAGCAAGTCAAGCCAACCCACTCCATCTATGAGGAGCCCAGCGTTATTTCAGAAAAACTTAGTTGTGGTCATGACCTCTAGGACACATTGATTTGACATGGGCTTCAGTGGTTGAAATGTTCTTTTGGACGATACTCCCCGACTATGGTGAGAGAGTTCTACGCATCATACGCAGCCACCGTCCAGCTCACTCTTCCCAAGAGACAGAAAACCCTCGCTCAGCCCAGGTTGACAGAGATGCGAGTGAGGGGTCGGTGGGTAGTCATATCAAAGAAATGTTATTTGGCCCTGAGTTTAGTGCCCCCAGATCCATAGCAGAGTTTGACTACAAGGTAGGGCGTACGTGGAACCTATTAGTGATGAAGGACACCAAGCGACGAGCCACATTGATAAGATGGGTGGCAAGGTTTATTGCAGAGTAGGATCCGAAACATGAATGGGTCACCACTCACTCGGAGCATATTGCCAAGGCTTCGCTCAGCTTCCTTGCCATATTGTTATGGGCTATTGTTCGTTCACATATCCGGTCGATGCTCACTGATAATATTTTGATGCTGGAGCGTGCAATTTTGGTTGCCAGGATCTTAGTTGGCTATGATATTGATTGGGTTTGCCTCATCGCTGAGTAGATACATGAGGCCGCACTGAAGAGGGCCACCTCCATCCCTTTCCCGTGTTTGATCTACAGGCTCTATTTAAAGTCTAGGGTGGAGATACTACACCATTTGGACCAGATGATTGAGGCCCAGCACACTTTGGAGTCCATCCTGATCAAGGATGATGAGCACACAGTGGTACTTCGGCGAGCACATCCCCCACCTACGATAGAGATGATCACCCCAGTGCCACCACCCGAGGGTTCTGAGACTGCCACCACTACTGCCTCTACTACTACTAAGGAGAGGCCTCTGCAGCCCGAGGTGGTTGAGGAGAGGGGACCCACTATTGTTGTTCCGCACCAGAGGCCACTACTTCACAGCCTTCCACCGCGGTCATGATCTATAGGTCTGTCACTTCTATACAAGCCATGGCACATAGGTTAGCACATGTTGAGGCGCAGTTGACTCGGCTTATTCAGCAGATCAGGCCATGGGTCCAACAGGCTATTTTAGACTCAGAGGGTCGGATGCAGGCACTCACTATCGCTACTATCCAAGATCATATTTCTACAGTGGATGCTCACATTGACGCCCTTGTGAAGCAGGTATAGAAAAGATTGAACAAGGCTCGGCCTATAGATTTGTCAGCTATGCAGACAAAGATTTAGCAGCTCTGGGATGACATGAGAGCAATTCTTGTGGCATTGGTTTCACTACCAACGACTCTACCTCTATTGCCGACAGTTGATTTGTTCACTCCTGAGGAGCCTATCCACTGTTCCCTTGGGAAGATACCCCTCATGGAGGGTGATGTGTTAGATGAAAGGTGTGTACGTGAGAAGATGACAGAGGAGGAGGAGCTCGAACTTGCCTTGCTGAGATCAAGGCATGATGAAGAGATGAGACAAGTTCGAGGGATGGAGCAAGTGAGGGGTGCTGACCTCTCTGGACAGAGTACCACCACTGAGCAAACCGCTCCGCAAGAGGAGGGTGGCCAGACTCAACCACACACAGGCACTTAGGCGCCCAGGTATGGTTTTTTGACCCCTTATGTTCTATTTTATTTTGAGTTTATGCATTGGGGACGATGCAAATTTTTTTCGATGGGGTATGGGTAGTTATGGGCCTCACTGAAGTCTGAGTTGCTTATGGTCCATAACTGCCCCAATTTTTTATCATGGGATTTTCTTGCATGTGTTCGTTTTCCTTGTGCATATTTAATTTCTGTTTAATCGGCATGTTTAGGATGTTTAGATAATATGTGTAGCATATGGTACCAATATTTATGACATATAGCATGTTTTTGTGTTTTGTTTGAAAAAATGGTACCCACTAAAAATAATTTTGATTAGTAGTTAGATAGTAACTATTCATGTTTAGGTGTTTGACAATATCTATTCTGATGAGTAAGGGTAAATTGAGATAAGAAGCATGATATGTGAATCTTTTGGTGATAATGTATGCAGTGCTATGTGAGTGTGAGCTTTGTTTGCTAAATTCATGTGTTTTGTGCTAATTCAGAACATGTCATGTTACTCTAAGTTAGATTGCAGATTAATTAACTTAGGAAAGGATTTTAGGCCTATGTTCTAGTGAAAGATCCTGAAATTAGCCCTGGTTTTTCCTTGAACATTGTGTACCTTGACTGAGGCAAAATGCCTAAGTTGAAGGTGGCTACAAAGAGTGGCCCTGGTTTTGAGGATGGATAGTGTGCACCTCAACACAAGCTAAAAGCCTAAGTTGAGGGTGGCTAGTGTAAAAGTAATACACAAAAATAAGGAGGTGAGTTAGGAATACAAAGAAAAAGAAATAATCACGTACTAGGTGCAAGAAACTGAAGAATGCCATAGATGAGAGCTAAAAAGCAAAAGAAAGTGTAAAAACAAGGCAAAAGCTAAAAAATGAAAAGAAAGAACCCAGAAAAGCTTGAAAGAGAAAAAAGGGAGAATAAGGTGAAAATAGCTAAGTTGGTAAGAAAATGTGTAGAAAACCGCAATTCAAGGAAGGCCTTTAGTCACTATTTTACAAAAGATCACACCAGAGCCCCCCGAGCCTATGTTACAAGACTATAAAGTCCTAAAGTGATCCTAGTCCAATTAGTTGAAGGTTTGAGTCATGAGTATAGGGACAAGCCTATGGAATTATTCAGTATGCATGAACATCATTTATGAGAGTGAGTGATTATTCAAGTCCCAAGGCTAAACATGAGAATATCATTGAGTGTCAGATATGGGACTTCTTTCTGAGAGGGCACTTACATTGCATTGTTAACACTAGACTTGTTTAGTGATTGTTGAGTGTTGATAAGCCCTTGCTTGTCATAGTTGTGTTGTCACATGCACTAGTTTGCATTGGTTTGCTAAATAGCTATCTAATCCCATTTTGAAAAGTTGGTGTGGGTATCCGAGTCTGAGATGTATGTGTGTATTCCATTGAGTTGAGGTCTATGTGTTAATGTATTGTCTATATAGATTGAGTTCGTCGCTTGAGGACAAGCAACACTTTTCTCTTTCTACCGCAAATTCGCTCTTCCTTAGGTATGTGAGTTGATTTACGGATACCCTTCCACTCATAAAGTTTCCTTTTAAGTATTTTATCTTTTCTTTAAGTTCCTTTAAGATATTATGCATGCTGAAGATGATTTCATGATGTTTTAAGCTATTCACTTATATTCATTCTATCCTATTATATTTTGCTAAGTATATGCATGCTTTGAGATAATGATGATGACCCCAATGACGAATTTTGATAATGATGAAATGTGGGCATTTTTGTTGGTCCTTAAAAGAGAAATTTCCTCGTGATTGATATGATTTGTGATTGTTCCATTTGAAAACTCTAGCCCACCTAGTTTTTAATTAATGTTTTGCATAATTTATCATGACTACTAGGGCATTAAAGTTAGGTTTTAAAGTAATGATTTGTTAAAGATATAAGCATGTTGACAATTGCCCTGAATGATACTTATGAAAGGTCCCCAAGATGAAAGGACAACTCTCACTTGGTTGTTCCTAAGTTTGATCTACTCCTATGATTGCTACTTAGGATACTAATTCATATTTTAAAGATTCCATGGGATGACTTAGAACCAAGTGGACTTGAGATTGGGATTCATTTCGTTAGTTGAGGCATGACCCATTAACGCTAAAATCTCAAAGTCCATAACTATGTGCCGCCATAGGAGCCCTTGTAGGCTATGCTACTGGATCCACATAGGCCATTTATGTTATTAAGATGCATGCAAATTTGATGGAGTTCCACCTGACAAGTGGTCTCCCCATGCCAATGTAGGGGGTTATGTTGGATTCCTTGTAGTAGCTCACATGGTCTTATATGTTGGTTAAGATCTTCTCCCATAATTTTATGATCCTATGGTATGTTTCCATTATATGTGATTTCTCATGCATTAACCCTATTCACATTGAGCTATATTGCTTGTGCATCTTAAGCTCACTTTATGTATCTTTCATCTCATACGTACTTATATGTTATAGTTCGGAATGATGGCATTATAATTTCATACATATATTACGTCTCACATGCTTCGTACATTCCCACGTACTAATGCATAATTTTCCTACCTGATTTAATCATGTAGGGATAGGCACTCCTCCACTGGCTCATTGCTAGTATTCAGTGTTCAAGACTAGCACTTTTATTTGTGTGAGCCCTTAGTTTCGGACTCTATCATTTTTGCTTTCTACCCTGTATTTATTTTTATATGATGTATTATGGCCCTTTAGAGGCATTTACTTTCTATGTTGCAGAATGACGGAGTCTTTTCTATTGATGGAAACTGACCGTACCGATTTCCTCCATCTATGTATTAGTCGGTATGCTTATGGACAAAGTATGTCAGTTATCAAGTTACTTTTAATGTTTCTTCATTGCTTCAAAAAGGCATATAGTCCCTTTTCCCTTAATTAAGTGGTTACGCCTATGGATGCTTGAGATGCTTAAGATGGCTTAGGTAAGGTGCCTTCGGGTATCTCGTTCTCCATGTAATGACTAGGACCCAAGGTTAGATCGTTACACATAAAGTTTTGTGACATCCAAAAATGCCTCTAATTCATAGAAAGGATGAGGGTAAAACATACCCCGGGCTCACCCTCAAAGTAAATAACATAAGATAACCATAAGATAGTCAAGGTAGATAGAAGGTGAGTCTAGTCATTGGAATAAAGAACTCGCCACAAGCAAACTTCCACTATGAACCTAGCCATGAATAAGTGGATGAGGTAAGGCTCTGGTCCTTACATGGTTAGATCATGTAGGCTACATTACATGTTAGTACATTTGGATGTACTAAGTATGCGGGCATGCAATGCATAACCTGCATTTCAATATCAAATGAGAAGAGCATAATGTACATATATATATATATATATACATGTACACACACATACACGTAGAAAAGAGTATATTGGAATGAATACCATATTGATATGCCTTAAAACCATGATACATGATCCATAATATATAAAAAATAGCGGGGATTGGACCTCAACTAACAAATAAGACCATGCGAGCTATTACATGAAATCTTGATATTGCCTCTACATCAGAGAAAGAAGATTACTTGACTAAAGTAGGCCTATACCCTAACATCATGGGCCTTGCATATTTTGGTGGGTGGCGGTACATACATACATTATCATAATCATCCTTTAAAGGGGCATAAACATGAACCTATGGTGGAACATAGTTATGATAAAGGTAGGCTTTATATAAGGACCCTTGGGATAGTCCTCCACCTCCAATCTCATTCAGTACTAAGTTATCATCCCAAAAAAATACATATACATACTTGAAATAGGATCATAAGGCTTTTCAAATCATAATCATGCATACTTGGGCTTCAAAGCCAAATCAAATCATAATCATACATGCTTGGGCTCAAAGGCCAAAACATACTTCATTTCATACTTTAATGCATAGGAATAGCTCATTCATACTTGTACATAGTAGTATATGAACACCATGGGGCTTAAAGCAAAGATCATGGATACTATGTGATGACATTTCATGTCATAACCATACTTGCCTTGAAATCATAGTCATAATCATAAATGGGTAATAACCCACAATATAAATCTCATAAATGGGTAATAACCATACTATGTGATGACATTTCATGCATGCTTATGCCATGAGGAATGAGAAAGTAGCATAGGTATTTGAAAAAATCATACTTAAAATTTCATAATTTGATGAAACCATACCTAATCCATATCAGCGATTGAAATATACATGTGCATAAATTTGTCATAGAAAGGGACATATATTTTCAATTCTCATGAAATCCATATAAATTTGACATAATAAGACTTAAATCATGTTATGATCATATATCGAAATCAACCCATAGCTTAATTTCATCAATTTCAAGCTAAATCACAAAATTCACTGTAAAAACACATACCTTTCTTAGGAAGATAATTTTGAGAAGACTTTAGCTTGAAATTGAAACCCCAATTGTATCCTAGATTGAATCTTGAAGATGAGACTTGGAGAGTATTTTGAGAGCTTTGATTCTAGAAAGTATGTGTTAATATTGAATGAGGTGTTATGAAATACATAGGGGTTGATTCAGAAGGATATTAGCATCATAGAAGATCCAAAATACCCTTACAGTTAGGGGGGAAATACCAAAAAGACCTTAATGAACAATCCTTAAAAGTTGGTCTAGAAAACACCATGAATGGCTTCACTGGCCGTGAACCATTTCATAGTTTATTAAAGCCCTTCTGTGAAACTGACCCTATACTGATAATTTTTACAAAAATTGTCATAACTTCTTGCTCTAAACTTAGAATTAGGTAAAATAGGATGCATTAAAAATCTAATTTAAAGAGATTTAATTTGGTAGGTCATGGGTCACCTAATTACTTTTGTACAAGGAGATACAACTATTTGAAATTGGCCCTTATACTGGTTCATGTGAAATAAATTGGCTTGATGTAAGAGACCCAATGACCCTAAATTGCATACATAAGCTTGGATTGAAGGCTTGAAAGTTAATTTAGCTTGAGCTTGAAGGTTCCATGGAGATCCTTTAACTAGAGCTTGTAAGGAGGATTCAGAAAGCATTTTGAGCTAGTGAATGAGAGGCTAAGTATTATGGAGTATATAGAATGATATGAATAGCTTAGGAACTGATTTGTGAGGTTAAAGTACTAGCCCAACTTAAACGGGCCTTGAAAGGTCATTTACTCACCTTCATGAAGGCACTTCACGAGTTGTAAAGTGCACCACGACTTGTGGTGCCCTCCGTGTAGTGAAGTGTCCACTAATTCAAGGCAAGGTGATCACAACGAAAGCCCTTCATGTGGCATGGTTTGCAGCATAGCCCGTGAAGTAGATTATGGTGTGCGCCCTCAACTGGACAGCCCCCTTTTGATTCCAAGACAACCCCCACGAGCCCTCTCATGGCCAATGGTGCCTTCCACAGCTCATGAAAGGCTCCTTGGAAGGTACCCTTGGCCAAAATCCTTAGAAAGTCATGTCTAACCTTATTTCATCCTTATGAAGTCTGGATACTTGCAAAAGTTTCCCCTGAAATGAAATTTATAGCCTTTATCTGATCATACGACTTCTGGGTATTGTAAAGGTGCTCACAACTAAAATATGTACATGAAGTGCAAGATGATGCAATGCAATATAAGATAGTCATGATGCAGTTTTTCCTATGATACTCATCCATTGATCAATATAAACTGGAACCTATAGGGGACATAATTGTAAATGTACCAACCATAGAGCATGTGGCTCAACCCCTCATGTGTGTGTCTATATATAAATATATCACTTTCAATAAAGCTTGTAGCCCAAATAATCATAATCTGATGTATCTTGCCATGGAGTGTGTGGTCCGACCCCTGTATCTCATTAAACTATCTCAAATCTACCATGAAGTGTGTGGTTCGACCCCAATATCTACCGGGAACTATTTCCTATTGGATTTTATCAAATAGTAAAACTCAATCAATCTTTCAAATCAAGGCAATTAGGTATTCCTAAGTAGTGCATGAGTGCATATAATGAGTCCATACTATACATATGAAAATTACTTAAGTCAATCAATCATATCATCATTTCAATAGTATGATGATATTATTTTTCTAAAACCTTAATCTTTCTCTCTCTCTCTCTATTTTTACCCTACTTTGTTGGGGTTCTTGAAAAACTTAGATTTTTTAGGGTTCTTGAAAACAAAAAATTGGATCTTGTCATCTGGAATGCAAAATCTTGGTTGAAGATCATATTTGGATTGTGCTTTTCTTGGTTCAAAATTGATCTTTTTTGCTTTTCAGTTTGGGGTTTTCTTCTAATTTCTTTGACAGCCATTGATTTCTTGATCCATCTCGCACTTTTGGGGTGTTGATTAGCACCTCAGTCACTTTCTTGATCTCTTTGAAGAAATTACTCTACTGCACATTTTTGACACAATCAATCTTCAAGAAAGCTACTTTGGCTCTCGCTCTCTTTCTCCTTTTCATTCCCAGAAGAAAATACTAAGTTTTTATGAATTAGCAACATCAAGCTTTATCAAGTTGGCTGGACGGACCTTCGAAAACATTGATACGAATATTATTCAAGTGATATCTCCCATTTTCCTCCGCTTATATATATATTTCTTGATTCCTTCTTGTTCAATTGTCTTGCTATTTCTTGTTTCCTTATTCAATTTCTACATATTTCTTGCCTATTACATATTTCTTTCTTGTTACATACTATTTTGCAATAATCTTCTTTCTTACAATTCTTTCTCATAAATATTTCTTGCTTATTACATATCTACAGGAAATCAAGATATTGATCAACATCCATTTCTTGATTCTTTCTCACTAATATTGTGGTTGCCTATTATTCTTAATTCTTTCTCACTAATATTGTGCATTGACTTTTTTAGTTTTTGCTTACTGTTATTGTGCTTCAACCACTTGTTTGTACTTTTTTCATATTATGATTAGTAAGGAATATACCGTATATTCCTGATCTTGGTAGCTTAGTAGTCTATTACTTCTTAAGTTTAGTGGCGTCAGGATTGAATGATAGACTAGGGTCATGTCGTCGATTGGGGTTGGGGTCGGGGGTAAGGGGTAGGGGAGGTGAGAGGGTCACGAGATTATGTAAGTTAAGGATAGTATCGTGGAATATAGGATCACTAACAGAGAAATTCATAGAGCTAGTAAAATGTCTTAAGAAGAGACACATTAATATAGCGTGTATTTAGGATACCAGATGAGTAGGTACTGAATCTCAAGATGTTGATAGGTTTAAGATGTGGCATTCGGGTGGTTTGAGGGAAACAAATGGTGTAGGTATCCTAGTAGACGAGAAACTTAAGGATTATGTGGTTGAGGTTACGAGGATTAATGATAGGATGATGCTTATCAAACTTATGGTTGTAGGCATGTAATGAACATAGTTAGTGCTTATGCGCCCCAAGTAGGCCTAGATGAGGAAGTCAAAAGGCTCTTTTAGGAAGATCTGGATGAGGTTGTGCAAGGCATACCGGAGACAGAAAAAATCTTCATTGGGGGTGACTTTAATGGGCATATCGGGGCAACCACTAGCGGGTCGCTCTTGGATTTTGCCAAAGCCTTTGAGTTAGTTATTGCTAACTCATGTTTCCCAAAGAGGGAAAACCACTTGATTACCTTCCGCAGTATGGTAGCTAAGACTGATATAGATTACCTACTTCTCCGGAAGGATGATAAAAGTCTATGTAAAAATTGCAAGGTTATTCCGAGTGAAAATATTTCCACTCAACATAGGCATCTAGTGATGGATTTAGAGATCAAGAGAGAAAAGAAGAAGAAGGTTATTTATGCCCAACCGAGGATTAGATGGAGATGCCTTACTCCTGCCCTCTCCTAAGAAATGGAAGAAAAGTTTAGAAACTTAGAGTCTTGGAGTAGTGGTGGAAATATGAACAATATATGGGACACTAATGTTGGTTGCATCAGAATGGTAGCTACCAAGGTACTAGGGGTTTTGAGAGGGACCTTTTGCGGACATCAGGGTAATTGGTGGTGGAATGAGAAAGTTCAGGTCAAAGTGAAAGTTAAGAAGGTTGCTTAGACGAAGTGATTGGAGTGTAGGGATAAAGATGAAAAGCGAATGCTTAAGGAGACATACAAGACAACTAAGTCAGAAGCAAAGATGGCGGTGACGAGTGCTAAGAAACAGCGTTTAAATGCCGATATGACGAGCTAAGTGATAAAAGCGAGGATAAGAGATTGTATAGGCTCGCTAACGAGAGAGAAAGGAAAGCCCGTGACTTGGACCAAGTGAAGTGCATCAAAGATGAGAAGGGTAAGGTGTTGGTGGATGACACTTCCATTAAATTAAGGTGCAAGCTTACTTTCATAAACTCTTAAATGAAAAAGGAGATAGAAATATTGAGTTGGGTGAGTTGCTACACTCTGAATGTCATTGTGATTTTTGCTATTGTAGGTAGTTCAGAGTTGAGGAGGTTCGAAGGGCTATTAGTAGGATGAATAGAGGAGGGCGGTCAGACCCGATGAGATTCCGGTAAATTTTTGGAAGAACATGGTCAAGGATGGCATAGAGTGGTTGATTAGACTATTCAATGCTATTATGAAGACAGCCAAGATGCCTGATTAATAGAGGAGGAGTACAATGGTTCCATTGTATAAGAACAAAGGGGATATTCAAAATTGTAACAATTACAGGGGTATCAAGTTGTTAACTCACACTATGAAGGTCTGGGAGAGAGTGGTTGAGATGAGAGTGAGAAGAGTAGTGTCTTTCTATTTTGGAGAATCAATTTGGATTCATACCGGAGTGGTCGACTACTGAAGCAATTCATCTTGTTTAGAGATTAGTGGAGAATTATAAGGAAAGAAAGAAGGACCTTCATATGGTGTTCATTGATCTCGAGAAGGCCTATGACAAAGTTCCAAGGGATGTCCTATGGAGGTGTCTAGAGGTGAAAGGTATCCTAATGGCATATATCAGGGCGATCAAGGACATGTACGACGGAGCCAAAACTCGGGTAAGAACGGTGAGAGGAGACTTAGAGTATTTTCCTATTGAGATGGGACTCCATCAGGGATCAGTGTTGAGCCCTTTCCTATTTGCTAGAGTGATGGATGAGCTGACAATATCTATCCAGGAGGAGGTTCCATGGTGTATGTTATTTGCAGATAACATAGTATTAATTGATAAGACTCGGACTAAAGTTAATGATAGGTTGGAAGCTTGCTGACACGCCTTAGAGTCTAAAGGATTCAAACTGAGTAGGACCAAAACAGAATACATGGAATGGAAATTCAGTGTTACGATGGATAAAGCAGACATTCATGTAAGGCTTGCCACTCAATTTATCCCCAAGAGGGGAAACTTTGAGTATCGGGGGTCCATCATCCAAAGTAGTGGCGATATCGACGATGATGTCACACATCGTATTGGGGTAGCATGGACTAAATGGAGTCTTTCCTATGGAGTATTGTGTGACAAGAAGATACGACCTAATCTCAAAGGTAAGTTTTACAGAATGGTGGTTAGACCATCTTTGTTGTATGGGGGTGGAGTATAAGCCAATAAAAAAGGCACATGTTCAGAAGATACATATCGCAGAGATGAGGATGTTGAGATGGATGTGTGGTCACACAAGGAGGGATAAGATTAGGAATGAGACCTTTCGAGAGAAGCTAGAGGTGGCCCCAATGGTTGATAAGACGAGTGAAGCGAGACTGCGATGTTTTGGACATGTGCAGAGATGCAGTACCAATGCTCTTGTTAAGAGGTGCGAGTGGTTGGTTTGGAATTTACACAGAGGGGTAGAGGTATACCGAAGAAGTATTGGAGGAGGTGATCGGACAAGATATGGAAAAACTGAATCTCACCGAGGACATGACCTTAGATAGAAAGGAGTGGAGGTCACGAATTAGAGTAGCAGGCTAATTGGTTGGTAGGGATAGGTGGAGGTATAGTAAGGTAGCAGGGAGTAGGCGTGTTTTATATCTACCGTATGTTTGTTAATTCTATCGTATTTACATATTGACATGTGTTTTTTGTCATATCTAGTTTATTCTGCTTATGGATTTATGAGACGAGGGTTCCTAGACTTCTATGAGGTATTAGTAAAGTCTGCGTACATTCTACTCTCCCTAGACCCCACTTGTT
The DNA here is from genome assembly GCA_029948455.1 of Solanum rostratum. Lineage (NCBI taxonomy): Eukaryota > Viridiplantae > Streptophyta > Magnoliopsida > Solanales > Solanaceae > Solanum > Solanum rostratum. The sequence goes on from CM057045.1 coordinate 35,232,121, forward strand.
GGATTTCACTGGGTATGTTGTTGTTGTTGTTTTTGTTGTTGATCATCATCACCATTTAAATTCTTCAATAACTGATCTACCACCATTAATCAAGATTTCTCTACACATGAGTTAACATTTTCATTCATGATTCTTCAACAATTGAACCAATATTATCATTTAAGATTCTTCAACAACGGAATAATATTGACAATCAATTTTTTTATAATTGAATTAATATCAAGAATTAATATTTCTCAATAATCCAATCAACATTAATTATCATGTTTGTCAAAGGTCGAATTAACATTATCAATTAAGTTTCTCAAGTGGTTACACAATTGTGTTTCTATTCTACTACCCCATCTCAAATTATCAGGTAATTTTTTAAATAATTCAGCCCACTTCCAAATTTTCATTATTACCCAACACACAAAAGAAAATATAAGGTTCAATAACCTCAATTAAAGTTTGTAAATTCACTTGCCTAAAAAATAATTAAACAGCCACTCTAGACTTGAGCTTTTCCTTTTCGTTGAGTTCTTTATTCAATGAAATCTATTAAAGTATGAATTCACCATATGATTATAGTAACAACAAACACCAATTTTATCAATTTTAGAAACTGCATCCAAAATGAGTCAAAATTTCCTTCCAGGAAAATAGGGATCAAATTGGGAGTTAATACAAAATCACAATACCCAAAGATATTGACAATCGCCATCGTCAATTATTTCAAAAATGGAATTGAACTCAATTCACAATTCTCAATTCATCGTCAATTATTTCAAAAATGGAATTGAACTCAATTCGCAATTCTCAATTCATCACAAGTTCATATTCATGGAAAAACCTTCAAAGGTTGAAGTTCAAAATTAGAAATTAAAGGTTGAAATTATAAAATAATCGATGAGTTAAGAAGATTCAAAGTTAACATCACTAACCCAATGAATTAGACTTGACAAATCACTTCAAAATCACTACTCACGACTTCATAAAGCTCAAAAATGTTAAATGGGTTTAACTCCAAAAATTAGTCTTGATGCTTCAAAAACAGCCAAGGGTCGCTTAAGTGACTCCTCACCAATAGGCAGGCTGCAACAACAGATGTTGTTCCGACTAGTCTTTTGCGAAAATAAAAAGGGCCTCGCCTAAGTGATGGTTAGGAACCCCCCCCCCCCTTCCTCCCCGTGCGATCGTGGGGCTTGCAACAGAAAACCAGCAAACATCAAAAAAAATTTGAACATCAATTAATCAAGATGATCCTTGAGATTCATTCAAAATCGTGTATACACAAATCATATATTCAACCCTACTAAATTCAATGTTTCAAACGCAATACATTATCAGATTTCAAATCTAGGGTCTCCTTTATCCGAATTCTTATTAATCGCCATTAGAACAACTTAAGGCACTAAAACTACCAAAATGCACTCGGAGTCTCTAAAAATTATACAAAATCTCATGCTAGAGCTAAAATCATCTCCCCAATCCAATGAAATTGACATAAGTCCAATTTAACTATCTAAACTCAAAACATTGATTAAAAATCAAACCTTTATCAAATTTCAACTTAAGACCTCAAATCTATAATATAGCCCCAAATCTGATTTTGGCAATTCTCCTAGATCAGTTTTTATTCTGGGCCTGTTGGAATAGACAAAATTTCATTCCAAGACTCGAAACTCCAAAAATCAAAGTTAATCAACTTAAACTAATTGAATTCTAGACTTATCAAAAAGAATCTCAATTTTTTATGAAATTTTCAAAATTAAACCCACAAAATGATCAAACAGGAGTCAAGACGACTATCAAGGGGACAAAATGATAATTTTTTTGAAAATAATAAAAATGACCTTCAGGGTCATTACATCTTGTGAATAAAAATATTAAAACATAAAAAGTAGAAAATTTTAAAACATTTACACAAAGAAATCATTGTTAAAGTGAGACCCAATAAATGTGGTTAAGTTCACAATAAACCCTCATAAAAATTGGCTTTGATTTTTTATCCTCCATAGTTTTATAGAAATATTCTCCATTAATTGAATAAAAATTTGACAACTAAATAGAATTAATAAATTTATATTTTTTTTCCTTTTTCTCATTTTTTTCTCTTTTCTTTTTTTTTTTTCCTTTTTTTTCTTTATCTTTATTTTTTCATTTTCTTGTCATTTTCTAATCATGGAACTAAAAAAAAATTATTTATTTTATATATCTTGTACTTCTTTTAAATAAATTAATCCCTAGATTCAAGTGTCAAGGTTCAAGTGATTTATGAGACGTTTTACAACTCTTGCCTTAGAGGTAAAACTTAGATCAAGAACTTTACTAGTTATACCCATGAGCAAGGCTTGACATTACCACATCATGTCTTGATTTATGATATGTATTATAACTCTTGCTTCTTAGCCTAATGAATTTCAAACAATGCCTCTTAGTCTTTTATTTTAGTCTGTATTGTGAAGATCTCCCGAGTGTCAACGGAAGATCCTTCAAGTCTCATGATGAAGAGAATTTCTGATGTTGAAAGGTATTGTTACGACATAACTACTAGGCAATATCACATTTTATTTTGATATATGAGATACTTGATAATTTTGTCACGCTCCATTTTTTTCTTGCACAGAAACAGGAGCCCTGGACGACGTCGTGGCAACAACTCTTTTGGGAATTGAAAATTTGAAGAGTCGCCACCTAATGAATTAAGCTGCATTAGGACACCATTCTGAGCCTAAAAATCAATCTAAGGGTCTGAGTCACCAGAGAACAGGTAAGGGTTCAAGTTACCTCGAAGGGAAGGTGTTAAGCACCCTTCGAGGTCCGCAAATGCGGGTCCCGACCATATCTCGCATTTATGTGGGAGTTTAACAAATAAGAATCTCTATTTATTATCTAATTAATTCTAAGTGATCAAAAATAATAAATTAAAAGATAAGCACGAGTAAGGAATTAATTACCCCAAACAATTGGAAATTCAATAAAAGAGATATTTAAGCTAAGCGATTTAATTTGCTCGGATCAGTTACTCGGCTTTTATTTCCGGCTTTAGTTTCACTTGGCTTATTTAAGCCTTAGGACAAAACTAAGGTTTGTCCTGTTAAGCCCGAGTTCAAATCATCCTTTCCAAGGGTCCTATTCACCCCTACCCTCTCCAAAATTGATTTATTTTTAGCCTAAGAGCGAACTAAAAGAAATAAGAAATTCTAACATGTCTTAAAGTGCCTAACGTCCTTTCCTATGTTCCAAGAGGCATAGGATTGCTATTTTGGTAAGGTTTTACACTGAAATAAAATTTAAGTTTCTTCTTATACTCCGCGTCATACAAAACAAACAGGACGAGCAGTTAGCAAGCAAGTCTCAAATAAGCCTCTCAACAAGCCAACATGCTTAATACACAAACAAGTAGTGCAAAGATTTATTATGTGCGCATCACATAATGACACTTGATCTTAATAGAAAATTTTAGATTAAAAACATCATATTAAAAATACTTATTAAGAAAAAGCATTTTTAAATTTTAAAAATTGTTAACATTTAGGTTAGAAAGAGTAAAACCCTATAGACATGATTTCTAACATATTAAATATCCCCAAAAAAAATATGATTTCTATTGTGAAAAGTATTAAATCCTAAAAAATATGATTTCTAAAATATTGGATCCTAGGGTATGATTTCTAAAATGGAAACATATTAAATCATAAAAAACATGATTTCTATGTGAAATAAAATAATGAAATACCTAAAGGCATGATCTCTATGTGAAATAAAATCATGAATACTCTAAAAAATTATTTCTATGTAAATAAAAGTTTGAATAGCCTAAAAAATGATTTTTATGTGAAATAAAATAGCGACTAGCCTGATAAGTCGTGAAAATATGACTTTTACGACGCTTAATACATAGAATTATTGTGAGTTCTTAAGCACATTTGTTAGTTTAATACGCGTTTTATGTTTGTTTTGTAGGAAAAGGAGGATTTCATGGAATTATGGGCGTTGGACTGATTTCAGGTGATTTGAAGCTGGAATTTGCTTAAGCGTGAAGGGAGTTGATGGTGGATGACCTGGACACACCAAATCATTCATGTGTGTGGCTGGAAAATCAATACAAAGCAGCAACAAAGACTAAAATTGCTAACGTCACAAGCTATCTCGGAGAAATAATCAAGACGCGTTGCTAATGTTGTGCGAGGAGTGTATGCTGCCCATGATCAGTTACATGACAATATGATGGGTTAAGGATTGTGCTAAGGCAGCAACCAAAGGCTCCAAGAGTGTACGGGACAAGACAGAACCAAAAAGGGCAAAAGAACACACCACGGGCATGTTCACGGCCCGTGGTGATGTTTACTAGTCGTGAACCTGGCCGTCCAGTTGAAGCTTCAAAGAACGTCATTGAAGGCTGCTCCATGAGCCCTTGAACAACTTGTGGTGCCCTCCACAATCCATGAAGGTACTCGTGGAAAGCACCAGGGCAGCAAAACAGTGAAACTTGCAGAGGCAAACACTAAGAACACCTTTCACGACTCATCTAAGCCTTCACGAGTCGTGAAGGTGTGTGTGAAGAGGGGAAGATTTTGGGCAGTTTTTGCATGAAGTAAAGGACCATAGGAGGCCAAATGGAATGTACAAAACACCACAAGTCGTTGTGAAGGTCGTACACCTGCAACGACTGGAAATCCAAGTCCAATTAGGACTCCTTTCCCACTTAGCTTAGGCTTACTTTTCCTACTCATTTTAGGAATGTTTTAAGACTATAAATAAAGCTAGGTTTTATATATTTTAAGGGACTGGTACCCCCACGTTTTGGGGGCTGCTCTTGCACAATTTTTACATCAATTTTCCTGAAAGTTTTCATCAACAACATGGCTGGACAGTAGCAGATTTCCAGCAACTTTAGTTGCTCGTCTTGGTTATTGTTTGTCGTTTTGATCGAGCGTTTTTCCCTGGATTCTTTGTCTGGCTTCAACAATTTCTTTAATCTTCCTTGTAAGTAATTTTAACATGGATGACATAATGATTCTTGTTCTAAACCTTGCAAGTTTAATAATCTAGACCCACAACTAGGGTTGTCGAAACCATGACGTCTTAATGAAATAGGCAAAACGTAAGGTTTTATTGAGACTTGTATTGCAGGTATTGTAATTTCCTTTGCTTAAAAGTCTGTCTTGATGAGTGCACGCATTGAGAACTTGCCCGTATTCGTTAGTTGTCCAAAAGGAAATTAATGATTAGGAAAAGGGAATTACAACAGTAGATGAAGGTAATCGATCTAAGTTTAAGTCACTTGATCCCGGGAGGGGATGGTATGCTTAGGCTCGGGATTAGCTTGTATATGATGAACTTGAGACCGAAAGGTGATAGTTTTCTGAAATCCAAAGCGAGGCTTAGTATTGAAAATGTTCTGAGATCGGAAGGAGATGAATGGCATACTTCAAGGAAGGACCGGGAGGTGAACTAGAGGTTACCCAACTCGCTAGATTTTTCATGCAATATAACGAACAATAAACCTGATGTTAAATGCTTAATAGTTATACGTCATGGGAACCACAATCCTAAACATTCACAAATCTGTCTAAGCCTTAGTTTATTTTATCTGTATTCGTACTCATAATTAGGATCTTAGTTCAAAAACCCCCTATTTTTCCTTTTTCGCATTCCTTTTTCTGGAAATAGAGCCAATGATCGAAGTAGGATAATTAGTAAAGTTGTTTCAACCTATTCCCTCTGGAATCGACCCCGACTCTTAGTTGGGTAAATATATTGATAACGATCGTCCATATTCTGTAAAAAGTAGTATGTTTGAACATTATCAAAAATGGCGCCATTACCGGGGAATACGGTTTTGAGATAATCTACTAGTTTTCTATTTAGGTTGCAGTTCTATTTTCTAGTTTTATTGTTTGTTTTTGTTTTGATTACTATAGGGGAAAAAGTACTGCAAAACAAATGATGACATTTAAAAAAGACAGTGGTGATAGGGTTTCTCTCTCCAATAAGCGTTGTACTAGCATTGGGTCTTGCAAGGATTTGATAGCTCTATTCAAAGAGTTGCATGAGACTATGAAATCTTCTATGATACACCTTCTAAAAGCAAGAATGGATCTAATTGATGAGGTTGAAATATTTGGCTCGGATATTGATGATTTAGATATTTTATTGAACGTGAAGGTTCATGCTTCTGATACCAACAGGTTAGTGCCAACTTGTTTGAGGAAGAAAAGAGGCTTGTGAGATAACTTGAGGAGCTAAAATTGGAGGGTCATCTACTTGATCATATTGTTATGGATGTTGTGCCTGTTGAGAAGAGTACACTAGAGTTATGTGAGGCAGTAGATAATACTTTTAAAAACTCTAGTGCATGTAAAAATGAGGGTGAGAATAATGTTAATAATAGAATTCATGAGTTAGGATGTATTGGACCTCATTCCAGTTATTTTTCTACCCTATGTTTGGATGATGAGATATTAATCAAACTATCCGAACATGTGGAAGAATATGAGGAGGGACAATATGTTTATATTTTTGAATTTGTTGGGTCAAAGTCGAAAAATCACATTCCTCATTTAAAGGCCGAAAATCACAAGGTACGATCTCTATTAATTGGTCTACTTATTTTTATCCTACCACCCCTGGAGCATAGTAAAAAATTGGAAAGGAAGCTAGGGGTGCAGTTCATAAGTTCAAAGTGGAAGAAAAAGTGGAAGGCAACACATGTGGATACCTGATGAAGTCTGAGTAATTAGGTACACTACTACTGATGCCTCGAGCATTGCAGGTATGATCACTTCCCTTATTTTGTATATTGGTTTGACATGCATTGGGGACAATGCATAAATTTTGGTAGGAAGTGGGGCATCCTAAACCCCTTGGAGTTTTTCTTGTCATGTTTCTTTTCTCTGAAGGTGTATTATCTAGTGGAACTGGCATGTTTAGGTTGTTTCATTTGTGTAAATATAAGTGTTTATAAGAGTCTATATTAACCCATAATTATTGTGAAAAAATGCCCCAATTTAAAAATAATTCAAAAGGCTTGTATATCCATGCATCCCATCTTGACTAACTTTTGTGATCCTTGTAAAGCATTGTATAAAATATCTAGTTGGCATCTTGATGAATAAAGCATGACTGTGTTGGTTAATACTGAATAGTGTGGGATATGTGCCATGTGCGTGTGAGCTTAGTTGTTTAATTCGATTGATGCACTTATAAGATAGAACTTTCCTGGTTAGTCCCACTAAAACAATTGAATGATTAGATTAGGATAGGATCTTAGGCCATTTTTGTTGTGAAGTCACTTAGCCTGAAATCAGCCAACTAAATGAAATTGTTTCCGTTGAACAAAAAGTTGAGCCTTAATAAATCTTTTCTTTCTAATCACCCAACTCACCTTCCTAATCTATCCGTAGATCTTTAATTTGGCGCTGGTCTCTCTAAGGACATTGTGAACCTCAACCTAGGCCAAAAGCCTAAGTTGAGGGTGGCTTATATTGACTCGGGTCCTTTAAAAAGACATTATAAACCTCAACTCAAGCCAAAAGCCTAAGTTGAGGGTGGCTATTGTAAGAAAAATAGAAAAGTAACTATGGAAAAGAGCCAAGTGACGAGAGGAGAAGACATGTTTGGGGTGTGACCGTGAATAAAAAAAAGAATGAATGAAAATGGAAATCACTCCCAACTGCAAAGAAAGTTCGAAAAATAGGGGCAATAAGAAGTTTGGGGGCCGAATGTAGAGGCTAAGTCAAAGCAGTGTCTTGGAGGGGAAAAGTAGTTACTTTGATCTTAAATGTACCTCACCCTAGCCCGAGCCTACATTACAAGCCGCAAAATTCCTAAAGTGATCCTAAAAAGGTCATTCAAGAGTCAAGGTGGTGAAAATAAGGGCAAACATATGGTATATACTTGTGTGTCAGTTGAAAATCTTTTGTGAGCATGAGTGTCTACATTCTAGTCTCAGTTTTGCATTTACATATTATGTTTGACACTTCATTGTAGTGAGGGCACTATTCTAGCACTATTCGGGTGCTACACTAACTGGTTCATCTTTGTTCTTGAGCCTATTTGGGCCAACGGGATATGGTGCAATGCTTAATTTGATCTATGTGAGTCTGCTTGGATGTGAACACATTGCAAGTTTACTTTTCAGGCAAGAGTTTGATGATTGAGGGGTTGCTATGTACTTCTTGCTAAACACTTGTCTTTGCGCGTCATTATGTTTTGTCTTTGTTCATTGCTCGAGGACAAGCAATAAATCTAAGTTGGGGGTGTTGATAAGTCGTGAAAATACGACTTTTACGACACTTAATACATAGAATTATTGTGGGTTCTTAAGCGCATTTTTTAGTTTAATATGCGCTTTATATTTGTTTTGTAGGAAAAGGAGGATTTCATGGAATTATGGGCGTTGGACTGATTTGAGGTGATTTGAAGCTGGAAATTGTTTAAGCGTGAAGAGAGTTGATGGTGGATGACCTGGATACACCAAATCATTCATGTGTGTGGCTGAAAAATCAACACAAAGATGCAACAAAGACTAAAAATGCTAACATCACAAGCTATCTCGGAGAAATAATCAAGACGCGTTGCTAATGTTGTGCGAGGAGTGTATGCTGCCCATGATCAGTTATATGACAATATGATGGGGTGAAGATTGTGCTAACGTAGTAACCAAAGGCTCCAGGAGTGTACGGGACAAGACAGAACTAAAAAGGGCAAAAGAACACACCACGGGCATGCCCACGGCCCATGGTGATGTTTACTAGTCGTGAACCTGGCCGTCCAGTTGAAGCTTCCAGGAACATCATCGAAGGCTGCTCCATCATCCTTTACACAACTAGTGGTGCCCTCCACAAGTCTTTAAGGTGCTCGCGGAAAGCACCAGGGTAGCAACACAGTGAAACTTGCAGAGGCAAACACCAAGGTCACCTTTCACGACTCATCTAAGCCTTCACGAGTCGTGAAGGTGTGCGTGAAGAGGGGATGATTTTGGGCAGTTTTTGCACGAAGTAAAGGAACATGTGAGGCCAAACGAAATGTACAAATCACCACAAGTCGTGGTGAAGGTCATACACCTGCAGCGACTGGAAATCCAAGTCCAATTAGGACTCCTTTGCTACTTAGTTTAGGCTTACTTTTCCTACTCGATTTTGGAATGTTTTAAGACTATAAATAGAGCTAGGTTTTATATATTTTAAGGGAATGGTACCCCACGTTTTGGGGGGGGCTGCTCTTGCACGATTTTTACATCAATTTTCTAGAAAGTTTTCATCAACAATATGGCTGGACATTAGCAGATTTCCAGCAACTTTAGTTGCTCGTCTTGGTTATTGTTTGTTGTTTAGATCAAGCGTTTGTTCCTGAATTCTTTGTGTGGCTTCAACATTGATTTAATATTCCTTGTAATTAATTATAACATGGATTACATAATGATTTTTGTTCTAAACCTTGCAAGTTCAATAATCTAGACTCACAACTAGGGTTGTGGGAACCATGACGTCTTAATGAAATAGGCAAAACGTAAGGTTTTATTGAGACTTGTATTGCAGGTATTGTGATTTTCTTTGCTTAAAAGTCTTTCTTGATGAGTACACGCATTGAGAACTTGCCCGTATTCGTTAGTTTTCCAGAAGGAAACTAATGATTAGGAAAAGGGAACTACAACAGTAGATGGAGGCAATCGGCCAAAGTTTAAGTCACTTGAGCCTGGGAGGGGACGGTATGCTTAGGCTTGGGGATTAGCTTGTATCCAAAGAACTTGAGACCGAGAGGTGATAATAGTCTGAAATCCAAAGCGAGGCTTAGTATTGAAAACATTCTGAGACTGGAAAATGATGAATGGCATACTTCAAGGAAGGACCGGGAGGTGAACCAGAGGTCACCCAACTCTCTAGATTTTGCATGCAATATAACGAACAATAAATCCGATGTTAAATGCTTAATAGTTATACGTCATGGGAACCACAATCTTAAACATTCATAAGCTGTCTAAGCCTTAGTTTATTTTATCTGCATTCATACTCATACTTAGTATCTTAGTTCAAAAACCCCCCATTTTTACTTTCGCATTATTTGTATTATGGAAATAGAGCCAACGATCGAAGTAGGATAACTAGTAAAGTTGTTTCAACCTATTCCCTGTGGGATCAAGCCCGACTCTTAGTTGGATAAATATATTGCTAACGATCATCCATATTCTATAAAAAGGAGTATGCTTGAACGTTATCATAGCCTAAAGACATGATTTCGATATAAAATATCAAGTATCCTAAAACATGACGTCCATTCATAATATACGAAAAGAAAGAAAAAAAAACCAAATAAGCATGGCATACTTTAAAACATTCTATATGCATGATTGCTACTCAAAAACATTAAATATTCTAAAAACAACATAAGAAGGAAAATATTAAATGACAAATTCTATAGGCATGATACCTAAAAATATATATTTTTAAACATATTCAAACTAAAAATAAAATGAGAAACATACTTGGTTAATTATTTTTTATGTCAATCACACCTAAATCATTTAATGGATACGTGAATTATTTAAAAAAAAAAATAGATTAAGATTTGCCTACATGAAAACATCACCCAAAAAATTAGTTCAGCAAATAAAAAAAATAAGTTAGCAAGGAATTTTCCCTCCCCCTTGTTTTTACTATTATATTGTTACATCACCTTATGGAAATAAAAATATGACATAAGAATGAAAATAAAAAGAAATCTTTAGTCCTCTACTCTGAATCCTTTCCCTGTCCCCAAGCGACTCTTCATATCCTTGATTACAAAAACCAAACTTAAAAGGAACCTGCAACACTTAAAAAAAACTAGCAGTAGCAAAAAATAATAATTCGAATAAATCCAACGATTACCTGAAACTTGAAATTTCGATCTTGAACTTGGCAGAAATGTAAACCAAAAGACAACAATGTTGCAAGAGAATTATAAGATTATATGAGAACTGTAGAGTGTTGAGTCTCAAGACTTTTCGTATGAAGGTGTCTTAAACGTGTGAATGAAGAGATGCTTTTATAGTAGAACCGAACAAATAGTAAGAAAGGAAAAACAGGTAAGCAAATCGATCAAACTATTTACTATTACCATAAATTTGAAAAATGATAATATACAATCAATTAGTGCTGATTCTGTCCAATTTTACCAAAAATAAATAAGTAAAATAATTCAAATTAAGTAGGAAGTAATCAGGCTCCCAATCAGGCAATTTATTAAAAGAAGCAATAATATACACTTTCTATGTATTCCACGTAATAAGAGCGAAACAAGTCCAATTAAGGTAGAGAAATATTAATTTCAGAATATCACTAATATTGTACTATCCAGTAGGAGTTTGAATTTATGCGATACCAAATAAATTTTACTAAAAATAAGAAATTTTTAAAAATTAAAATTACAACTTACTTGGCAAATTATTCGCACAGCATCCATAATTGTTTCAAAAATCAAGTTACCAAACATCCAATAAAAATTATTATACTAATCTTCCTGACTCATCAGAGTGAAGAAAACCATTCTATTAAAGGGAAAGAAAAAATTAGGGTAGCCAATCAAAACTAGGAAGATTCGAGGTCCATCAACATTCAAATTTAGAGGAAAAAATTTGCAAAAAAAATCACAAGATTAATGTTTGCACAAACCCAGCTCGCAGAATCAAAACACCAAACAATAAATGTAAAACAAGTAATAACAGGATGACTTTCAAGAAAAACTTCCAACTTTACCCAGGACGGCATCCATCATCGTTTCTGGATAAATTGACTGGTTGGAGGGAGTTGAAGGAGTCATGTCATGTGATGAGAGGAAAGAAGGGTCGTGGTGTAGTGTTGCATGTCTAGATTACACCGAAAAAGTGGAGCGAAGGGGCTCTTGGGGTGTTCTGGCGGTCTTAGGAGGGTGAAAAGATGGGGTTTTTTCCGGTGGATTTCGGTGGTGATTCTCGTCGGATAAGGGAAGGAGAGGGAGGAAACGAGACCGCCGGCAAAGGAGAGGAGCGGGAGGGGAGAGAGGAGAGGGAGGAGGCAGCAGCGAGGTGGAGGAGACTGTTGCAAGGGGTTGTTTGGGTGGCTGCCAGCAAAAAAGGAGAAGAGGGGGTGGCACTTGGTGGTTGTTTTGGTCGCGACTGCTAGCAAAAAAGGAGAAAAGGGGGTGGTGCTTGGTACCTATTTTGGTCGCGACTGTCGGCGCGAGAAAGAGGGGTGACGGGTTATAGGTGTAGAGAGAGAGAGTTGCGTGAGGAGGAGAGGAAACGGGGTTCGCTAGTCGGAGGGAGAGACCGCCGGCGACTGCCAGCGAAGAGAGAGAGGGGGCGGCAGTGGGGTTAGAGAAGAGGGGAAGGAGAGTATGAGGGGAGTCAGGCGGTTGGGAGGTTAGTAGGAAATGGAGAAAAAATTGTTAGGGTTTTGGGGGTATTGGGAATTAAAAATGGAAAAAGTAGTGAGATTTAATCTTGACCGTTGGATCAAAATATGATGAACGGCTAGGATTAATTCACACAATTCAAAAATTGGATAATTAAAATAAAGCCCCAATTTGACTTGATTTAGGCTAAAATTGAAAAGAATGGGTTAAAATTGAAATGAATTGTAGAGAAGATTGACTAGAATTGAAATAAATGTAAACAAATTGGTTAGAATTAAAATGAATTTGATTAAAAAGGCTACGAATTGAATAAATTGGGATAAAATTTAAATAATAGATATAATACACACTTAAACATATTACACTTTGAATAGTAATTTTTGTGTAACAAAAATACGTAATTCATGCCAAAATTGTTATGTAAAAAGACTAAACGTATTAAAATTATCATTTTTACTAAGGAAAATGATTTAAAAGATGTCATTAAAAATAGCACAATGCGCGTATTACTAATACTAAAATATAATGAAAGTGGTAATAATAATAATAATAAATAATATGTATAATAAAATTAAAATATTACTACCTCTATTACTCACTAGAATAATATATTTTATTGTTTTTTTTAGTAAATAATAATAATAATAAAATGACAATATAAAGAACACACTTTGGAAGCAAAATATTCAATGCGTAATTATTGGATAAATTGAATATTAAACTTATTTCTTTCGAAAAGTTTTAAAAATACCTATTTAACCAAATGGTGATATAAAAATATGCTATGGGTCTGTCGAAATTGGGTGTCAACAGCTTCCACTTCTTTGCTCGGGAATGAAAGATGAATTGTTGAGCAAGGAAATTTGATGGAGTAGCCGATTTTGTCCGTCCAACGAAATATTATTGGAGGGACCAAATGGAATAAAAGGTTGTGAAAAAATATTACGGCCGAGACTTCGGTTTAAAGTCGCCTACATATCTCTGGTCATACAAGAATCAGGCCACGTGTAGTTCTGGATTTAGGAACGACTGAAATTCCTAAAAAATATGAAAATAACAATATGAATCTTGAAGCTTGAATTGGAATGGTCGTGGTATAGAAAACGATTCAGGTCAAAAGAAAAAAGGAGGATTAATGCATTCAATAGCGAAACAGTGGCATAATTTGAAACGAAAGATGGAACGCTGAGACATTCGCAGGTTCTAAAAGAAACACTACGTAAAAGTGGTTAGAGCACACATATTAAATAGCGAAATAATCGTAAGCATGATGCAAGTTCCCTTTTAGATCATGAAATTTTCCATAAGACGATAAGGATGACGTCTTAGGCTATGGTGCCATGGGCCATGCTACTCATAAATTCTATCCTCAAGTCATGAAATAATGTCCGTAGGCCATGAAGATGATGCCTTAAGGGCGTGATCGGCGGAAATTAAATCCCTAGGCCATGTAATGATGTCCGTAAGCCATGAAAATGGCGCATTGGGACCATGACGCCATAGGGGTACAATATGTTATGCTATTCTCAGGCCAAAGCAAAGATAAATTCGGGCGTAATGTGATGCATATAGGAACTCTCAAGCCAAAATCGTGCGAAAAATGAAATTTTTGAGTACAATGCAATGCAAATTTTATGGGACATGCGATTCCTCGGGCCAATGTCATGCAAATATATGATTTTCGGGCACATGCAATTTCTCGGGCCAAATTATGCGAGATATGATTTTCGGGCGCAATGCAATGCAAGTTTTAGGGTATATGCAATTTCTCGGGCTAATATTATGCAAAAAAATATGATTTTCAGGCACATGCAATTTCTCCGGCCAAATTATGTGAGATATGATTTTCGGGCACAATGCAATGCAAATTTTAGAGCTCATGCAATGCAAATATCGGGCATTTATAATGCAAGTATAGGGCATATGCAAATAAAATTTTGGGCCAATGCAATTTAGAGCATCGAGTAATATTTCTTACTAGATTGTCGTTTGCTCGGGACAGTGCAAAAACGCATGCCTGTCTAATCTGTGTTCAAAGAAAAATAGTCAGTTTATAAGGGGAGGTTGATCTGTCTTTTGCCGTGGCCCAGTTTGTTTCATCGGTTGCTATATCCAGACCTTTGTCGGGCATTTGCCTTGGGGCAGGATGGCATAGCATTTGAAATTTTGAAAGTAGTATATATATATATATATATATATATATATATATATATATATATATATATATATATATATATATATATATATATATATATATATATATATAATTGATAATTTATGGCATGTATGCAGTGAAACATACATGAATTTTTATTAATGATGTTAAATCCTTGATAATGTCATATTTTGAGACAAACCCAACGTTCAGTTGAGGAAGGATTTTCGGGCTACCAGACGTAGAATTACGACTTTCTCATGCTATTTGTCATGAATTTTTTAGCTCGTCTCAAAAATTCTACCCCAGTATCTGGTCTGTCTTTCAAAAGAATTTTTGAGATCCTCTCAAAATTACTACCCCAGTATGTGGTCGAAAAAGGGGAAATAAGATTTTTATTATGGTAAGACCGGACTCCATAGGAGCGCCTACGTATCCCTCTTCAACGGGAATCAGGTCTGACGTAGTTCCAAATACAAAGAGCAAAAGGTAGGGTCTAAATATAATATCTTTTCACAGCATCTGCATTGATAGGTTTGGGCCAGATTTCGTCATCCATCTCTGCGAGTATAAGTGCTCCTCCCGTCAGGACGAGGTGAACTATGTATGGACCTTTCCAGTTTGGTGCAAACTTGCCTTTGGCTTCATCTTGATTTGGAAAGATTCGCTTCAAAGACTAATTTCTCGGGTGAGAAGTATCTCGGTCTGATCTTTTTGTTGAATGCTCAGGCCATCCTGTTCTGGTAAAGTTGCCCGTGACATATGAAATTGATCCTTCTTCCATCGATCAGTGCTAATTGCTCAAACCTTCTTTGTACCCATTCGGCGTCACTCAATTCCGCTTCTTGAATGATTCTTAGAGATGGTATCTCAACTTCCACAGAAATTACAGCTTTGTTCCCATAGACCAAAAAGTAAGGAGTTGCTCCAGTAGAGGTCCGAATGGTGGTCCGATATCCCAACAATGCAAATAGTAGCTTCTCATGCCATTGCCTATGATTGTTGATCATTTTCCACAATATCTTTTTGATGTTCTTGTTCACGGCCTCTACCGCTCCATTCATTTGTGGCATGTATGCAGTGAAATTTTGATGGTTGATCTTGAATCGATCACATGTTTCCATCATCAGATTGCTATTGAGATTGGCACCATTGTCGGTGAGATTGTCTCAGGGACCCCAAACCGGAAAATGATGTTGTTTTTTATGAAATCATCGACAACCTTCTTGGTGATGGACTTGTGAGATGTGGCTTCAACCTATTTGGTGAAGTAGTCAATTGCCACGAGAATAAATCTATGTCCGTTTGATGCTGCTAGCTCGATGGGACTAATGACATCCATGCCCCAAGCTGCGAAAGGCTAGGGTGAGTTAGTGACATGGAGTTCATTGGGAGGAACTTGGATCATGTCTCCATGAGTTTGGCACTGGTGACATTTCTGAACATAGTGGATGCAATCTATTTCTATTGTTAACCAAAA
This sequence comes from Solanum rostratum, assembly GCA_029948455.1. Taxonomy (NCBI): domain Eukaryota; kingdom Viridiplantae; phylum Streptophyta; class Magnoliopsida; order Solanales; family Solanaceae; genus Solanum; species Solanum rostratum. Next base: position 35,248,116 of record CM057045.1, read on the forward strand.
ATAGCCTCACCTGAGGATCTTCTTTGCAAGGGAGAAGTTGTTCATATGCAGACCACATGTTCCTGCGTGAATCTCCTCTACAAGTCTGGATACCTCTTTAGTTCCGACGCACCTTAGCAAACCCAAATCAGGAGTCCGCCTATATAGGATTTCTCCGTTTAAGAAGAATTGATTTGCTAGCCTCCTAATTGTGCGTTTTTAGACTTTTGTTGCATCCTTTGGATCGCTGCCACTCTTCAAGTATCCCTGGATATTATCATACCATGGCTTCTGGTCCGATTCTTCCTCCACATGAAAGCAATATGCAGGTTGCTCTTGTATATGAATGCGAATGGGATCAATGTAATTCTGATCGGGGTGCCGAATCATGGAAGATAATGTGGCCAAAGCATCTGAAAACTTATCCTAGACCCGTGGAATGTGTTTGAATTCCACCTTAGTGAATCTTTTGTAAAGATTTTGCACGCAGTCCACATATGGTAGAAGTTTCCGGTTCCTTACTACCCACTCCCCTTGTGCCTGGCGAATCACTAAATCTAAATCCCCTATTACCAAAATCTCTTGGATGTCTAAATCGATTGCTAACCAGAGACCCAAGATGCAAGCCTCATATTCAGCCATATTGTTGGAGCAATGAAACTTGAGTTTTGCTGATGCAAAATAGTGTTGGCCCGTTGGTGAGACCAAAATAGCCCCAATGCTTGATCTGTTAAGATTCTTAGCTCTGTCGAAGAACATCCTCCAGCCATTGTATTCTTCGAAGATATCTTCTCCTATGAAGTCTACTTCTTCATCGTGAAAATAAGTCTTCAGAGGCTCGTATTGTTCATCTACTGGGTTTTTTGCCAAATGATCGGACAGTGCTTGTGCCTTCACTACTTTTTGCGTGACATAGACTATGTCAAATTCACTCAGCAATATCTGTCATTCGGCCAACTTACCCGTGGCCATGGGTTTCTAAAAGATATACTTCAAAGGATCCATCTAAGAAATCAAATATGTCGTGTATGTTGAGAGATAATGTCACAACTTTTGGGCCACCCAAGTCAAAGCACAGCAAGTGCGCTCAAGCAAGGAATATCGAGCTTCATACGATGTAAAATTCTTACTCATGTAGTAAATTGTCTATTTTTTCCTTACCGTTTCATCATGTTGTCCCAAAACACACCCAAATTCAGGATCCATGACCGATAAGTATAGTAACAAAGGCCGACTCGACTCAAGAGGGACCAACACTGGAGGGTTGGATAAATAGTCCTTGATCTTGTCAAATGCTTCTTGACATTCTGGGGTCCATTTGATACCGGCATCCTTCTTTAGTAATTTAAGGATTGGCTCATATATGACAATGGACTGGGCTATGAAACGACTGATATAGTTGAGTCTGCCCAAGAAGCTCATCACTTCTTTCTTTCTCTTCGGAGGAGGGAGATCATGAATAGCCTTGATTTTTGTAGGATCCAGATCTATACCTTGGCAACTGACAATAAAACCCAATAATTTCCCGGCAGGGACCCCAAAAGCAGACTTTGCAGGATTTAACTTCAAGTTGTACCTTCATAGCCGGTCAAAGAATTTCTGAAGATCAACTAGATGGTCACACCCTTTCCTTGACTTGATGATGTCATCATCCATGTAGACCTCAATTTCTTTGTGGATCATGTCATGGAACAAAGTGGCCATGGCTCTCATGTAAGTAGCCCCAACACTCTTTAGTCCGAATGGCATTACCTTGTAGTTGTAAACACCCCATGGTGTGATGAAGGCCATTTTCTCAAGGTCATCCTTATACATCTTAATTTGATAGTATCCAGCAAAGCAATCCACAAATGACTGTGTTTCATACTTAGCACAGTTGTCTATCAGAATGTGTATGTTCGGGAGTGGAAAGTCATCTTTAGGGCCGGCCTTGTTGAGGTCTCGGTAATCCATGCAGACCCTAACCTTACCATCCTTCTTAGGTACGGGCACAATGTTGGCTAGCCAGGTCGGGTACTTGGTTACTTGCAGATTCCAGCTTCCAACTGCTTTGATACTTCTTCCTTGATTTTCAGACTTAAGTCAGGCTTGTATTTTCTAAGCTTCTGCTTCACTGGCGGGCAAGATAGATCGGTAGGTAATCGATGGGTTACTACTGAAGTGCCCAACCCTGTCATATCTGCATAGGACCAAGCAAAGACGTCCTTGTTCTTTTTTTAGAAATTGGATGCATCCTTTTTTCTCTTCCTCAGACATGTGAACGCTGATTCGTGTCTCTTGAACCCTTTCAGAATCACCCAAATCTACCACTTCTGTTTTTTCTAGATTCGCCTTGGGTTTTCCCTCAAACTCTTCAATCTCTCTAGCAACTTCTTCGCAAGTTTCGTCTGTTGCCTCTGTCTCAGCTATGCTATGTTGGGTGGTCTCATTATGTGCCACAGTCTCAGATTCAATATTATTAAAAGTAATTTTTCCGAAAGAAAACAACAAAGTAAACATAAAATAACATCATCATTAAGTAAATGAAAACTTTATTATTACGAAAGTCATAGCCAAACTTTGAATTTGTCATAATAATGGAATAAGCAAAATATTAAAATCTTAATTGAAAAGTCTATATTTTGAAAAACATAACGAAAGATGACAATTTTCCATCTCTACCCAAGTGTCTGACATGGTCTGGATGGGGTAGTGGTCCAGTTGCTGATGACGGTCTCTTTGGCCTCCTTCTGCATTGGGTCTTTCTCCTCCTCCTCATTGATTATGAAACTAGATCTTGCTTCTTCGACCTTTGACGGGGACAAACCTTGCAACCCATTCAACAAGCCTTTAATATCATCATTCAGGAACCCGGCAAATCAGAAAGTCTGACTCAAGGGTGTCAAGGGGCTTGGTAGAGGATAGTAGCTCCCAGCTGGATGTGGTTCCTAGTCAAGATATTCTTCTATAGTGTAAGCATATCCTAGGACAAATGTGGTTGAATGGCGTAAAGGCTTTACAGGCTCGGTGATCCCTTGCAATCTGGCTCCTAGGCCCTTTCCTGGCTCATAACCTGAGTTCAGCATTACACTCATCACGTCCATTATCCCCGCTTCTTCTTCTTCTATGCCTGTTTCTATCGGATCTCCTCTTGCTCCAAAAGGAAAGTCTTCTGTGATGAACAAATTTCTCACACTTTCCAGCAGTACTTCTTCTTTTTTCTCTAGATCACTCTTGAGAAACCCAGCGGATTGGAAAGTTTGATATAATGATGGTAAAGGATGTTGCAACTGGAAATCCAGCTCCCCTCTTCTTATGGGAATTTCTCCTTTATACCCCAAATCCATGGTATCATTTCTGAAAGGAGGAGAAATTGGTTCGGGCATACCTTGGAGTCTAGCCCCCAACCCTTTGCCTGGTTCATAGCCTAACCATAATAGCATGCTTAAGACCATCTGACTGTACCACGGCTTTGGCTCGATGTCTCCTACCAACTCTAAGGTATGGAACATTCCTCCGTCCATACGACCCTATCCTTCAACAGCATAGACGGGATGTCCCTTATCTCCATGCACTACTACCTCTTCATGTTCCTATTCGAATTTTAGACATTGATGGAGGGTGGATGGCACCGCTCCAGCCATATGAATCCACGGGCGCCCGAGCAATAAATTATAGGAAGCTGGGATATCCATCACCTGGAACGCAATAGGGAAGGTCGTTGGGCCGATAGTCATGTCCAGGGTGATCTCCCCTATAGTGTCCCTCTGGGGATCATCGAAGGCCTTCACATTCATCTTATAATTTTGAATCTTTGCCAAGTCCACAGCTAGCCTTGTGATAGTGCCAAGTGGACAGATATTTAATCCAGAACCAGGGTCAACCAAACCTTGGTAATCATTCTATCTTAGTACCTGGTGGTGATGTAAAGAGCTCGGTTATGGGTAGTCCCTTTAGGTGGGAGTTCATCCTCATGAAAGGATATCTTGTGCGCTTGGAACACTTGCCTTACCATGTGGGCTATTTCTCCTTTAATGATGTTGATTGGAACATAGGCCCCGCTCAACACTCTCATCAAGGCCTTTTAATGAAGTTCTGAAGTCTGTAGGGGGGACAAGATGAAGACTTGAGCAGGTACCTTACTCAATTGATCCGCGATGGGGTGCACTTTGGCTTGTATCTTCTTCCACACCCCACTTTCTTTCTACCTCTACAATAGGAGGCTTGGTCCCGCTCGAACTACCTTGAGTCGTGCATTTTGAAGTGTCTATCTTTTCGGAGTGGGTTACCTCTCGAGCAACATCATCCTCTTCCTCTATTGCCTTTCCCTTATCATAACTCCAAGGAACAACATGAGTGTCAAAGCTTTTTCGAGGGGCCATTGTGACTACAAAAGGATGCTTAGGTGCGGCAACTTCTACCTCAAATGGTTTGCGCCCTTGTACCACAAAAGGTACTTGAGCTATCACTGCAACTAACTCGTCTTGCTTTACCAGCCATATGGGCCCTTCACAACTGTTGATTCTTCTACTTCCAACATGTTCACCTGGCGATTAGGAAGTGGGTTATTGGACACATTGGGCGCAGTTCTTTAGGTTGTATGGTTTTGGTATCTATGAGTTTTTGGATTTTGTCTCGCAGGGATTGGCAAATCTCTGGGTGTGTCCTTTTATTCCAGAATGATAGGCACACACCTTATTAGGGTCATACCATTTGGCTTGGGTATCGACAGGTAAAGCAAGGATTGGTGTTATGTAACCGGATTCTTTCAATCTTTCATAGAGTTGGCAATGGGTTCGGCCAAGGGAGTGTAGGTTTTTTGTAGGCCTCCTGTCAAAGTTGGGATGGTTTCTGTAATTTGGTTGTTGAGGAGATAGTGGTGGCAGAGGGGTTTGGTAGTAAGCTGGTCGGATGTTATAAACGGGATATGTAGATTGTTCGTATTGTGGAGAAGGAGCTTGGTAAGGAGTATATGTTGGGTAAGGAGAGTAAGGCATAGGATAAGGTGATGTTGGATAATGAGGGAGAGGTGGGATTGGAATTTGTGGTTTAATGGGGCTTTTGTACCCCAGCATGACCGTACCCACTTCCTTCTTTTTGCGGTTTTCAGGCAAGCTTCCGGACTGCAGTGCTTTGTTGGTAGCTTGTAGAGCTGCCAAGTTGATGATGGTACCATTCTTGATACCCTCCTCAATTCTCTCACCTAATCTGATGATGTCTGTAAAACTTTTCTCTACAACCAGCGTCATCATGTCATAATACTGAGTCTCCTGGGCACGAATGAAATAGTCTTTCATCTGGGACTCATCCATGTGAGGCCTGGCCCTGGCAGCCTCAGACCTCCATCTTACAGCATCATCCCTGTATGTCTCACCGAACTTTCTCTTCAGATTCTAGATGTAGAACCAATCAGGTGCGTTTTCTGTGTTGAACCCGAATCGGTCCATGAAGTTGAAGGCCATGTCTACCCAACTTGACCATTTTCAGGCATCTTTGTCGATATACCAGGTAAGGACTTCCCTCGTTAGACTCCTCATAAATAGCTTCATTCTAATTCTTTCATCTCTTCCAACCCCAGGAAGCTTGTCGCAATACATGCGCAGATGGGCTTTAGGATCTCCAATGTCGTTGAACAACTCAAATTTGGGAGGCTTGTATCCTTCTGGAAATTCCATATCGGGGTGTATGCATAAGTCCTCGTAGTTCAAGCCAACTACCCGCTTACTTGATTCAACTTGATGCAGGAAATCGGTGAAGCTGTCCAATTTCTTGGCCATGGACTTGATCAGCATATCCTTTTGGGAGGATTCTGATTCATGGTATTCATGGGTATAGGGGGCGGTTTCTATGAATATCGGGTTTTCGTTATAGTTTCCAGGAGCATGGGCATATGAGCTATTGACAGTAGGTTTGGGAGGTATGGTTGGGATGTGGCTAGCATTTAAAGGGTATAGTGTTGGCTCGTAAGGGCTTGCATGATGCGGGTTTTGTAAATGGTGTTAGGAGGTTGAGTATCTGTGGGTGGCAAATTGGTGGGGTTAGGTTTTATTTGGGGAGTAGGTTGTGTAATTGGAAGTGTGGTTTGAGTAGCGCTGACTTGTTCCTCCATGTTTACCCGAAAGGGGTGCCGAGAGAAATGGACAGCCTGGCCAAATTTTTTATGTTAGCCATTTCTTCTTCGAGTTCTAAAATTTTCCGTTCCAATCTTAGCACCAGGTCGGTGGAGTGAGCCCCTCTGTCGGAGTTCTCATTGCTAGTGTTGTCGTCGACCATCTTACTCTTCCTTTTGTTGTTCAGATTTTGGAGTGGTGGAGGAGGAGGAGGTGCCCCTTTTGATCTGGTGTAATAGGCCAGAATGTGTGGATAGATCAACCTTGGGAAGGGGAAAAACGAAACAACAAAACCAACAAAACTTTGTTAGAGATTAGGGTAATAGCAATGATAACACGTAATTCAACAAAACAATCGTCCTAAAATGCAAGGGACCTCATTGCCAGAGGTAGGCCTAATACGACAAGCAAGTGGCACGTGATAGTTAATCCAAGCCTTAAATTGTTTGTGGAAATTTAGAGTTAAATCAAAAAGAAAGTAAACAAATTATTTTATTAAAAACATTACATCGTAGAAATTAAATTTCCCAAAACAACACCTAAGGGTAGAAGGGACAACAAGGGGAAAAATAACTAGAATAAAATAAAATCTTTAAATATGAAGGCTCCCATATGTTGGGACGATCTGCTCCCTTATCTCCAAAGTGATATTGTAATCCTTGTTCAGCAATTTCCGAGCCCAGACTCTCTCTTCCACATCCTTGTACCCGGTTCGTCCTCCTTGGTCCAGGTCTACTCTCTCAGTGTCTTCCAGAATCCACACATAGTACTTGAGGGTGCAATAAGGGCGATCCTCTTGGACGACAATAGCCATTGCTCTTTCCCACCTTCTACATATGTTATGCACTTTTGGGATCTCCTCTCCAAATTCATACTCAGTCAGGTTCATGTTGGATCGCAATGGAATCACTTGAATCAGGCCGAACTATCTAAGAACCCGCAGAGAGGCGTAGGGCTGGACTCCCTTCAAGCTGATGAGTGCATATAGTAAAGCTCATCTTCCCTAGCTATTGCCCGTGAAGGATTCAACCAAGGATATTTCCACTGGATGTTGTAGCCTGATAGCCCTGTCATGAATCTGAACCATTCTTCAGCACCTATCGGTGTGACAAATCTACGCATTCTCGACGGGTGGGAGTGAATTTTGTTTCCCACTCTATCGAGAGTGTCTATTGAATTTCCCCGTTCGTGGAATTTCTTGACCGCCCATAATTGTAACAGGAGGTTGCATCCTTCAAAGAACCTCCTTCCCTGGACGCACTTGGATAGCGCCTTCACCATTTCTGCTACTATCATGGGCACGATGGTATTCCCTCTGACATCTCATCCTTTGGCTAAAGTGCACACAATGTAGATTAGGTGAATATTTATGTTTCTGTCTTCTCTGGGGAAGACTAGGGTACCCAACAGTGCAACCGCAAAGGCATTCACACGATGCACCTCCCATTTGTCTGCTGAACAGGAAAAGTCACTCTTAAAGTTCTAGTAGCTATCTTGGTGACCAAAGCGAACATACAAATAATCTAAAGAGATCCATTCAAAATTCAGGCAAGCCAGCTTAGGTCTATAAATTAGGCCAGACTTTTCATGAATTTCTTTGCAGTTTATCTATGGGGGATGATCATGCTCCTGTCCCAGTAAGGCAAGTCAATGAACCCACTAATTTCCTCAATTGTGGGGGTCAGCTCAAAGTCACGGAATTTGAAGACGATCCTAGTAGGGTCCAAGAATTTTAGCAGTGCCTTAATCAGGTAGCGGTCTGGGATAACATATATCAGATATGTTGACCCCCCCCCCCCCAAAAGTTGAGTAACCTCTATGGCATGGTCCCTTTTGATGTTCTCCCACCATCTCCTAAGCCTGTGATCTACACCTACGACCATTTGAGTATTGGAAAAGTTTGGGGAAGCCATTAGGTTTTTATGCACACAAAAAAAATGTTCTAAATTCAATTGTAACAATATTTAGGCTTAGATTAAACTATTGTGACCACATAGACACATAATATGCAATATTTCGTCTTGGAGGGTGATTGGACCCTCTAGACTTAATAAAGTGGCTACTATTATGTAGATTAACCCCCATGGGGTCAAACTACCTAGGGCTTATGCATGCATGATCTTAACTTTGGGGTGGATCCTAAGTTTCTAAAGAGTGGGTTTAGACACGGATTGGGTATTCTTAAGCGAGAAGCACGTGGTCCAACGGTAGTAAGACTATCCGCCATTCACCACGCATGCACTTACTCTCTAACATTGGGTTTGAAAAGAAGTCGGGAGAAGTGCAAAGGCACAACATCACCTTAAAAGAAAAGAAGAGAAGATCCCAAGTGGGGGAATGTATGAACAAAATGTCAATTATTTTAAAGCAGTAACATTTAGCAATTATGGCAATATTAAACAGGCAATTTAAAGCAGTAAATAAATAAAGGGGGAAGGGAAGGGAGTTAGAGGGAAAAGGGAGGGGAGTTAGAGGGATAAGGGAAGGGAGTTAAAGGGGATAAGGGAGGGAAGTTAGGGGGGATACGGAAGTGGGAGTTAAAGGGGATAAGGGAAAGGAAAAAAGGAAACAAATTAGTAGGGAATAATAAGGAAAGTAAAGTAGATTAAGGAAACCAGTAAAGGGGACAAAGGGAAAGGATTAATGAAAAAGGGAACCCACATAAAACAAGACACATAATTATTAGCACCTAAAGTCCCCAACAGAGTCGTCATTCTATCGCGCCCTATTTTTTCTTGCGAAGAAACAGGAGCCTGGACGACGTCGTGGCTATAACTCTTTTGGGAATTGAAAATTTGAAGAGTTGCCACCTAATGAATTAAGGTGCATTAGGACACCATTCTAAGCCTAAAAATCAATCTAAGGGTCTGAGTCACCAGAGAACGGGTAAGGGTTCAAGTTACCTCGAAGGGAAGGTGTTAAGCATCCTTCGAGATCCGCAAATGTGGGCCCCGATCATATCTCGTATTTATGTGGGGGTTTAACAAATAAGAGTCTCTATTTATTATCTAATTAATTCTAAGTGATCAAAAATAATAAATTAAACAGATAAGCATGAGTAAGGAATTAATTACTCCAAACAATTGGAAATTCAATAAAAGAGAAATTTAAGCTAAGCGATTTAATTTGCTCGATTCAGTTACTCGGCTTTTATTTCTGAATTTAGTTTCACTTGGCTTATTTAAGCCTAAGGACAAAACCAAGGGTTGTCCTGTTAAGCCCAAGATTAAATCATCATTTTCGAGGGTCCTATTTACCCCTACCCTCTCCTAAATTGGTTTATTTTTGTCCTAAGAGCATACTAAAAGAAATAAGAAATTGTAACGCGTCCTAAAGTGCCTAATGTCATTTCCTGTGGTCCAAGAGGCATTGGACTGCTATTTTGGTAAGGTTCTACACTGAAATAAAATTTAAGTTTCTTATTATACTCCATGTCATAAAAAACAAACAGGAGGAGCAGTTAGCAAGCAAGTCTTAAATAAGCCTATCAACAAGTCAACATGCTTCATACACAAACAAATAGTGCATAGATTTATTGTGTGCGCATCACATGATAACACTTGATCTTAATAGAAAGTTTTAGACTAAAAACATCATATTAAAAATACTTATTAAGAAAAGGCATTTTTAAATGTTAAAAATCGTTAAGCACATTTAGGTTAAAAAGAGTAAAACCCTATAGACATGATTTCTAACATATTAAATATCCCCAAAAAAATATGATTTCTATTGTGAAAAGTATTAAATCCTAAAAAACATGATTTCTAAAATATTGGATCCTGGGGTATGATTTTTAAAAGTGAAATATATTAAATCATAAAAAAAAACATGTTTAATATGTGAAATAAAATAATGAATGACCTAAAGGCATGATCTCTATGTGAAATAAAATGATGAATAGTCTAAAACATTATTTCTATGTAAATAAAAGTTTGAATAGCCTAAAAATATGATTTTTATGTGAAATAAAATAGCGACTAGCCTAAAGACATGATTTCTATATAAAATATCAAGTATCCTAAAACATGACGTCCATTCATAATATATGAAAAGAAAGAACAGAAAAAACTAAATAAGCATGGCATACTTTAAAACATTTTATATGCATGATTGCTACTCAAAAACATTAAATATCCTAAGGAAAATATTAAATGACAAATTCTATAGGCATGATACCTAAAAATATATATTTTTAAACATATTCAAACTAAAAAAAAAAATGAGAAACATATTTGGTTAATTATTTTTTATGTCAATCACACCTAAATCATTTAATGGATACATGATTTATTAAAAAAAATTCTACATTAAGATTTGCCTACACGAAAACATCACCCCATAAATTAGTTCAGCAAATAAAAAAAATCAGTTAGCAAGGAATTTTCCCTCCCCCTTGACTAATCCACAGTTTTCACTATTATATTGTACATCACCTTATGAAAATAAAAATGCGACATAAGAATGAAAATAAAAAAAAATCTTCAGTCCTCTACTCTGAATCCTCCCCTGTCCCCAAGCGACTCTTCATGTCCTTGATTACACAAAAAAACATAAAAGGAACCTGCAACACTTAAAAAAGACTAGTAGTAGCAAAAAATAATAATTCGAATAAATCCAACGACTACCTAATGCCAGAGAATTATAAGATTATATGAGAACTGTAGAGTGTTGAGTCTCAAGACTTTTCGTATGAAGGTGTCTTAAACATGTGAAAGAAGAGATGCTTTTATAGTAGAACCAAACAAACAGTAAGAAAGGAAAAACAGGAAAGCAAATCAATCAAACTATTTACTATTACCATAAATTTGAAAAACAATAATATATAATCAATTAGTGCTGATTCTGTCCAATTTTACCAAAAATAAATAAGTAATATTTCAAATTAAGAGGAAGCAATCAGACTCCCAATCAGGCAATTTATTAAAAGAAGCAACAATATACACTTTCTATGTATTCCACGTAATAAGAGCAAAACAAGTCCAATTAAGGCAGAAAAATATTAATTTCAGAGTATCACTAATATTGTACTATCCAGCAGGAGTTGGAATTTATGTGGTACCAAATAAATTTTACCAAAACTAAGAAATTTTTAAAAATTAAAATTACAACTTACTTGGCAAATTATTCACACAGCATCCATAATTGTTTCAAAAATAAAGTTATCAAACTTCCAATAAAAATTATTATACTAATCTTCCTGACTCATCAGAGTGAAGAAAACCACTCTATTAAAGGGAAAGAAAAAATCAGGGTAGCCAATCAAAACTAGGAAGATTCGAGGTCCATCAACATTCAAATTTAGAGGAAAAAATTTGCAAAATTTAGAGGAAAAAATTTGCAAAAAAAAAATCACAAGATTAATGTTTGCACAAACACAGCTCACAGAATCAAAACACCAAACAATAAATGTAAAACAACTAATATCAGGATGACTTTCAAGAAAAACTTCCTACTTTACCCAGGACGGCATCCATCGTCGTTTCCGGATAAATTGACTGGTTGGAGGGAGTTAAAGGAGTCATTCCAGGTGGTGAGAGAAGAGAAGGGTTGTAATGTAGAGTTGCATGTCTGGATTACACCAAAAAAGTGGAGCGAAGGGGCTCTTGGGGTGTTCCGACAGTCTTAGGAGGGAGAAAAGATGGGGTTTTTCGGTGACTTTCGGTGGTGATTCTCATCGGATAAGGGAAGAAGAGGAAGGAAACGGGACCGCAGGCGAGGGAGAGGAAAGAGGAGAGGGATGGGAGAGGAGAGGGAGGAGGCAGCGGCGAGGTGGAGGAGACTGTTGCATGGGGTTGTTTGGGTGGCTGTCAACGAAAAAGGAGAAGAGGGGGTGGCGCTTGGTGGCTGTTTTGGTTGCGACTACCAGCGTAAAAGGAGAAGAGGGGGTGGCGCTTGGTGTTTGTTTTGGTCGCGACTACCGTCGCAGGGAAGAGGAGTGACGGGTTACAGGTGTAGAGAGAGAGAGGCGTGAGGAGGAGAGGAAATGGGGTTCGCCAGTCGGAGGGAGAGACCGCCGGCATCTGCCAGCGAAGAGAGAGAGAAGGGCGGCAGTAGGGTTAAAGAAGGGGAGAAGGAGAGTATGAGGGGAATCAGGCGGCTGGGGGTTAGTGGGAAATAGAGAAAAAAATGTTAGGATTTCGGGAATTCAAAATGAAAAAAGTAGTGAAATTTAATCTTAACCATTGGATCAAAATATGATGAACGGCTAGGATTAAATTACACAATTCAGAATTTGAATAAAGCCCCGATTTGACTTGATTTAGGCTAAAATTGACAAGAATGGGTTAAAATTGAAATGAATTGTAGAGAAGATTGACTAGAATTGAAATAAATGTAAACAAATTGGTTAGAATTAATATGAATTTGATTAAAAAGGCTACGAATTGACAAATTGGGATAAAATTTAAATAATAGATATAATACACACTTAAAAATATAACACTTTGAATAGTAATTTTTGTGTAACGAAAATACGTAATTCATGCCAAAATTGTTAAAAATACTAAACGTATTAAAATTATCATTTTGAATAAGGAAAATGATTTAAAAGATGTCACTAAAAATAGCGCAATGCGCGTATTACTAATATTAAAATATAATGAAAGTAGTAATAATAATAATAAATAAATAATATGAATAATAAAATTAAAATATTACTACCACTATTACTCACTAGAATAATATATTTTATTTTATTTTTTTAGTAAATAATAATAATAATAAAATGGCAATATAAAGAACACATTTTGGAAGCAAAATATTCAATGCATAATTATTGGATAAATTGAAAAATAAACTTATTTCTTTTGAAAAGTTTTCAAAAATACCTATTTAACCAAATGGCGATGTAAAAATATGTTATGGGTCGGTCGAAATTGGGTGTCAACAATTTTCCTAGAGGTAAGATTTGTTAGTTCAAGAACTTCCAATTAGACGGTAAGCCCATACACAAGATTTGACACTACCACATTGTATGTTGATTTATTAAATGCTTCATAACTCTGCATTGGAGGTAAAAATATAGCTTAAGGACTTCACATAACAACTTTCGCCTCATGGGAAACATTTTAGACCACTTTACTAATGCTAGCTTAGAGACAGAACATAGCTTAGAAGTTTAATAAATAATACATGTCTAACCTATGAGATGCTCTACAATTCTAAGGCAAGAGTTAGATTAAGAACTTCAAAATAACAAGTTATTATTTATGGATAAAACTTGATACTACTATATTTTTTCTTGATTTATGAGATTCTCTACAACTCTTTTCTTAAAGGTAATGTCACGACCCAATCTAGGCTCTAAATATGATACAATGATTAGAACCTCAAAGGATTCCAATTAAGTCTTTTAGCATATCAAGCATTCATAAGATAAACTAAAAGCAACTAAAAAATCATGAAGTTGAAGATAAGTCTCAAGAATATATCTAGTGAAAGGAAAAATCAAAGTGAGATGCCCAACTAAACATCCCTATAGTATCAGAAACGAGAGCATAGGACATGCCCTAGCTCATTCTCAACTTAGAAAACTAGTCTCAAAGTAGCAAAGAGAGTAGTGGGCTCGCTATCAAATTATGAGGATTCACCAAGAAAATCTTCAAATTAAATTTGGCTAGGCATTAGTAAAGCGAGGAGCATTAGACTCTACATTCTAATACAATATAGGCAAAAGAAGTTTGTGTTAGCACTTTGAATGTAATAAATATATGAGCAATATACACAACGTAAACATCTAATAGTATAGGACATGAATTATGAGATGCAAGACCAATAATCATTTTAAAACATGAGATGAAAATCATATGTGTGAAGTATGTTGTCAATGCATCAAAATCATAGTTAAAGCTTGTATTTGAACATAATCTTTTATGTGACATCACTTTAACTGAAAATAAGACCATGTGAGCTAAAATATGGGATTCGATATAACTTCCACTCGAGAAGAGAGAGGTTATTTGTCAAGTTAGACTTCATGAGAACATCTTAACATCATGAGCTATATGTGGATTGAATAACTAGGCCAATAAGGTAAACCTATTGGGGCACGTAGTTTGGGGCTAGAGGTTGTTGCTACTATGATTTTTTTGGATCACTCTTTGTGCTTCTGGACCCAAACTCATCTCAAGTCCTCTTGGTGTTAAGTTAAATTCTAATAAAATAGATATCATTAATCATAAGTAAATTATGAAAAGTGATACTTTTTAATTACTAATTCGAAGTCATTATTGACTCATCATGCTTATAGAGTAGCTCATTAAAACCTTTGATTCAAAGAGTGTGAGAATTGTTCTTATCACACCTTGAATCTATGAGTAGGTGAGAAGATACTTTCACCATCATTCATCTATTCTTAAGGGATTTCAATAAATCATAATTGAATATCTTCATAAAACTTCGGTTAAGCCCTTATACATTCAGGATTATAATTCATAGTGAATCTGAGGTAAATTACTTGGGTTCATCTTAAATTAACTTTCATTCATGTAATTGGATAAGATCGTGAACAATAATGAAGAATAATTATAATTGCAATCATAATTGAAAGAATCTGTAATGAAATTTATGAACACTAGGTAGCATTGAGGAGAACTTGATTGGATAATATTGAATTCATCTAATTGACATTAATTCATGCATAATTAAATCCATATTCAAGAGATAAAACAAAAATGAAACAACCCAATGAAGAATTATGAAATCCTAATCAAAATTGAGAAGAAATTAGATTGAAAATTTGAGAAAATCGTTGGTCTCCATAGATGGAAAAAATTTAGAAATGAGTGCCCACGGTAAACATTGGGTAGTCAAGTCCAGATTGAACAAGTTCGAGTGCATACAAATAGAGGGATTGGGAATTGGTTGGCAAAAAAACAAAACAAAAAAAGGAAATCTAATTAATTAAATAAAACGGTTGAAAGAAATGGTGGGTCATGGATAAAGAATCAATAGAAAATCACAATGCTAGCAGATGGTGAGCCTCCGCTTTTCTTTTCATTAATGAAACCCCATATACCTATACAAGAATCATTCAAGAAAATTGGTGAATTAATGGACAAATTAGAAGGAACCTAGCTTGATCTTCAATTGAGCCTTAGAGAGGAAACAATTTGAGACATCATAAATTGGAGAGAATGCTTGAGAATGAGAAGACCTAAATGGGTATGGATGGTTATTGCGGTAGTTATAGGTCCTAAACAACATACTTTAGGGATTACAAAAATAGAAAATGCCCAAAATATCCTTCATTAAAATCTCCGAAAAAGGACCATGAGGACTATTCATAGTCTGTAGTGTCGTGGAACCCTGTCCATAGAAACTATCGCAAAATTAAGTCTCGTCATCTCAACCACGATCCAAACTTATCCATCAACACCTCTCATAAATAAAGCACTACAACTACTATAATTGAGTTGAACCTCATAAACACAAACCACAAGTCATCTTCCATAGTACGACTCGTAAACCTTTCCTGGTATAACTTTCCTTCAACCCTAAAAATTTTCTAAGTGATGTTGTATTCTACGAACTTCATCTGCAATTCGTATATCTACCATCTATCATGTTGATTCATACAAAAAGTATTGCAGCTTGTTATTTTTTTCAAAATTTAGGACCACTTTACGATCCCTTTCTACGAACCATACTTCCATCTACAACCCGTAGTTGGTGCTTGTAATCCTTGCACTAGATAAATTTTTCTGTACCTTTTTTCCTTATTTCCTTTTTTCAACTTCCATGTATTACAGACATAGTCCAAGGACTTTCAAATAAGAAGTGGTGCCTCATGGGCAACAATTTTCATTATTTTTACTAGTTGTGTTTGGTATGAAGAAGTTTTTTAAAAAAACATTTCTTAAGTTTGGTCGGCTTAAATCGTTTGAAAAATATTTTTCAAATCAACTTATTTTCCTTAAATCTAAGGAGAATGACTTTCCACCAAAAATTAAGGAAAATATTTTCCAAGTCTTTCCTCTGGCCTAAAATTATAATACTTTTTTTCTTACCCCACCTCTTCCGAAAAAGAAATCAAAAATTTTTTTTTAAAGATATTTCAAATTTATAAAGTTTTCATTATTTTTATCCTACCCCTTGCACTAACACCCCCACCAACACATAGACGCAAAAGAAAATTAAAAAGAATATTCAAATTTTAAAGTTTTCATTTCTTTACCACAACCCTACCCTGACCCTCTACCAGCTCCCCACCCACCCAAAAAACAATTTGCCAAAATTATTTTTGAAAAATATTTTAAATTTAAAAAAATAAATTTACGCCACCTCGTACTCATGACCCCACTAGCCCTCATACCCACCAAAAAATATTTTCTACTCAACAACCAAACATGAGAAAAAAAAGTTTAAAATCTACTTATTTTCTAAGAAAATATTTTCGTAAAAAAGATTTTCTTTCATACCAAACACATCCTAAGTCAAACTTATGGAGAAGACAATAATTTAAAAAATAGAAAAAATAATAATTAAAAGATAAAAATGGAGAAAAAAAGATAAAAGTTCAGAAAGCGAAAAAGAAACAAATAAAAAATGAAAAAAAAAGAAAAAATAGAAAGGAAAAAAACAAAAGGGAAAAGAAAAATATAATTTAAAAAATAAAGAAAGAAAAAAGTAAAAAAGAAAAATTTAAAAAAATTGAAGATAATTGAACATAAAGAATTGTTTAAAAAAATATTTATTCTAGTATACTATAAGAAAGCAGGTCTTCGACATGCCTACTTAAGCAGACAATAATTGATTGATGTATTTACTTCAATTGCTTATTTTTATTATATCATTTCTATTAGTTATTTTTCAACTAATTCTACTGTGATTTTACAATATTATTTCTAACAAATTATTTTTCTAGCTATTTCAACTTTACTTTACTGTATCACTTTAATCAATTATTTTAAGTCATACAAATATTAGAATTAGGATACAACAAACACAAAATGATAAATTGAACCTTTCTTTTTATATTGAACAAATAAATTAAATAACGATTTTAATAGCTTTTAATTATTATATTTGTGTAAAAAAGAAAGTACTTTAAAATAAATATAATATGGATACGCCAAAAAGTTTATATATATTACTTGAAATGATGTAAAAAAAAATCCTATAAGTCACAATAATTACCAATTTAAAAATTTACAAGTGATAAAATTTTCTCAATTTTAAAATAGGAGGAGTAACATATATTATTTGAAATTAGGTTAAAATAACCTATAAATTACAATAATTGACAGCTTAAATAATTTTTTAAAATACATAATAAAAATTTGATTGACTCTCAAAATTTCACATGTTCCACATAACTTGAGAGAGAGAACTATATATTATTTAAAAATTAATATAAATTGCTCTTAACAACTTAAAATATTTTTAAATCATATAAAATAGGGGATTTTTCATAAATGGCAAACTTAAAAATCTTAAAAATCTTAAAATAGCCATGTTTATGAAATTACTTTTTATAACTATGGCTATAGCAAATTTAATGTATAAATCGAATTTTAGGGTAATGTATAAATCGGAAGTGTCAAATTTTTGTTAATTAATTAGGCGTTTTTTTAGGTACTTATTATAGGAAACGGTTGCATATATAAAGGAAGTATAATAACAAATTAAAATCCTTTCCTAATTGAACACTTCTTCTTAAAATAAGATGATATTTCTACTCTAAATAAAAAAAAAATTCCTTTCTATCAGAAAAAATTGCCAACTTAATTAAGGAAGTATAATAACAAATTAAAATCCTTTTCCTAATTGAACACTTCTTCTTAAAATAAGATGATATTTCTACTCTAAATAAAAAAATAGATTTCCTTTCTATCAGAAAAAATTGCCAACGTAATTTTTTTTTTCCTGGGTTTTTTGGAAGGAAGTTACTGGTGAGTTTTCAATTTATATAAAAACTAGTATAATTTATACAATGTTGCTCACTGTATAATTACACATAAATATACAGATCAATTTATACATGTATGTCATTAAGTGTATAAAATTTTCATGAACTTATACATGTGTGCTTACTTGTAATAAATTTATACACTTGAATATTTGTGTTTTTTTTTTTTTAAGTTATACAGATCAATTTATGCATGTATGTCATTAAGTGTATAAAATTTTCATGAACTTATACATGTGTGCTTACTTGTAATAAATTTATACACTTGAACATTTATGTTTTTTTTAAAGTTGCATGGACCAGGTTTGTATAAGTTTTCCTCCGTAATAATTTATATAATGTATAAGGAGGGCTAAATGATGGATTCCATGGAAATGTACATTATATTGAGATGGGGGATTTCGTGGTTGTATAAACATTACCCAAAATTTTCAATGTACTGTATTTATATATACACAGTTGCAATTGGCATACATTCCATAACTGTATAAATGCTAAAAAATCTTTATTTTTGTATAAATCTACCCTTATACACCCATGTTTATATAAATACATTATCAGATCTGTCAATATATATTTTTTTTGTATAAAAATATAAAAACAAGACATAGATATTGTGAAATCTACAACTTGGGAAAAATGAATATTACATGCATATATAACAAAAATGAAAATGTTTGGAAATATAGAAACTGTATGCTTCCATTTTTTTAACATGCACAATGCATACCTCTCGTAATCCTTTTTGATGAAGACTCCTTCACCATATTGTATGGAAGATGAGTTGAAAATTCCGGCTAAAAAGTAAAAAATTTGGGGAAAATTTGAATAGGGTGAGCAAAAATAAAAAAGCGCCAAAAAAAATAAAACTTGAAATTTCAAGTATGCATTTTGAAAATAAACTGAAATATTACCTTAGTTAAACTGATCTTGACTTGATTTGTTAAGATTTTGAGAGATTTAAGGGTGTGAAAATGGCGTAAATTGGGGAGGCGGTTATGAAAGGTGGAATGGAATCATGTGTATAATGGAGTCTAATGAAGGAGGGAAAAGGAATTAGATTTTATACATTGGGCTGGTGGGGACCACATCTTTTATATCAAAAAAAAATAACGGGTATGCTATTAATGTAATAAAATTGAAATGTAGATAATAAATGATATTATTAGTCTTAAGTTTGCTTAATTAGGTAATAATTCCTATAAAATATGATTGGCTTTCCAAATTTTATCTGCGCTACATAAATTGACAAATGAAATAACTTATACGCAAGTATCGGCTCATGTATCATCTAAGATATAGGGAAAACTAAGTTCATGCCCATTTGATACAAACTATTTACATCAATATACAACCCTCACATTTATGCCCTTTATTAATTACAAATAATACTCTCCTAATCTGTCTCCACCCTCCATATGATACTAATAAGATATCAATATTCTGACAGAGTATCAAAGAGGATTAATTGCAGATCTATATGATATCAATATATAGAGAAAGCATCACAAATAGTATATTATTTAAAATTTAATAAATAAGATTGCAACTTTAATAATTTTTTCTTAATTGTTTCCGATTTATTTCTTAAAAGAAGAGTCAAAAGTATGTGATGTCGATAGAATATCAATTTACCGAGGGAACATCAAACGGGATTAAGCTTAGTCCTATATAATACCGATATGTAATCAATATACCAACGAAATATCACAAAGAATATATGTTCTACTAATTTAAAGTTTAATAATTTTTTAAATTATTTCTTATTTGTTTTTTAGAAAAGAGTTCAATCTTATATGATATCGATGGGGTATAAACATACTGGTGGAGTAGTATCTTAGAGGAATAAGCTCAATCATATATGATATCAATATATCGATGGAGCATCAAAAAAATATATTTTCTACTAAGTTAGAACTTAATAATTTTCTTTTAATTGTTTCTTATTATTTCTTACAAGTTCAAGCCTATATGATATTGATAGTATATAAATATCATGGAGGATTGAGCTCAGATATCGATATAATAATAATACACTAATGAAATATTACAGATGATTAATTCATAATAGTGTTGGTGACATCATGCTGATATCATGGACAAAAAAAAAAGTGAGAACAAAAAACTTAAATCATTTGGGCATTGAATTCATTATGATAAATAATTTAAATTTAGTCTAATTTGAATAAACAATTTTTTAATTCAATCTATTTTGTGTAATTTTTTGTAAGATTAAAAAAATAAAAACATAACTCCTCACTTTAAATTTAAAATAAATGGGAAAAGGGCAAAAAGTTAAAACAACCCCCCCCCGCCCCCCCCCTCCCCCCACACACAAAAAAAAAACCAACGCCAAACTATAGAAAAAAATCTATAAATACTCTCCATCCATCTTCTCATCTAAAAATGTCCTTCTATCATTTTTTTAGTCTAAAATATCCTTTCATTCACCTTTTTTGCTCACTTACACTCTTTAAACTAACAACCCTCTCTTTTTTCCTTTTTCTTTCTTAAATATATATTATGGTGTTATTTTTGTATGGAATAAAATAAACCCCCACCTTATTATATTTATTTCTATAATTTATTAAATCAAAACAATGTACCTCTTTACAACCCTCAATATTTTTTGCAAAACAAAAAAAAATAAAAATCTAGTAGCTTTTTTTTTTAAAGTTCGTTTATAAGTTATGAAGAAAAATATTGTTTTAATTTGGATTAAGTATTTAAATTTTTTAAAGAAGAAAGATATTGTTTTAATTTGGATTAAATATTTGAAATTTTTTAAAAACAAATTTAAATAAACTAGTTCTATTTTTTGTACTATATTTTTTTTTTAAAAAAAAATTAGGATCTTGAAGAAGGTGTATTGTTTTGACTTTAATAAATTATATGAAAACTTTTTTAAAAAATTAAAAACTAAAGTGATAGTAATTCGTATTTTGAAAATATTAAAAAAAATCCTGCACATTGAAGCAGCTGAAATGGATAGTTGTTAGACGACATGCTTGCTTCAGTTGATTGCTCAAACAGACAACTAAAATGTTTGCTTTAGCTATTTAAATGTATATTTCTTTAATGCTGCTAAGAAGCAGCTGAAACAAACAACTATTGAACGATATGCTTGTTCAAGCATACAGCTGCCTATTAACATATTTGTTTCAACTATATCATATAAATTAAGATACAAAAATAATTTTTAAAAGGCTTAACTCATAAAGAGACATCTAAACTTGTCCTCATTTTTCACTTAGACACCTAAACTAAAACAAGTTCCTAATAGACACTCAACTGCTCAAATTTGATCCCATTAAACACTTTTATCCTACTTGGCACTCTCCGGTACTTTTTTTTTAATTTTTCAGCCAAAAATAAATAGTTGCGGTCCAAAAAATTTTTTTTTTCATAAAAGTAAGTTCTCAAAATTCTCAGTTATCCAAAAAAAAAAATTCATAAAAGTAAGTTCTCAAATTTCTCCGTTAACCATATGCGAAAAAAATTATTACAATTTTATTTTTGGCTGAAAAATTAAAAAAAAGTATCGGAGAGTGCCAAGTAGGATAAAAGTGTTTAATGGGATCAAATTTGAGCAGTTGAGGTGTCTATTAGGAACTTGTCTTAGTTTAGGTGTCTAAGTGAAAAATAAGGACAAATTTAGATGTTGGCTTTTTAAAATTTTATCTATATCACATAAATTAAAATAAAAAATAATAAATATTGAGTATGCAGGCGCCAACGTCTAGTTTCCTGCATAAATGACAAAAGTACGAGAGAGCCCATACAAATTTTATCTGCCACGTTACCGCTTTACGTCACACGTAATAATTTTTTGCTGAATAATGAATATGGCACGCAATTCAATGACCTTTTTTTTTTAAATACCAATTTCGACAATACAATTATTGCATACACTTGATTTGAGTAGAATGAAGAACATGGAGACATCATCATCGGAAAAGCTTATACTTGTTGCTAAGGAACTCAACGGTGTTGCATGTATCACAATAAACCGACCCAAGTCCCTAAATTCTCTCACTAAGTCAATGATGATCGATCTTGCTCGAATTTTTAAGTCCCTTGATGCGGATGATTCGGTTCGGGTCATTATACTCACTGGATCGGGTCGATCGTTCTGTTCCGGCGTTGACCTGACGGCGGCGGAGGAAGTGTTTAAGGGTGACGTCAAGGATGTGGAGACGGATCCGGTGGCCCAAATGGAGCGATGTAGGAAGCCAATTATTGGGGCTATTGCTGGATTTGCTGTTACCGCTGGTTTTGAGATTTCTCTCGCTTGTGATTTGTTGGTTGCCTCCAAAGATGCTAAGTTTTTGGACACTCATGCTAGGTTTGTGTCATTTCTTCCGAATTTATCTTTTGCTTTCGCTATATCTGTACTAATACCATCTATTTATTTGTGTGGTTCTGTTTATGCTTCCATTCTAATGATGAAGAGACCATACGATCAGATTTTAGAGGTTCTTCGATACTGGTACTGTTGAAGCTGGTCCTTGTTGATTCTAAGGATTTGAGCTTTCCAAAGATTTGTATGTTGTGATGTTACAGTTGATGAAGAAACAATATAACAATTCTTTTTAAGATATATTTGGATAATGGTACTGTTGAAGCTACCCGGTTTTGATTTCCAAGATTTTAGCTCTATTACCTAGTAATATGAAAATTTGAGAGAGATTTTGGCTTGATTCTTAGCTAGTAAATTTTTCAAGGTGATTTGGCTCAATGAATTTCTCCCTAATGAGTATCTCAATTCTCATGTTCAATTAAAGTAGTCCTGCTCTCCTATCCAAATATAAATAAATAAATAAAAATATACAACATCATCTCAGTGTAATTCAACATGTGGGATTAGGGTGGATAGAGTGTACGCAGACCTTCCCCATATGTTGTAGAGATAGAGAACCTGTTTTCCATAACATAAAGCATTAAAGCATATTCAAACAGTTAGAAAAAGAGAATGCAAAGTTAAGAGTAGTAACAACAATGAAATAATGTGAAATGAAAAGCAATACAGAACATATAGAGGAATGAACAGTATGGTGAAAAAATAATACGATATTTGAAGCACGATAAACATATGTGATACCCGAAGAACAGAAAGGTACAAGAATGGTGCTAATACTACTTTTAAGAAAGGAGGTCCAGGTAAGATCACCAAGCCTATCCCACTGGAATTTGAGAGAATGCTCAACTACAAACTAACTCTCTGCCCTACGGCCTCCAGACCCTCTTATTAAGGTCATGTCTTCAATAAGCTGAAGGTGTGTCATGCCATGTCTAATTATCTTCTCATTTGCTTCTACCTATCTTGATGCCCGCCACTGCTAACCTTTCATACCTCTTCACTGAGGCATCTATATTTCTTTCTCTTCACATGTCCAAACCATCTCAACCTTGCATTCCTTATCTTGTTCACAACAAAGGGAGCTCCTACCTTGTCCCAGAGCTTATTCCTGTTAAGCTGACAGATCCATGTCAATATCCTCATCTTACAACTTTGATCTTCTGAATATGTGAATTCTGAGATGGAGTTTTTGTGCTTTTCATTAAAAGCTTTAATTGGTAACACCACAGATTACAGCAGATAGGTGATGGTCTTCTTGCAAAATTTCACTGCCTGTTGTATCTTAAGGTGTACTCTGTATTGATCATTGGCACCACACCAGCTATTTAACCTTGTTGAAGTTGATTTTAAGGATACTGATTAGGCTTCTCCTTCAGAGTTGATTTTTAGTTTCCTCGTGGAATTGTATTAATTTTTAAGCTTATTGGTTGCAAGATCTAAAATAAAATCTGCGGATTTGACCAGTCATCAGTCATGCCATGAAAGCAGCTATAAAACTTAGACAAAGTCCTCAGCTGTAGAACTACCAAGCTGAAAATTTTATAGAGTCCAGAGAGTTCCCTTTGTCCTCCAAGGTATCATGATAATTAGGGTCATCGACTCCTTAAAAGCCTGATTACCTGAATCCATCATGGTATTCCTGTCCTCCTCGAGTCCTGAGCTAATTCAATTGAACTTAAGAACACAAAACAGAAATACAAGTTCGTTGGTACTATTGTCAAACACCACGAGTTTCCAGATAATTTTCTGATGAGAGTGTCTTTGCTTTTGTGTTGCAGGTTTGGGATATTTCCATCTTGGGGTCTGTCTCAGAAACTATCTCGTGTTGTTGGACCCAATCGAGCTCATGAAGTATCCTTAACTGCAACACCTATCAATGCAGAACAAGCTGAAAGATGGGGTTTGGTAAATTATGTTGTTGACAGAAGTGAACTTTTGAACAAAGCTACGCAAATTGCAGAAGCCATCATCAAGAACAACCACGACTTGGTTTTGAGGTACAAGGCAGTTATCAATGATGGGTTCAAATTAGACTTGACCCGAGCCCTTGCTCTTGAGAAGGTATGGCATCTGATCATGTTATTATTTACCAGCTAATTGTGCATCTTGTTCAGTTTTTTGGCTTATGATCTATTTCTAGTATCTATAATCTAATGACTGTAATAAAAGAGAACCCATGCATGCATTGCTTGTGTTTTAGATGCAAATATCAATTAGAAAGAAAGGGTAATATTTTCTAAGAGTAGAACTCTTATTGCCCTCTTCTTAGTACCAACATATCTCGTCAGCCTCCAATCCTCTCACCGAAAGGAAAATAAAAGACCTTACAAAAGACCAGTTAAGAACCCACAGAATCAAGATAGCAAAGTTTGAGATGGGGGAAAACAATTCAGGTACTTGCACCTTTTAAAAGTTGATCCTGAATCATGTGTGAGAAGAGAAGGGAGAAATTTATTCAGGTGCTTGCACCTTTCAAAATCTAATCCTAAATCATGCATTAAGAGTCTGATCGTAGTTTAACATCAAAATTGATAAATAATACTACATCATTTCCAGTTTATGTAACACTTCCTTTTTTATTTTGCCTAAAAGATTCTTATGTATTGGGAAAAGAATATACTTTAAGTATCTCATTGTCTCCTTGATGTCATGATTTATAGTCACAAAAATGTCATGGGATGTTTAAGATCCCAAGCTCCGTAAGGTCTTTTTTCTACAGCTCTGTGTGCAGTCTTTAACTCTTATATCCCATAAAAACTAAACAAAGAGGGTGCAAGTCTCTGGCAGGGCCATTCCCAATGGTGCCCGTATTCTCAAATGAAGTAACTTGCGGAAAGTTGAATATCTGAGCTAGTCTCCAACTTAAGTGATCCACTTAAATCTTTTAATAGTTCTTTTAGCACAAATCCTGCAATCATCCATCTTGTAGTCACATTGCATGCAATTTAAAGTTCTGGTCGTACATGGATTATTTGCAATGTATGTAGTCTATTTCACTCGTGTTGGTGTGTTATTGTCATTTCCAGGAGAGGGCGCACGAGTATTATGATGGAATGAGCAAGAATCACTTTCAGAAAATGCAAGAGTTCATTGCAAGACGGAATTCAAGCAAACCTTCCTCGAAATTATAGATTTATCATGTGTAATCTTTTTCTGCTTTTGAAGTAAACTAGTGCCACACAGCTTTTATTAAAAAAAAGAATCGAATATAAATAAGATGTTGCTCCGATAAGTCTCATTTTACACTGCAATGGTTTAATGGAACACAAAGTTGAGATACGAGTCCAGAATTATAAAGTAAAAATTGCTTTTGACTAATATACAAAGGGGCAATCAATTTTCAGCAGTGATAATTACTCGCTTGTGACGACTCGCTTTTGCTATGGCTCTGGTGGGTTCCAAAACGCAGGGTCTGCTGTGCTTTACCTGTGGAATTTTTTTTAATTTATGTGCCTTTGGCTTAGCCGACGCTGAGGATGTGATATCACAAATAAGGCACAGCAGGCC
Organism: Solanum rostratum; assembly: GCA_029948455.1. Taxonomy (NCBI): domain Eukaryota; kingdom Viridiplantae; phylum Streptophyta; class Magnoliopsida; order Solanales; family Solanaceae; genus Solanum; species Solanum rostratum. Next base: position 35,273,959 of record CM057045.1, read on the forward strand.
TTGTGCCTTATCAGTGAGATTCCTTGTTTTTTGGACTTTTGTGCATCAATCTCGTGACTATCACTTTTTCTTCTACACAATTGAATGACTTGGGAGGAAAAAAGCAATGCTAGAGATTTTTTTTCAAGAGATGAATTGAGTGGGAATTTTTTTATAAAATTAAAAAATAAAAATTGTCCACCAGTCTCGTAACGTGTTTGCAGGTTTAACATTACAATGCTTACAAATCTTGTGCACTTTCAATTATTATCAACAATGATTTTAACTATTTATAATAACTAATATGAGAATAAAAGAGAAATATTAAATGATAATATCAAATATAGGATACGTGCTCTTTGTGTTTTAAAATATTTATCGATTTTTGGTTTTTGCTTTTTAAGAATTTAAATAATTTTTTATTTATATTTTAGATGCATTTTATCATGCCAACGTTTTAATATTTCTTTATCATGTCAACGTTTAAAAACTATTTTTCTTTAATAAAAAGGAGATTAGGAAGTCAATGTTTAATAAGTACATGGTGGCGGACTTTCGAGATTGTTATTTCTTATTGTACCAACAAAATGATCTGAACGATCACCTACAATCATATGTAGAGCTTGTGTGTAAACGTTAGACAACATAATGACTTGAATATGAAAGTTAATTTAGCATTTGACTTTGTTGGACTAGTGACTTTAAATTAATATATATTACAATAATAATTAAATTAATGTTTAATAGATAATATGTGTATAAAAATAATGTTGGACTAAATAAAAGGTATGAAACATTAAAATTTTATAGAGCGGAGAACTGACACTGCTAGACCTGCGCCTTGGAAGGCGCTGACAGCACTGCCCCTTACCTAAAAACCCAAAACCTCACCCTAATCATATAAAAGCCTATTCATACAAATATTTAAAAGCCTCTCCCACTCAACCATTATTTGTGAAACTTCTCTTATAAATACAACTTTCAATCATTTATATACAATTTTTTTGATATCTATTTTGGAAGCTTAAATTTTAAAGGATGTCAAAGAAATATCAATTGCAAAGTTGGTCTGATATTACAAAAAAGAAAAATGAAATTTGGAAAGATCGTTTTTGGATGCTACACTGACTAATCGAGAAAAAAAAAATAGTATGGCATGATTCGTCCACTGGAAAATAAACCAATTAATATTTATCATGATTTACAAGTTGCTGGACATATTATCAAGGGAAAAGTGCAGTCTTCTATTATTTGGGATGAAACATTTGAATGGACCGATTCATATTTGAATCGTTCTGATTATGAAGTTTTATGTGGTTGGCATGATTTGGTCATTCCACAAGCAATGTCAGGGACTTATCAAACGTGCAACTTTCGGGATGACGCAATAGTCATTGAACTCTTGTTGAAGAAAATTCATGAAATGAAGAAAACATTACAAATTTTTCATTTGTTGGACGATCTTAATTATAGAGGAACGAGTGAAGAAGAGCACTGGAACCTACTTGAAGATCAATCCTTGCATAGAGATTCTACCTATCCTATTTATTCAATCGCTAAAGAATGGATCGGTCTTGATGAACATTGGTTTTTGGTGTTCCGTATTGTTGTATAAATCTACTATCTTTGATTGAGCAACATAGAGATATGTAATGTTGTAAAATAATTATTGAGTTTTTTAAAAATTCTGTCAATTGTTTTATTTGTGGTTGTTTGCCTAGTTCTTTTTATAGTATAGTTATATTTTAAGAAGAAGCTAAATATATAAGTTAAATTTTTTTTAAAAAGCTTAGCTTGATCAATTGTGTTATACTTATTAATAAAGTAAAATTTAAATACATATTTACAACTACACAGGATTTCTACGAGGACAACGTGACTTAGTGTGCCCGGTTTTCTTACAAATGCTACACTTGGATTCATGAGGGCTGGAGCGATGTCCATTTCATTTTTGCAACGTGTTCTTGGTAGATGATTGTAGATATTCAGTATGTGCAACCAAAGAAAGTGATGCAGGCGGCCAATAAATTTCATCTCCTACAGGCGTAAAAGTACCACTATAGGTTTGCATGTCATATTTCGTTCTGTAGTATTTGCTCACATAAGCCCTTGGCTCGATACCACGAACTACACATAATTTTATTGCGTGCGAGCAAGGCGTATGATAATTTACCCATTTTCCACAAGAACATTTTTTGTCGTCGGCAAAAACTTTGTGAACGTTTCCTCCTTTTCCATCATGTGCAAATGTTAGGATCTCAAATACAGCTGAAGTAGTTCGTCATTTGAGTATGCCTTTGAGCTCTTCTCCAATTCTCACTGAACTTTTCTTCTACATTCAGAGGCCAAGACACGTTTTGCTGAACTAAACCATTAGCAAGGTTATTTCGTTCAACAGAACGATCAACCAAAGATCTACATGTCATGCGAACCATAGCAGTCACCAGATGGCCTCGTGCTTTTTTCAATACACCATTATAGGACTCAGACACATTAGTTGTCAAACAACCCCATCTACGTCCGCCATCGCAATACATAGTCCATTTCTCCAAAGCTAGATCGTTTAACCACCTATTAGCTTCGGCGTTCAGTGCTTTGATTTGTTGCATTCTTTTAACAGTATTTTTTTCTTGGTGCTCTGTGTCGCATACAACATCAGATTTTCAAGTTCCCTATTCAATTTTTTTTAATTAAAATTTGCTTTTAAATGGCAAACGCAAAATTTGTGATGTGTATGTGGAGGTTGCAACCAATCAAAAGACTGAACATTCTTTAATATACCCTGATGACGGTCAGAAATAAGGCCGATTCCTCTACGATCACCAACTACGTGACTCCATAACAAAGCCAGGTACCATGACCAAGATTCGAAGCTCTCCCAAGCGACTAAGGCATATGCAAGTGGGAAAACATTTCCGTTTGTATCAATACTAACGACAATTAATAGTTTGATATCATGCATGCCATAAAGATGTGTCCCGTCAATTGAAATGAAAGGTCTACAACTTTTAAAGCCATCGATGCATGCTTTGAAGGTGGAGGAGTCGGGGAACTCTGTGATAAGGACTCATCAGGAATCTCACTCTGGTTAGGCCTAACTCATGATTGGCTTGTCCCTTCTCCAAAATCTATTTGCTTACCTGTGCTCCTTCTCCTCGTGACATACATCTTTTGCTATATATAAACACAAACAATTTAGGGATTAGATATAATCCACCTACGTTAATGGCTTTATGGCACGATCTAGGAAATGAAATAAAAGAGACAACTCCTAAATGTCCTATAGACTCATGTTTATAGATGTGGTGCACAACATATCCATAAGCAAGACTCTACATAGACACGACTTTGTAGACCCCCTAGGATGACCGGCTCTGATACCACTTTTGTCACGTCCAAAGTCCCATTAAGGCGGACTGGCACCCATTACCGACAAGGCTCGGGAGAACCAACATATAACCATACACTGTCTATAAACATTACAAGGGTTTTCCACATTCAACATGCTTTCAAGAAAGTAGATAGTAATAACAAACCGAAAGGAAACGCGTGTGACTGGGCCATTGGAGCCACGATGTCTAAAGTATGATACATGACCACACTTTACTTCACATAGTCTACGAAGCCTCTAGATAATGAACAATATCTATAAGGGCTGGGATAGACCCCGCCTCATAACCAACTATACAATGCAAAAATATAAGTTCTAGACGCACAAAGCCCCGAAGCAACCTGCAGCTCAGTAATAGCTGCTGGATATTCTGTACTCCTATTGAGAAGACTTACTAGCTCCTGTACCTGCAGCATGAAATGCAGGTCCCCCGTAAGGGACGTCAGTACGAGATAATCTACTGAATATGTAAGGCAATAATATATGTAAAGTAGGAACTCAAGTGAAATCAAGTAGCAAGATATAAATGCACAACGCATAGTAAAAGACTACCTTTATTATACTTGTGGAGTTATGTACATTACATTCTTTTCTTTACTCTTCATTACTTTATAATTTCCTTTTAGGCATGTATTACGAATGACCAGCTGATCAGTGGTAAAAGAGGATGGCCCATGCTAGGCATTTTAACCCCTGGGATGCTGTCCTCATAGCTATACAAATCCGGATCGACCTATACTAGGCTTTCGCCCCTGGGCTTCCACCCTCATGAACCAAGTGAGATCAACCCATGATAGGCTTTTGCCCCTAGGCTGCCACCCACACATTATGAACATTGCTTTGAGTTATTATTTAATACTTTGAGATTTTTACTTTGGTGGTCACGATGATTTTCAAGCTTCGGAACTATGTACCAGTGACATACGATAGAATAATAGTCTTTTAAGGTAGCATAATATAGGAAACAAGTGTAATATTGATATACTAATTAGGAGTTTTAATGACAAAATTGGCTTCACGGATGAGAGTGGACTCTCATGCTAGTGCTTAGGAGAGTAAGCTACAGATTTATTAATGAACAACACTGCCATGGAATAGCTCTTATGAAGCTCACTAGTTGATAGTGACACGAGTATTGGATTTCATGCCAAAGAATATAAAAATAGGATAGCCTTACATACCTTGTCGTGCTACCTCGTTATCACTGCAATGTAATCTCCCTTTTTTTCAAATATTTATCTACAATTGAGTAGGTGATGAAACTAGAATTAGTAGTGAATAAACATATGTAGGCACTTCACTCACACTCACGAGTTATACCAGGCAGCAAGCCCGTAACTACTAACCTAAGGGTGTTCCTTCAACTTCTTCTCCTCTAATTGCATTTATGGTCACACCTCTTACCATTATATTCACAAAACAACCTCTAAATATTATCATGTCGCAGGAGCAATGTGAACTTATGGCATCCAATTATCTTTCTCATGAGTTTCTACTAACATTCCACTTTAAATTCCAAAAAAGAGCTCACAATTAAAGTAATAGGAGACTCCCCTCCATCGTTGTCCCAACATGCACAAACCACCAGTAAACCTTCCTACAAGATTACCTCATATTAAAAGGACCGCTCCAATCTCATTGACACATACACAATCCCCTAATTAACTCAAGGATAAGAGAGGGAAAAGAGTGCAGTAACTTACCTTACTTGTGAGTGAATCTTGCTCTCTTAACTTATATTTTTCAAAGGCTAAACTCTCCTTCAATCCTAGCTTGAGATGAGGATAATACTTGAGAACCCTAAGGTTTATTTTATGGCTGCTATATGAAGATAGAAGGGGAAGAAAGAGAACCTTAAAAATCAGATTTTTCCTTAAGTGTAAAATGGCTAAAAAGAGCTGGTTACATTCCCTTTTAAAGGGACCAGCTTAGGCCGACTTTATCCTCGATTTTTGGCCACATTTTACCAAGTAGGTGATGCACCTACTTGGCCTTTTAACTTGGGCCTTTATGGGTCTCTACTTATTGGGCCTTGGCTGCCCATTCTTTCCTTTTTTAACTTCATTTGGGTTGGACCAGAATTTCAAGTAAATGGTTAGTGACCTTGGGCCCTATAAGATGGCCAAACAAGTCTTAGTAGGTGGTACACCTACTTGTACCTTTGGGCTAATCAAAAAGTCTAAATAGGTGATGCACCTACTTGCCTCGTTAAGTCAAGAAAGCAGCTTGTTATCTTACCTCTTTTCTAAATCATAATCCAATATATTGCATCTTAATATTCCACTTTAGACTTTTAGCTCAAATTACACCTTATCGTCTTAGATTTAAATGCTTTCGTCGAGTTCATCTTTGATCCACACCCGCTGAAACATGTGGGATATCACAACAACTCTCGATCCAATTTAAATTATTACCACTCTTATAAAAAAATGTAGTCCCTCACTTGTACCATAAGCCTATACCAAGTGTAACATAAGTGGGACTAACACATAGGAGTGTCAAATATAGAGTGTTACATCCTCCCCCTTTAGGAACATTTATCCTCGAATGATCGTATAGTTAGTCGGCCCAAACAAGTTCAAGACTAAGCTAGATACTACTATTAATCATATGGTGGCCAATGCCCCAACTACTAGCACGTTAAAACAGAACATCAGAGACCTGGAAGCCTAGCTAAGTGTACTGATTTTTCATTCTGGAAATGGGACGTGATAAATATAGACTTCATCACTGGTTTGCCTCGTACTCCACACAAGTATGATTCTATTTGGGTAATCATTAATAGGTTGACAAAACCTGCTCATTTCTTGCTAGTAAGAGCGACATATTCAGCGGAGGATTATGCTAAGCTTTACATTCAAGAGATTGTTTGCCTTCACGGAGTTCCATTATTTATTATATCTGATCGAGGGGCTCAATTTACCGCACATTTTTGGAAGTCTTTTCAGAAGGGTCTGGGCACTCAGGTGAATCTCAGCATCACTTTTCATCTACAAACTGATGTGCATGCAGAGCGTACCATCCAAATCGTTGAGGATATATTATGTGCCTGTGCACTGTACTTTGAAGGAAGCTGGGACGATCACCTACCTCTTATTGAGTTTGCTTATAATAATAGCTTCCAAGCTAGTATTCAAATGGTGCCTTGTGAAGCACTATACAGGCGAATATGTAGGTCACGAATTGATTAGTTTGCAATTGGGGAAGAAAGGTCGCTAGACCCTAATCTAGTTCAGCAAGCAATGGACAAAGTGAGACTTATTAGAGACTTACTGCAAATGGCTCAAAAACGGCAGAAGTCTTACACAGATGTTCAACAACGAGATTTTGAGTTTGATGAAGAAGAGCGGGTCTTCTCGTAGGTATCACCTATGAAGGGAATCATGCAGTTTGGAAAAACAGGAAAGCTCAGTACTAAAGCTCAATCCTAGATATGTTGGATCGTGTAAAATTATTCAAAAAAATTAGTAAGGTAATATACAAGCTTAATTTTCCTTTTGAATTGAGAGTAGTCTATCCAGTATCTCATGTATCTATGTTGCGAAAGTACATTAGAGATCTTTCGTGTATTACTCGCATTAAGGATACCCTTATTACTGAAGACTTAACTTATGATGAGATACTAGTGGCTATTTTAGATAGACAAATAATAAAGCTTTGAAATAAAAAGTGGCCTTCGAGAAAGTGTTGTGGCGGAACAAAAATGTTGAGGAAATAACTTGGGAAGCCAAAAAAAAGATAAGAAATCACCCCTAGATATTTATAACTTAAGGTGTGTCGCATTTTAAAACTGGCAGGTTTTTTTAGTAACTTAAGTTTTAAAGGATTTGGAGGTGTAACTTGCATGTTTTGTCACGGGATAGCTATACAAAGCTTAGTAATTGGAGTTTTTGGAAGTTGATTTATGGTTTTCACAAGTAATAAATGTATTCAAAAAAATAACATTTTAGTAGATGGTAATTCAACCAAGAGGCTGTCTTGACACATTCGCGGACGAATGTTTCTTGGGGGGGGGGGGGGGGAGATTGTGAGATCCTGTGTTTCTCATCTTCCATTATACAAATAGTGTAGTGTTATAGAAGGCATATTGATTTTTGCTAGAACCTAGGGATAAAAGGCTAACATAAGAGGTAATATCAAGGACTTAATGTTTTAAGTCAAAGGAATCCCCTAAATACACATCCAGGGTAAAAGAAATGGCCCAAGTGGCACCTCGCCCTTTTTGGAAGGCTTAAATTAGGTTTCACATTTCAGATGAGACTAAAAGTGTATATTTTGCTAATAATGGATTTTTAAAAGTTTTTTTAATAGCACGAAGGTCATACATTAAGTTTTCGAATCAAGAAAGTTGCAAGATAAAGGTTGGCCAAAGTTATGGTAAATTTCTGTAAGAAATCCTTCTTAAATTTGGGTCAAATATATCAGGCCATATCTCCCAAAATAAAAGGCATTAGAAGGTCCATGACCTACAAAATTGAAGATCTATGAGTCTAGTTTGCAACGAACAAAACAACACATAAATCCGACATCTGAATAAAATGTTATGACAGTTTGCCCGAGCAGAAAATTAGGTCATGGGTGGGGTCGGGTCGACCCACCTTAATGTCGGCTGATTTGAGTTTTTTAAAGCTAAAATCAATTCCATTTCATCCCCAAACAAGGCATAAACTGAAGAAAAAGTTCTCTCAGGGTACCAAAGGAATTTGAGTAAGTTTTTTGTATCTTTACCGTTAAAATTTGTCCATGTGTCTAGAAATGCGTGCCTTACGCTTTGCAATTGTTTTCTTCTCCTATTAGCTATGTTTGGAGTTGTTTCTGGGCTGGAAAAAAATGGTGTTCTTACTGGTTATTCTAGGTTTGCAGCTGGTGTGTTCAGGTAATAATCTTGGGGCTCTTTTTCGATCATTTTTATGAATTTTTATGAACGTCTACTTGCGTAAATGCTTTATGGAAAACCTGCCGATTAATGTTAATTTATGGACTGCTTATAGGTGGTTATAAGTTGTGTATATATAGTGGTTGCAAAGCTTAGGACATAAGGAACAACGTTCATGAAGGAACTTTGAGCAACTGGGCGATCGTTGGAGAGGTATGTTAAGGCTAAGCTTCGTCCCTCCTTTTAGCATGAAATCCGGAAAGTTTCCCAAAACGTCAAATGGGATATCTTACTATTCTGTTGCTAAAAAGACCTTCTGTGAAAGGCGCTGGGATTACAGTTGAGTTATTTTCATGATGATATTAGGTTGAAATTCCACGCGTTTGCTTAAACTGGACATTCAATATCTATTTATCATTTTATCGGTTTTCCCAGCTACCTATTCATATGTTGAGATGTTTCTCTTCTTGGTATAGTGCCATTAAAGTAAATGTAGAATACAAAGGAATGTAGTATTCATAATCAATCCTTGTTCCATACAAAAATATAATTGAAGCATTTAGCAAGTAACATGTTAGTTTCCAATATTCTCCAGTGAAATGTTCCTATTTAAACTACTAAAGCACTTGATCCTATTTAAATACTTTCCTTCACTAATTGACATGAGACCAAGTATAAGCATTATGTAAAGCATCTTTATGAGCATTTTCAAAGTTAAGGCTTCACTCTAAATGTTGGGTTAGGTTCCCAAACTTGTTAAAAAAAGACATATAAGATCCCACGAGTCATGTATATATGCAATGACAACGATTATGATGTTGTGAGAATAAGTGTACCAATGAGCCAAGATTGGCTAAATGACAATGATTATGATGCTATGAGAATAAGTGTACCAATGACTCAATATTGGCTAAGTTCTTGCTATGGCCTATTATGTGCATTCAACATTCATATCATAAATTGCACTTTATGCATAGATTTCGAGCTATAATCGGAGGTATGGGGCCTATTTGCTCAAATGATTATATATATGTATATGGTACAGATGGACACAAGTTAGCGGATATGATATCGGTTAGCTACCGGAAAGGACCACCATTGCTAGCATTTGGTTGGGTATGTCACGTATATATATATATATATGTATGTATGTATGTATGTATGTATTCACGACATGCGACACTCGAGTATACCATGCATATTTGATCACTAGGAGATTGCTTATTGGCCATTAAGGTTACTTTAGTTTTTGTTACAGGTGGTATTTCTATTAACCTTTTTATTATGGTTATCATGATTTTACTCCCTGCCTTACATTTTAGTACATGTTTATTCATACTGATGTCCCTTTGCCTGGGGACGCTGCATTTTATTTCGTGCGTGCAGGTTCAGGTAGGGGTTCTGATTTACCCCCATCCACTAGGAGCCGCATTCAGCTGTGAGTTGGTAAGCTCCACCTCTTCCTGGAGCTTTCACAGGATGCTTACTTTTTGTTGTACGGTTGGGTATAGTCGGGGCCATATTCTGACAGTGTTAGTGATTCTGTTAGAGGCTATTGTGGACATGTTATTGTGGGTTGGTTCTTTTTTTTGCCTTTTAGTCTCCAATCATATGATTGGCATGTATATATAGTGTGTGCCTATACCTCTATCTTTGTAGCCTTGTCGGCTAACTAGTACTTTATCGTTTTGGTTCACCTATCTTGATGTACATGATTTACTATTGATAAGGTCAAAACCTAAAATGTCCAAGCTTAGTCTTTCAAACATTATGCTGCCCGATTTTCTTCTGTCCCTAGTTTAATTAACTAGCATGTTTAGTAGCTTACCCGAAAAATCACAGTGTCGGGTGCCAGTTGCACCACCCATCGTTTTGGGGTGTGACATCAAATGTCTATGTAAAGCAAGAATAAAGAGTAGACAATTGACCGAACAACCAATCAACCTCATCAATGAAATCAGACTCATCTAAAAGGAACTCATCTCATCTCATCTCATATCGACTCAGAGTACTCAAGGTAGGAACTTTTTGGGAGTTTCTCTTATCCAACAACAATCACTTATGAGCTAGTGATTGTACAACATCCCGCCAGTGTTGCCACAACCGCTTTATACTTGCCAGGTAGAGAACAAATCGAATCCACTAGGGAAACTACAATCAACAAGTCCTTTATTGTTTCACAGACTCTCTCAAGAGGAAACCACAATGTAATGTGATGGTTCTAACCCTCACATACGTTTGGCTACGTAGTTTGACGAGTGCGAGTTGGACTAACTCTTATTCTTTTGGTGCTTGATACTCCTCCCATGACAGAATTATCATAAGATAATCAATCCAATCAAATCATGGGGACTTTAACCCTCTCATCGATCAGTCTCATAGGGACTTTAACCCTCTCATAAATCAACATCTCATGGGGACTTTGACCCTCATATCAATAAACATCTTAATCAATAGCTTAAGACTTAGAACAATCATTAGAGAACAATTGAATAGACAATCATTAGAGTTCATTTATGAAGACTCATAGGATTATTAAGTTCTATCAACTCATCATCACTCTCTCATCACGATCACAATCACAATCAACAATCTAACTTCAAGGCTCTAGACTCAACCTCTAGACTAAGTCATCCATGCTTTCAAAGGTTAACATGTAAGGTTGTGCAATTTCTCATGAAAATATCCAATTCAAGAAAATAAGTTTATGATGATCATCAACACAAGAAAATACATGAAAATAGACATAATTTATAAGAAGATATTCAAGAATCAATCTAAGAATATGTATGGGGACTCATGAACACTCAACTCCTCTATGAGCATCTATGGGGCATATGAGAGAAAAATCTCATGCTTCTAGTTTAGCCTTATATACCCGGAACGAAACTCTCAATAATCACTTCAAGGATTTCCTCTTGAATTCTTCAATCTCAAGTTCTTCTCCTCTTTCCTCAAGCCCTAGTCTTTTGTGATTGTTAGAAAAAGGATAAGGAATAGGGTTTTAGACCCCATTTTACGTCAAAATGATCTAATTAGATCGTGTATTGAGTTTATGAGGGGTTGGAAATCGACCAGAATGCGCCTCATAAAATTTAGAATTTTTTTCAGCTTTGAAGTAACTCAGTCTGCGATGCAAACTGGTTGCCTATAGTGTACTTTTCTCCAAAATATTTCCAAACGCGTTTTCCCAATCCCGCTGAAAATTTGAAAAAATATTAGTGTGGGTCCACTACAGTGGCCCGTCGTGCCTCTATTGCGTATCGACACTATTTCAGTTTTTCGGGTTGAAAGATTATCTTTTGGTTCGATCCTCTAAAAAATTGACTGAGACCATTATTCCCACTCAATATTTTGTGCTGATCACAAATCTGGTCTTGGAGTTTCCATACGAGCATTGGAAGGGGTATTTTGGTAATTTTACTGGGCGTTACATCATCTCCCCCTTGGGATCATTCATCCTCGAATAATGAGTAAAGGTGGATATCAAGGCACAAATAGACTCAAGACTCATCTCGACAGTCACCTTAACCAATTACACTCTCGACTCCTCCTCAACCTCAATCAACTCTACTCGGATTGAAGAATAGAAAATCAACTCAAGAATAGATCAATCAATTTAGTCAAGGGTAAGAAATTTACCTTCTACGTTATCATCATTTGGCACAAATAGGTGTAGATATTTGGCCTTCATCTCTTCCTCGGCTTCCCATGTGGCTTCCTCAACGAATTGATTTCTCCACAGGACTCTAACAGAGGCTACCTCTTTGGTTCTCAACTTGTGAATCTAACATTCAAGAATTTGGACCGGACCTCTTCGTAGGACAAGCTATCCTTCACTCCAATGCCATCAACAGGGATAATTAAGGTAGGATCTCCCAAGAACTTTTTCAACATTGACACATCGAATACTGGATGAATTCCATCTAACTCAGATGGCAACTCTAACTCATAAACAACTTTCCCAATCCTCTTCACAATTTTATATGGTCCCACATAGAGTGGACTTAACTTTCCTTTCTTCCCAAATCTCATGACATCCTTCATAGGTGACACTTTCAAGTACACCCAATCATTAACCTCAAACTCTAAGTCTCTTCTCCTCACGTCGGTATACGATTTCTAGTGACTTTGGGCAGTCTTCAATCTAACTCTAAAGACCTTAACCTTCTCCATCGATTGGTGGACAAGATTAAGCCCAATCAATTCTGCTTCTCCTACCTCAAACCACCCAATTGGTGATCTACATCTCCTTCCATACAAGGCTTCATAGGGAGCCATTTGAATTCTTGCATGATAACTATTGTTATATGCATATTCAATCAATGGTAGGTGATCATCCCAATTTCCCTTGAAATCAAGAACACAATCTCTCAACATATCCTCTAATGTCTGAATTGTGCGCTCTGCCTGACCATCTGTTTGTGGATGAAAGGTCGTACTCAGGTTCACTTTAGTACGCAATCCTCGCTGGAATGATCTCCAAAATTGGGAGGAGAATTGAGCTCCTCTGTCCGAGATGATGGACAAGGGAACTTCATGCAACCTCACAATCTCTTGGACGTACAACTTGGCATACTCCTCCGTACTGTTGGTTGTCTTGACTGCTAAAACATGAGGCGATTTGGTCATCCTATCTGCAATCACCCATATAGAATCATGTTGCTTTCGAGATGAAGTTCATATTGATCATCTCCCACTTCCATTCAGGAATCTCAAAGTCCTGAGCCAATCCACATGGACTTTGATGCTCAACTTTCACTTGCTGGCGATTGGGGCACTATAAAACAAACTCAGCAATATTCCTCTTCATTCCACTCCACCAATAGACTTCTCTCAAGTCGTGGTACATCTTGGTGGAGCCAGGATGAATGGAATATCTAGTGCTATAGGCTTTAGCCATGATTCTATCTCGAATGCCATCCACATCCGGAACACACAATCTACTTTGGTATCTCAACACTCCATCTCCCCCTTTGGAGAAAACTATCACTTTCTGTTTGTGGACAACCTCCATCAATTGGAATATGACTAGATCTTGGTCTTGCTTTTCTTTCACCTCAGCCACTAAGAATAAATCATACCCATTCTGAACATTAACTTCTCCCTCATTATTCTCCTCAAGTTGAACTCCCAATCGAGCTAATCGATACACTTCTTTAGCTAGCTCCTTCTTTCCCTCCTCAACATGGCTGTGCTACCCATTGACAACCTGCTAAAAGTGTAGGCAATAATGTTAGCTTTACCTGGGTGGTAGAGAATGCTCATGCCATAATCCTTGAGTAATCCAACCATCTACTTTGTCGTAGGTTGAGCTCTTTTTGACTGAAGACATACTGCAAGCTCTTGTAGTTAGTGAACACATCCACACGCACTCTATATAAGTATGGCACCAGATTTTAAGTGCAAACACCACTACTGCCAACTCAAGATCATGGGTTGGATAGTTCCTCTCATGAACCTTGAGCTGCCTGGAAGCATAGGCTATCACTTTCCCCCTCTGCATCAGCACACAACCCAATCAAATCCTTGAAGCATCACAATATATTACAAAGTCCTCTATCCCATCAAGTAAGGTTAGAACCGATGCTGTTGTCAGTCTCATCTTCAACTCTTAGAAACTTTTCTCACATTCGTTGGACCATTAAAACTTGACTTTTTTTCGAGTCAATTTAGTCAATGGTGCGGATAGGGAAGAAAATCCATCAACAAATCTACGGTAGTAGCCTGCCAACCCCAAGAAACTTCTTATTTCAGTCGGAGAGGTCGATTTGGGCTAGTTCTTAACCACTTCAATCTTTTAGGCATCCACTCGAATGACCAGAGACAACGTGGCCTAGGAAAGCCGCTGATTTAAGCCTGAATTCACACTTCGAGAATTTCACATACAACTCATGGTCCTTAAGTATTTGGAGGACAACTCTGAGGTGATTAACATGCTCCTCCTCATTTTTTGAATACACCAGAATGTCGTCGATGAAAACAATCACAAATATATCAAGATATTGTATGAATACTGTATTCATCAAGTCCATAAAGGTTGCAGGTGCATTCGTCAACCCAAAGGACATGACCAAGAACTCAAAATGGCCATATCTAGTCTCAAAGGTTGTCTTTGGAATATCACATTCCCTCACTCTCAACTGATGGTAGCCAGATCGGAGGTCTATCTTTCAGAAAGAAGAGGCGCCTTGAAGTTGGTCAAATAGATCATCTATCCTTGGAAGAGGATACGTATTCTTTATGGTGACCTTATTCAGTTTCCTATAGTCAATACACATTCTGAGGGACCCATCTTTCTTTCGCACGAATAGGACTGGGGCACCCCAAGGAGAAACACGCGGCCTTATAAAGCCCTTCTCTAACAGATCTTTCAATTGTTCTTTCAACTCTTTCAACTTAGCGAGAGCTATCCTATCAGGTGGAATTGAGATAGGCTAGATATCGAGAAGAACATCAATTCCAAAGTCAATCTCCCTATCAGGAGGAACTCCGGGCAGATCCTCAGGAAAAACTTCAGGAAACTCATTCACAATCGGGACTGACTCAAGAGTAAGAGACTAAACATCATCAAATTTAACTCGTACGAGGTGATAGACACAACCTTTTGAAATCAACTTTTTGGATCTAAGGTATAAGATAGACTTTCCCCTAGGTGCAACAGATGCACCCTTCCACTCAAGAACCAGTTCATTGGGGAATTGGAACTTAATGGTTCGGGCTTTACAATCAACGGAGGCATAACAAGTGTGAATCCAATCAATGCCAAGGATCACATTAAAATCAATCATCTCCAACTCAACCAAATCAACAAGAGTATCCTTATGATGGATGAACACTACATAAGCTCTATAGATTGTCTCTGCTCGAATAGACTCACCCAGTGGAGTAGAAACAATAAAGGGTTCCAGAAGACTCTTAGGGGTTCTATAAAATCTATTGGCCATATAAGGAGTTACAAATGACAATGTGGCACAGGATCCATCAAAACATAAAAATCAAAAGTAAAGACTCGAATCATACCCATCACAACACCTGGGGAGTTCTCCTGATCTTGGCGACTACCCATGGCATACAAACGAGTTGTAGCTCTGCTTACGCCTGATGTAGCACCCCTCTGGTTCCCTTTAGATGGCGGGGTTGGTGCAAAAGGTTGAGCCTGATCAGCCCACTTTGGACACTCTCTCTGGTAGTGACCCGCTTGGCCACATTTGTAGCATACATTATCCCCTTCACGACATCTCCCCAAGTGCAATTTGCCACACTTCCCACACGGTGGTTTACCCTATGAACCTTGAGCCACACTAGCCTGTGACTGAGATCTTTGGGTTCCAACATTCTAAGGCCTCTGATCATTCCTGCCTCTAAGCACAGGTGCACTAGCAGATGATGGTGCTGGAAATTGGTTACCATTCCCTTTTCTTCCAACCTCATGACTGGATGTCTTAGCCTTCTTATTTCTGAACTCTTCTCTATAATGTTGCCTCTCCTCATCAACCTGCTGCACAAACATCATCAATCTCCCAATATACATATCACTCACAAGCATTGCTCCCCTCCTATCTCGCTTTGGCCCTCTGTTCAACCCATTCGCATACATCCCCATTCTTCCCCTCATATCAGCAACCATGTTCAGAGCATAGCGAGATAGTTGCATGAACTTCAAACCATACTCTTGCACAGTCATAGAGCCCTATCTCAGATTCAAGAACTCTCTCACCTTAGCTTCTCTTCGTTCTCTTGGGAAGAAGCTTCCTAAGAAGGCTTCCTCGAACATTGCCCAAGTTAACAATAGAGCATCATCTCCTCTAACTTTCTTCCATTGGTCGAACCATAGTCTGGACACACCCTTGAGTTAGTAAGCAGCCAGTTCAACCCTGTCAGCATCAACCACATGTATCATTTGGAACACTTTTTAGAGCTCCTCCACATAGTTGTTAGGATCTTCAGTAGATGCAGACCCTGTGAACTCAGGTGGATTCATCCTCAGGAATTCCCGAACTCTAGACCTGTCATGGGAATCTTGTCTACCCACTCCTTGTCTTGCACTAGGTGTTGTGACAGCCTAAGCTAGAGTTTGAATAGCCTAGCGTAGCTCAGCATTGGAGACCTCATCTTGCGGGGGATGCTCGACAGGGAAAGCTTGGTCGACAGGCTCCTTGTGTCCTTGAGGCTCAGGTGGGTTAACATTTTGCCTGGCAGGACATCCCCTACCTCTGAATGCTCTTTTGGGAGGCATGATCACAACTCTGCAACGCGTACAACATGAATTAGAAGAGAACCTTTCATAGAGAATAACTCTATCGCACGACTTAGAACATGAAAGAAGTGAAACAGTTCCTAAATATCCTATAGCTTCCATATTTTGGATGTGGAGCTCTTCACACTAATAATAACGACACAACTAGACATTGCTTCATAGACTTCCTAGGACACTTGAACTCTGTGCTCTGATACCAAGCTTGTCACGCCCTAGGAGGGTACCCAAGACGTAGCCGGTACCTAGAGATTATTACTAGTCCCCAAGCGAACCACTTGGCCTCATCACATCCATTCAATCCAACAACTCTATAGATCAATGGAAGTAAATGAAAATAAATGGGTTCATCTCATCTAATGCCTCAAATAATAATAGATTAATAATAAAGGCTAGTAGGAAGAACTAACTCACAATCTCAGCATCAACGTTTGACTATCATCTATGAAGCCTCTATTACTAATCAAGTGGTGCCAATGATAGACCCATGACTACCAAAATCAAAATATAAGACTAGTCTTGTCTAACTCAAAAGCATGATGAAATAAAGGTAGTGAACCCTCCAGAGTAAGGGAGGCTTACTAATCAGCTGAGTGTCTCGGATCCTCAATAGTACGCCTATTGATGATCTCTAATCCGTGTATCTGTATCATAAACTGATGTAGCACCGAGTGGCCTCAGTACGTGGAATATGGGGTATGTAAAATAGCTGAATAAAATAGAAACAGGTAGAATAATATGTAACAACATCAATTCAAAAATAGTAAACAATCAACATGTCAAATGTCTATCTAAAGCAAGAATGAAGAGTAGACAAGTGACCCATTAACCAATCAACCTCATCAATCAAATCAGACTCGTCTAAAAGAAACTCATCTCATCTCATCTCGACTCAGAGCACTCAAGGTAGAAACTCTTTGGGGATTTCTCTTATCCGATAACAATCATTTATGAGACAGTAATTGTGCAACATCCCGCTGGTGTTGCCATGACCGTTTTATACTTGCCAGATAGAGAACAAATCGAATCCACTAGGGAAATGCAATCAACAAGTCTTCTATTGTTTCACGGACTCTCTCAAGAGGGAACCACAATGTAATGTGATGGTTCTAACCCTCACCTACATTTGGCTATATAGTTTGACGAGTGCGAGTTGGACTAACTCTTACTCTTTCGGTGCTCGATACTCCTCCCATGACTCAATGCTCATAAAACAATCAATCCAATCAAATCATGGGGATTTTAACCCTCTCATCGATCAGTCTCATAGGGACTTTAACCCTTTCATCAATCAAGATCTTATGGGGACTTTAACCTTCTTATTAATTAATATCTTAATCAATAGCTCAAGGCTTAGAACAATCGTTAGGGAACAATCGAATAGATAATCATAGGAGTTCATTTATGGAGAGTCATACGATTATCAAGTTCTATCAACTCATCACCATTCTCTTGTGACGATCACAATCACAATCAACAATCTCACCTCAAGGCTCTAGACTCAACCCCTAGACTCATTCATCCATGCTTTCGAAGGTTAACATGTAAGGTTGTGCAATTTCTCATGAAAATATCCAATTCAAGAAAATAAGTTTATAATGATCATCAACATAGAAAAATACATGAAAATAGACATAATTTATAAGAAGATATTCAAGAATCAATTCAAGAACATGTATGGGGACTCATGAACACTCAACTCCTCTATGACCATCTATGGGGCACATGAGAGGAAAATCTCATGGTTCTAGTTTAGCCTTACACATCTGGAATGAATCTCTCAACAATCACTTCAAGGATTTCCTCTTGAATTCCTCAATCTCAAGCTCTTCTCCTCTTTACTCAAGCCCTAGTCGTTTTAGATTGTTAGAAAAGGACTTAGAATGGGGTTTTAGACCCCATTTTACTTCAAAACGGCCTAATCAGATAGTGTATTGAGTTTAGGAGGGGTTCAAAATTGACCAGAATGCCCCTCGCAAAATTTAGATTTTTTTTTTAGCTTCGGAATAACCCGGTCCACGACGCGGGTTGGTCGCGAATAGTGTAGTTTTCTCCGAAAAGTTTCTGGACGAGTTTTCCCAATCTCATCAAAAATTTGAAAAAATATAAGTGTGGGTCCGCTACAGAGGCGCGACGCGCCTCCGTGGCGCACCGACACTGTTTCAGTTTTTCGGGTCGAAAAATTATCTTTTGATTCAGTCGCTCTAAAAATCGACCGAGATCATTTTCCCACTCAATTTTTTGTGCTAATCACAAATTTGATTTCAAATTTTCTAGACAAACATTGGAAGATGCATTACGCGCATACCCCTCCTCTAGAGGTATTTTGGTAATTTTACCGGACATTACAGCCTGTTAACTGAAAAATTAAATTTTGTGTAGTGGGTAAATCTAATACATGACTTTCTCGAAGAAGAACTGGTGTTCCATCATCGACCATGCCGAACATAATTTCCATTTCTTGCAGGGTTATTGTTGCTTTACCAGTTCAAGTATGCGTTTCAGGCCGCCACCTTTAAACTAAAGCAGTCACCACTCGCAATCACAATGAATGTTACCTACTTAAAGAATACCTCCAAAACTAATGCAATTAAATAAATTTAAAATACGGAGATGAAGTGGATTATCTTTAAAGTGCTGCCACAAGATATTATCTTGTCGGTGCACTCGTAAAAGTGCTTCGTCTTCTTGTAATTCACTATCCCAAACTTTTTGTGAACGATGTTGCTGCTGGAGTACCAAAACATCGGATGGCATCGGCCTAGGATTTACGTAATTATTTTGCTTCATCTAATACATAAAATATTAAAAATGTTAGTATTGATTTGTATATAAATTTATAACTATATTAAAACTAAAAAATGTTATATCTATATACTCCTCCGTAAGGTGAGTGAGTGTGAGAAAGCTAGTAAAATAGGAAATTAATGAGTGTGAGAATTGAAAGAAAAATTGTTTTAAATGCACAAGTGAATGTGAGAAAGTTGATGAAATTGTAATAAAGTAAAAAAACAATATTGGCATCCCATGGTTTTGTTTACATCCACTTTACCATAAATTCACATGGCAAGAATATTTGTAACTTTCACCCCTTCCCCCACGCTATAACAGCTTAGTTTCATAATGTATGGTACTGTATGGTATGGTATGGTATATCGTATAGTACAGTACTATATAATGTTTGGATAGACTGTATGGATTACTACTGTTTAATAATAATTTGTTGTTTGATTTGATTGTATGATATTATATCATAACTTATAAATTTACAAAAATGTCCTTAATTATTATAAATATTAAATTTGTCAATATTTTTTAAATATTTTTTAAAAAGTAAATATATCGAATCAAGTTTGAAAATATACAAGCTAATATCTCCAATCCATGTAAACAACACAAGAAAATAAAAAATAAAAACTTTAAAAAATACGAACCTAAAAAAATAGACTAAAAGGTGAAAGAAAAGAGAGGAGGCGGAAATTTTTTTCAAAAACTGATGCAGAGGGAAATGAGAAATACAAAAACAATACATATATTAGGGTAAAGTTTAATAAAAAATAAAGGATAAATTAGAATTATTTAAATTTAAATAAGGATATAACTGGAAAAAAGTAAGATAACCATGGGATACCACTAAATTGGTAATTTCAAAAAGTGGGGATTTTCGTAGTTACAAAACTATATCCATACCATACAATATAATTAATAAAACAATCAAAACAAACATCGTTATCTTAATAATCATATCATACCATACCACAAAAAATCACCATCCAAAAGTGTAAGTAGGACACAACTACTAGCAGCCAGTAGCTATAATACATCACATCTATCTAAATTCTACGTCCATGGCCCCCTTCCTCTGGTCAACAATATTACTTCGACGACTCTTTACAAATTTCATAAATTGATAGTCCATGTGTTTACAAAGTTTATTACAATATCAAACATATAAAAATCTCGAGTTTGAGTAGATCTCATTATCACTCAATTATTAAAAAATGTATACATATTTTGTCTGTGAAAAGGAATCACATTCGTAGGTAAAAATATCAAGTGTGAACATAAAGATCACATTTAAAAATAATTACTCCTTCAATCTCATTTTATGTGAATTCTTTGACTTGATACGATATTTAAGAAAAAAAGATTATTATTAAACCTAATTATCATGGTAACCTTTTTTTTATAAATAATGTACTAATTATAATTATTTGTGGAGCTATTTCAGCTTTGCTTTTTCATATTAAGTGACATGTTAAGACTTTTCAATTGTTCAAAATCTAAAATAGGTTGTAATTTTAATTGTCAACCTTTGAAAATTTAACGTTTTTTTATCATGCCATCGTTTGATATATTTCTTTAATAAAAAGGAAATTAGAAAATATATCAGATGTTGACATGATAAAAATTAAGAAAAATTATTTAAATTTTTTAAAAGCAAAAACCAAAAATTGATAGTTTTTTTAAAACACAAAGCGCACCTATTCTTTATTTGATTATTATCATTTAACATTTTTCTTTTAGTCTCATATTAATTATTATTAAATCATTGTGGATAATATTGAAAGTGCACAGAATTTGTAAGTAATGTAATATCAAATCTGCAAATATGCTACGACATATTTTTTAAGATTAAAATAGTTTTTGAACGTTGGCATGATAAAGAAATATTAAAACATTAACATGATAAAATGCATCTAAAATATAAATAAAAAGTTATTTAAATTTTTAAAAGGCAAAAACGAAAAACCGATAAATATTTTAAAATACAAAGAGCACATATTCTATATTTGATTATTATCATTTAACATTTCTCTTTTAGTCTCATATTAGTTATTATAAATAGCTAAATTCATTATTGATAATATTGAAAGTGCACAAAATTTGTAAGCAGTGTAATGTTAAATCTGCAAACGCGTTACGAAACTAGTGGACAACTTTTTTTAATAAAAGAATCCCACTCAGTTCATATCTTGAAAAGAATCTCTAGCATTGTGTTTTTCTTCCAAGTCAATCAATTGTGTAGAAGAAAATGTGGTAGTCACGAGATTAATGCAAAAAAGTTCAAAAAACAAGGTATCTCACTGATAAGGCGCAAGGCCTGTTGCGCCTTGTCTGTAATGTCACATTCTCAGCGTCAACTGAGACAAAGGCATAGAAATTAAAAAAATATTCCAACAGGTAAGGCGCAAGCCCTGCTGCGCTTTACCTTTAGTCAGCCCTTTTCCAGCGTTTATCAGTGTCATTGACGGAGTCAATCAACTTTTGGCAAGGCGCATCAGGCCTTGCACCTATGTCCTTTTGGTGTCATCCGAAAATTAGTTGCCCTTTTTGTTATTAGTCAATTTTTTTCCCCTTTTGGTTCCGGACTCATTGAGATACTATGGTAACTTCAGCTGAGTGATGATGGTGTTAGCAAGTGGCAATCATAGTCAACCATGTTACATTCTTGTCGTCTTCTTTTATATGACATTTTCAAAGTTTTGTATTACATGCAATAATAACGTCGATGATTTACAAGTTCTTTAGTCAGTTTATGTGCAGAAGATGGCTAAAAACTAGTGTAATATCAGTGGACGTGATGAAAAATATATGAGGTGTACTGTTAAGTGATTGAGGGTCTAAGGAAAGTCCTAAGGCCAAGCAGTTTAAAATTACATAATTGAGTAAAGTTTCAAATAAGCGACATCAGCGGATCATTATTTCACATTTATAATGTGTTAGGCTTTGGATGAGATATCATATTAAACCCATTTTGTCACAATCTGAACTTGAGGACATTTGCCTTAATTCATCAAGGCTTAAGTCATAATTTAAATTAGAACAAGTAGAAATAATAATTTCAATTAACTACGACAAGGGTAAATAAACCAAAAATCTAAAGCCACCCCGAGGATTTGGTGTCACGTGTATAAGCCACTAAAATTTACATAGAATTAAAAAAAAAATATAAGTCTCAATGTCTTTAGTTCTCAGATAGAACAAAAACAAACATAATAAAGGAATCTTGAGGATCCGCAAAGTGACTAGCCTCTACCTCTCAATTCAATCCTAGAAGCTCGAATCGAGTATGAAAGAAGAGTAATTAGATGGATTCAAGCCCACAATCTACACAGGTGTAGAAGCAAAGAGTGATTACCTACTAGTACGGTACTCAATAAGAAAACTACTAAACATGAAGTAGAGAATGAGTCACCGTTAGTACACCTACCAAACCTCTACAAACTGCAACCTGCAAGTAAATCTGCCCAACCTAAATAGTTTTATAATTCATATAGCACTTAATTCATCAATAAAACATGAATTAAGAAACCCATTAATATCAAATTCACAAATTAATAAGTCACTAAAAAGGAGTATTCACAATCCACAACAATCAAATGAGGTGTGAAATAATGCAATTCAATGTCAAATAGGATGATACATGTTTGTCCTATGATAACCTTTGAGACGTAGAGTAAAACCCATGAGGGACACACATGGTCCATGTATCCATCAAAATCATTTTCCTTCACCGTTATTTGTAAACTATTTTCTTTTGGGATTTTTTGTAACTAGTCGGAACCAATTCCCTTTGGCATCCTTTGTAACTAGCCAAAACTATTTTTCCTCGCCATATTTGTGACGGTGGATGTTATTTAAATATTTCATAACCTACGCAGGTTTATATAAATCATTAGAATATGGTAATATTCATAGCAATAAGCAACTTAAATCCAACAATCACTAGAAATCTTTAATCATCATCATGAACTAAGTCTTTCACATCAAGGAGGACATATATAGATATCAGAAATGCCTTTTTATTACCTCTTTTTCATATTGTTAGATCATTTGATCAAGTAATTCATTCCACAATCAATTTTTCCTTACTCCCCAACACATATAGTAAGAAAATATAAAGTTCTAAGTACTCAACAAAGGTTTAAAAATTCACTTGATTCAAATCAATCAAGAAATCATCTTGAAACTTGACCTATCCCTTTTCTTCGAACCTCTGATCCAACAAATTCTATTCAAATATGAAATTGCAATAAGAATACAATAATAACACCAAATTTATAAATTTTGAAGACCAGATCCAAAACGAGTCAAGACTTCATTATCGAGAAGGTGGGAGTAATTTGAGAATTAATACATAATTATGTTACCCAAAACATTTGAAAATCACAGGTGCAAATATTTTGATAGCAAAGTTGAATTCAGCTCATAATCCTCAATTTTTTGAAAACTCATGTTCATAGGAAAATGTAGAAAATTTAAAGTTTAAAATTGAAAAGAAAATATTGAATTTATGAAATAATTAATGCGCCTCTAAAATATGGCACTGTTGATGCTTAAAACTTGGAATTTATATGTTCTCTGACAATTTTTAGTGGATTTGATTTGTGTTTTTGTGTTATTTTTATAGGACTACAAGATTTAGAGAGTTTTGTGTTGATTACAGATTTTGCAAAGAGTTGACCTTATACGAGTCCATCTATGGATCGTGGTCTGATCCACAAGTCGTAGATGTTGTTCATGTTTTAGATGAAGAGAGTTGGAGAATTTCTGAAGTTATAATACGATGAACAGGATGAGTCATAATCCATTTCACGACCCGTAGACTTGTTCATGGAAAGAAGTTGAGAAGATAAGAAGTTCAATGTACAATGAAGTCCACGACTTGTAGTCAAATCCATGAGCCATGAATGGTTGTTTGTGAAAGGCCCCAAATTTATAGAGAATGCAGTGTATGAACCCAACCACGAGCCATGAAATCATTCATGGACCATACTTTGGCTCGTGGTCAGTCTCGAATCCAATTTTTCTTATCAGTTTAGGATTTGGTTTCTTATATCTATATATAGAAGATAGTACAATACACATTATTATCAATTTTACATTTATATTTTGAGTTTTGGGGATAGAAACATCTTTGTTCATACTTTTGGATTTCTGTGTTGCGAATCAAGTGAAGATTTTGGATTTTCGTTCTTCAATTCTTCGTTGTAAGTTCTTAATTATGCAAACATCAATCATGATCACATCTAATACAATGAATATGAGTATCTAAATCCACAACTAGGGTTGTGGGAACCATGAAGAATTAACAAAGTAGAAATCTTATATTTCGTTATCCTTGGAAAGTGTGCCTACATGTATTATTTGTCTCTTCATTTTGATTTTTTTTAACGGTAGCCAACGTTAGAGTTCAACTTATTCTTACTTGCTGGCTCAAGGTGGTAATGAATGAGAAAAGGGATAAATAATAGGATTTAACGTGATTACACTCATCTAATTAGCTTGAACGGCTCAAGGATAGCTAACTGTGATCAGGGTAAGGGTTAGGGATACATACACCCTTAAATGGCCCAAATTGTGTTGTACAATTCATCTATTTGTCAGCCCAAGGACTTAGGTGAACATAACTTACTATTCTGCATGCTACATACTAGAAAAAGTTACAATTATGAGGTTATACTGTGTTAGGAATTCATGGAGAACACAATACCCTAGTTATTTTCTCCATCTGATTTTGTAATATTTGCATCTAGTTTGACATTAGATTAGGTTTTATTTACTGTTTTCTTTAAACTATAGACCCCCTTTTGGAAATAAAATGACTCGATACTGCTTTGACTACTCCAAGTCTAGACCATATTTCTCTTGGTATCGGCCTTAACTATTGTTAGGTTCTATATTTGAAAAGTGATCGTTTATGCTTCAATTGGGAGGTGTAACTTGGAAATGATAATATTTTGGTGTTGTTGCCGAGGAATATGACTTTTAGATTGGTTTGGTTAGAGTAATTGAGAAATTAATCTTTATTTTGTATTTTATGCATTGTGTGTTGTTTTTATTTCTTTTTTAGCATATAGGTTTAGTGTATGCCCAACACGTGCAATCGAGGCAATCCTTGACACCATACGATTTCGAGATACAACAAATGCTAAGAAGAATGGTCCAAGACAACACAAATAATATTATGAATGATGCAATCAACTTACATGAGCAAAACCCATCACCTCCACAAGTAGTGAACCATCCACCACCGCAAGAAGTGAGGGTCAGTGGTTTGAATCAATATGGGCTTGATCCATTTGTGGTGGATGTTACAAGAGCCATCATGTTACCATTACTGCCATCGGATACTAAATTTGTCATATCAAGTAGGTTGTGTAGGTGCTACAACATAGAGGGTTGTTTTCGGGCTTACTATATGAGGATACATAAAACCATATTCATAATATTTTATTTGTCTGTAAGAGTATGATGGAAAGTCAAAATTTGTCCATGGATTCTATTGGGCTCCGTGTTTTCCCATTATCACTTGCTATCAAAGCAATAATATGATAATCACAGCTTCTATACATTTCTATATCTACATGGGCAGATATATAGAAGTCATTTTTGAAGAGATAGTTCCTCAAGTCAAAGAAGTTAAAGCTCAACAACTGCATCAACAACTTTCAACAAACACATAAGGAGTCTATTAGTGCAACATGGGAGCGATACGTCAAGTATTTGAGGAATGCTAAGACCACAAGATAATAGATGATTCCTCAGTGGAGATATTCTATCGAGCATTAGATGATAACAACAAAGCAGTTGTCGATACCATAACTGGAGGTTCATTATTGGATTGTGCTTTTGCTGAGGTAGCTCAGAGACTTGAGAGAGTGGATCAACTAATCATGCATGGGGAATGAGAGACATAGAGACTACAAAGAGATCTATTTCAGTTAGCACAAATACAGAGCAATCAAAAATCAATCACGAGGTACTAAATGAGTTGGGTCAGATTAGTACTAATGTTTGGATATTTATGAAGTAAAATCAAGAGTGGGTGAATGCAATAAGCCAACGACCAAGAGCGCCAGTTTATGACGACTTCTCTTATGAGGAGGATGTATGCTTTGTGACTGATCAAATGAGGGGTTTCCGGACCAACAACCAAATATCTAATTAGGATTATTAGTGCCAAGGCCAAGGAAACCAAGGTCGAAACTTTAACTGAGACAGCAGCCTATGGAAGCAACAACAATCGAGGAGGATACTACGACTAGTATGGTCCATATTTTAATTTACGGACCATAGAACCCATTCATCTAAACCTCCTAGACATAGAAAATTTTCCATTCCTCATGGTCTAGTCTACCACACCTATCTACAATCCATGTAACAAACCATGAGCTATAGATTGGCTCGTACATTCGGTCTAGTTTTAAATTTTTTTTTGCAACTTCCCATATTCTAGATCTCTCAACATGCGGAGTATTACAAAACCCACCAAGTTTTATGTTATGTCTAAATGAAACATGTTATAAAAGATAAAGGGCTTCAACTATATGAGATATTTTTTTTTATTGAGGGTGAGCTAGGTGTCTTAGCCCTCACCCAGTCTATGATTTTATAGGCTTGTTAGACATGATGCATTGCTCTTGACTTATACTCCTTATGATTTTCATGCTTCAGCTTATGGAATTGTCTAGCTTCCGCTTATGTCTCTTCTTCATATACCTTGAATGCTTATGATAAGCTATGAAGGCTAGTTTGGGGTTCCCTTGAGGATGTATTCGCCATGTTAAACTTGAGGTCTACCGTAGGTCGTGACAAACTTGGTATCAGAGCCCAAAGTGTTGAAGTGCCCTTGGGAGTCCAACCTACTGCATCTAGTAGTGTTTTATTCATGGGTGTGAAGCATGCGACATCTATAAATTAGGAGGCTATGAATCATTTTACGAAATATATCACCTCT
Organism: Solanum rostratum; assembly: GCA_029948455.1. NCBI lineage: Eukaryota > Viridiplantae > Streptophyta > Magnoliopsida > Solanales > Solanaceae > Solanum > Solanum rostratum. The sequence continues at coordinate 35,301,206 of CM057045.1, forward strand.
TTCATAATTCATGTCGTATCATAGAGTATGCCCTGAGGCTTCCTAACTCTAACAATTGTTCCTTGCACTTTACAGAAAATGCCTCCAAGGAGAGTTCCCAAGCCAATAGAAGTATGTGCTAATTAGGATCAAGCCCTCATGATCCTTTCAGAACAAGTCACCAATGCTGAGTTCTAGACCACTATTACTATGTTGGCCCAAGCTTTGGCAACCCAGGCTAACCAAGGTGTGGTTTCTCCTCCTCCTCCTCATGTGCCTACTTCGACAACTAGAGTGAGAGATTTTGCTTGAATAAACTCACAAAAATTCCATGGTTTTAAGGTAGATAAGGATGTTCCAGAGTTTATCGATAAGGTGTATAACGTACTGGTTATCACAAGAGTCACTTTAGAGGAGAAGGCAGAGTTGGCAACATATCAACTTAAGGGAGTAGCCTAAGTCTAGTTCACTGAATGGATGTCCGAAAGGGTAGATGAAGGTCCGATTAGTTGGGAGGATTTAAAGTTCGCATTCCAGCACCATTTTTTCCTACTTGAGCTTCGAGAGGTAAACATTTGAATTAATTAACCTCGAGCAAGGGAATATGAGTGTGAGGGAGTATGCCCTCATGTTCACTAATCTTTCTCAATATACTTCATCCTTGGTTAGCGATATATGCTAGATGTAACACCCTTCATGTTTTCAGTCCTGGAAAACTAAAAACAAGAAATTTGCTAAAAGTTTAACTCTATGAGCCAGTTTATGGTTCGGAGAAACAACCACGAGTCATAGGTGGTCTCGTGGAATGTGCCCAGGGAAAATGGAAAATTTAGGAATTTTTGGGAGTTGACTTACTTGATACCAGACGATCCATATACGGAACCACGACCTGTCAACAGGTCTCGTAGGAAGAGGCCTTGAGGAACCCAAAATTTGTCTAAGTTTGGAATCACTCCACGGAAGGAGATACGACCCATAAGTGGAACGACGGGTAGTGTTAAATATTTGTAGCTTAGAAGTTGTAATTCCAGTAGCTCAACTTTTGTGACACCTAGTTCTACAAGTCAAGATACAGACTGTAGGTGCATTTATGGCCCATAGGAGGGGTTTTGTGGACGACTCTGACAGTTTTTGACGAAGGGTATTTTTGATATTTTCAATTCGTCTAAGCCCTGAACTACGTCATTTTGGCTACCTTAACTGACTTAACCAACCTAGCCCTTATAAATTCTATTCTTAAGTCATTCAAAGCCTATAATCCTCAAAATTCTCTCAAGGGTTCTTAGTATTCTTTCTCTAAGTCAAGAGCTCCATTAAAGCTAAAGCTTGAAGGATTGATTAAGGCTTTCCAAATTTTCTTCTTAGTTTTAAGGATTCTACTTGGGGTATGTAGGGATTTATTTATGGATTAGATTCATCCATGAAGTCCAATCCAAAACCTTTTTTTTAATTAAAATTTCATGATGAATTCGTATGGACTTTTAAGCCATAATTACTTATACATGGATTATGATTCCTATATGATGATTATGACTAATTATGCATAAATTATGATGAATTACATGATCTATATGATTTTTAAGCAAAAGTAAGAGATTTCAAAGTATGCATGATTAGGCTTTAACGACTTGATGTGGGTTACTTTATTAATGATCTAATTTGATTTCAATTGAATGCTTTCTTTATGAATCCTATTCAATTGCATGGTTTTAACTCAACTGTTCATGGACCCATTCTTAGCCCTAGTCCATCATATTGAAGCTATGGATTTTTATGACTATGATATGAAGTATGAAAAAATATGTCTTAATGATAAGATAGTCACAGTGGTGATACTATGATGATGTTATGATAATGATAATGCTATGCTAAAGAGGGTAATGAAAACCCTAATGTTTATGATTATGTTAAGGTAGGAATATCTACTCACACTAAGATGAAAGTAAAGTAGAGGAACTATTCTTATGACATGATGTCTTCATGAAACTTATGATGACTATTTATGAGTTATGAAAGCATGAGTTTAAGGAAGTATGAACTATGTTGAAAGATATGTATATGTATGGGTTATGTAGTCTGTAGGATATGACTTAGCACCGAGTGGACTTGTGTGAGGGGGACTATCTCAAGGGTCCTTATATAAACCCTCAAGTCCCATAACTATATATCACCATATGAATAATGTTTATGTTCTATGCCTTAAAGGTGTGCTATTGGATCCAATTAACTTAAATGATGGATGCTCACCATGCTAGGATAGAGCTTAAAGGGTGGGGTCAAATGATGGTTCTCATCATGCTAGGATAGAGCACGTAGGGTGAGGATCGAGTCCACCTTGGAAAAGTAGGATCCTCTTTGTTTGATGTAGAGGAAACACCAAGATTTCATGTAATAATCCACATAGTCTTATATATTGGTTATGTTCTTATTCCCACATATGTAATATTAAGGTTATGAATGGATTTGGTGATGCTTCTTCTCATGATTTTAAACTTGCATGTTCAAACATATTGTGTCCTTATCCTATTGATTATGATTATGCATATTGATATTATTGTAATGCCCTTTGATTCATGACATATCTACATACTTACTACATTTCATGTGCTAATACATGCTTTGTCTACATGGTCTAACCATATAGGGATGGACAACAAGGCGACTATTCCATTTTGTGGGTAGAATCGGATTTTGAGCTTGAAGACTTGTTGGTGAGTTCCCATGCTTTAGGAACAAGCCTTATGATGTTTTTCCTGCATGTTGAGACTTTATCATTTTCATTCTTTTGATGTATGTCTTAAGGGTGAGTTAGTGAGATATTTGCTGGTCCCCACCAAGATCTATGATGTAAAAGTATGATTCGAACTAAATGGATTGATGTTTATTCCATAATGAGAACTATGACATTCTTACTTTATGTACTTCTTCTTAGTTATTCTCTTGTGTATGCTTATATTACCTCATGATTGCTTATGATATGAACACAAGGCTTGAATGGGATGCCTTCGGGTGTCACATTCGTTGTGTCACTGCTAGGCCCAATTCCAGGTCGTGACACCAGAATGAGCAAGTTCATTTCAGCGATATTTGATTTGGTTATCAAAAAAGCCCGACTGCTATGCTTGTGAAAGAGATAGACATCTCTCGATTTATGATTTATGTCGAGCAAATTGAAGGTGAAAAGCTCAAGAAGACAAGGGTAAAGGAGTAAAAGAGGGCTCAGCTCAAAGGTGGATTCTCTAATGCTAGATCTGGTGGTGGAAGTAGCCATTCTGAACAAGGCTAAATGTTCCATGGCCAAGGGTCATTTCAAGCTCCAAATAAGAGGATAAATAGAGATAGGGTGCCATACCCTAGGGTTCAAAGTGGCCATGGATAAGGCGTTCTATGGTGAACTAGTTGTGCGAAAGGATCATGAAGGTGGGTGCTTGGCAAGTTTCGATGCTTGCTAAAGGTGTGGTAAAGTAAGCCACAAGTTATATGAGTGTCCAAATACGGGGTCAAAAAGGTCATCCCCAAGGACAAGTTACTCTAGGTGGTCAAGGTCAACCAAGGGTTCATTAAGATGGTTACCAATGCAATAAGAAATTCTATGCCCTTTATGATAGACAAGAGGTGGAAAAAATTCCTGATTTAGTTACCAGTTTGATATGAATCCTGAAATTTTCTTGGAACCTTTCTCAGTTTATACTCCTGTGGTTGAGTTGATTGTAACCCGAAGAGTCTATAGAAGTTCTCTTGTGTTAGTATTGCATAAATCCATTCCTTGTGATCTTATTGATCTTGGGATGGTTGATTTTGATGTTATTCTTAAGGTGGATCGGTTACATGCTTCTTATGCCTTCATAGATTGTAGGACTCATAAGGTCAAATTCCAATTCCCTAATGAGCCAGTTCTGGAATGGGTAGGCAGTGATTTAGCATTCAAAGGTCAATATATCTCTTATATTAAGGCCCAAAAACTAATTACCAAGGGGTCCATTAATCATATTGCAAGGGTTAGGGATGTCAATTTTGAGTCTCCTACTCTTGAGTCAGTTCCCATGGTGAATAAATTTCCTGATATCTTTCTCAAAGATTTACTTGGTATTCCTCCCAAAAGGGAAGTAGACTTTGATATAGATCTTCTTCTCAATACCAACCTATCTTTATTCCTTCTTACGGAATGGCCCTGACAAAGTTGAAGGATCAATTGAAAGACTTCTTGGAGAAGGGATTCATTAGGCCAAGTATTTCATCGTAGGTTTCTCCCATGTCGTTTATAAGAAAAAATGATGGGTCACTTCAAATATGTGTAGACTATTGGCAATTGAACAAGGTGACTATAAAGAACAAGTATCCACTCGGTGATTTGTTTGATCAAGTGCATGGGGCTACTCATTTCTCTAAAGTTGACCTCTGTTCGGGCTATCAACAGTTGAGGGTAAGGGAGAGTGATATTCCCAATATGGTATTTCGGACAAAGGATGGTCACTTTGAATTTGTGGTAAGGTGTTCAGGGATCTTATGAATCAAGTGTTCAAGCTCTGCCTTGATGCTTTTGTGGTAGCCCTCCTAGATGATATTCTAATCTACTCTCGCAGTGAGGAAGAGCATATGGATCACTTGAAGGGTGTACTTCAGACTTAGAGGGATAAGTAGTTAATTGTAAAATTCAAGAAAGTGTGAGTTTTGGTTGAAAAAGGTGACCTTCCTTGGACATGTAGTGTCAGGTGATGGTATTATTGTTGATCCAAAAGAGACTGAAATAGTAAGGAAATTATCCTAGATCATTGCCTCCTTCGGATATTAGAAGTTTTCTGGGATTGGTTAGGTATTATAGAAGATTTATTAAATTATTTTCATCCATTGCTACACCTTTGACCAAGTTGACTTAAAAGAAGGAGAAATTCCAATGGTCGGACAAATGTGAGAAGAGTTTTCAGATTTTGAAAGATCGTCTTACATTAATTCCTATTGTAACACTACCAGAAGGTTTAGATAGGTTTGTAGTGTATTGTGATGCTTCACGTGTTGGTTTAGGTTGTATTCTAATGCAAAATGGAAAGGTCATAGCATATGTTTTAATGCAACTAAAGGTGCATAAATGAAATTATCCAACCCATGATCTTGAATTAGCGACGATGGTGTTTGCTTTGAAGATTTGGTGTCGTTATGTTTATGGTGTGCATGTTGATGTATTTACCGACCACAAAAGTTTGGAATATGTATTCAGTCGAAGAGATCTAAAATTTGAGGCAAAAGAGATGCCTTGATCTCATTAAGAATTATGACATGAGTGTGTAATGCCATCTGGGTAAGGCAAATGTTATAGTTGGCGCTCTCAGTAGGTTGTTTATGGGTGGTATGGTTCATGTGGATGAGAGGAAGAGGGAGTTGGTGAAGGATGTGCACTGTTTGACACATCTGGGTGTTAGTTTTGAGTGGCTCCAACAAGGGTGGTATCCATATGCAAAATGGGTTCGAGTCATCAGTTGTAGTTGATGCAAGGCAATACAAGACCTAGATCCAACATTGTTCACTTAAAGAAATTGATTGCCAAAAAGAAGATAAAGGTTTTCTTCCAAGGGGGAGATGGTGTGTTGTACTACTAGAGCCACTTTTGTGTCTCAAATGTAGATTGACTAAGGGAGGTGATTTTGAAAGAGGACCATGACTCCCCATATTCCATATATCCTGGATCGGCTAATATGTATAGAGATTTGAAAAAATTGTTTGGTGGAATGATATGAAAAGGAACATAGCTAGATTTGTAGTGGAATGCCCTAATTGCAAACAAGTGATGGTGGAACATCAAAGGCCTAGTGACTTGTCCCAAGACATAAAGATTCCTACTTAGAAGTGGGAGATGTGAATATGGACTTTATGATAGGCTTGCCCCTACTCAGAAGCAATATGACTCCATTTGAGTGATTGTGGAAAGAATGACGAAGTCAGCTCATTTCCTACCGGTCAAAACTAATTTCAGTGCCGAGTATTATGTTAGATTGTACATTCAGAAGTTGGTGAGATTTCATGGTATACCATTATCTATCAAATCACATTGTGGTAACTATTTCATGGTATACCATTATCTATCAAATCGAATTGTGGTACCTAATTCATATCCCTTTTTGGAAGTTATTTTAGAAAGGACTTGGCACCAAGGTGATGTGGAGTATCGCTTTTCACCCTCAAATCGATGGGCAGGACGAAAGGACAATTTATACCCTAGAAGACATGTTAAGGGCTTGTTTTGTTGGAATTCAATAGTAATTGGGATGATTATCTATCGTTCATTGAGTTTGCCTACAACAATAGTTATCATGCAAGTATTAACAAGGCCCTATTTGAGGACTTGTATGAGAGGAGGTGTAGATCCCTAGTGGATTGGCTTGAAATTGGTGAGATGGCTTTGATCTATCTTGATTTAGTGTTGGATACTATGGAAAAGGTAAAGTGCATAAGGGAGAAATTAAAGTCAGCCAGAGTTACCAAAACTCGTATCTTGATGTTAGGAAAAGAGACTTTAAGTACTATGTAGTGGATTGGGTGTATGTAAAGGTTTCACCCATGAAGGGTGTAATGTGATTCGGTAATAAAAGCAAATTGAGTCCTCCAGATGTAGGACTTTATGAGGTGTTGGAGAGGATCGGTAAATTGGCTTATAAGCTAGATTTGCTTTCAGAAATGGCTACGGTTCATTCGATCGTTCATGTGTCCATGTTGAGGAAGTTCATTAGTTATCCAAGCTCTATTGTGTCTTTAGAGAGTGTTAAAGTTGAGGAGAACATGACCTATGAAGAAGCCCCAATTGATATTTTGGACCACAAGTGAAAAGGCTATGTAACAAGGAGGTTGCATCGATTAAAGTCCTTTGGAGGAACCAACATGTTGAGAGTGCTACATGTGAAATGAAATCGGATATGATACGATGATACCCCTATCTTTTCTATTCTACTCAAGCCTAAGGTAATAGGTTCTTCAAGCTCAAATGGTCTGAATTCTTTCATTTATGCATTTTCATGCCATAACATGCATGCATGCTCATGAACAACAAAAACAACAATAACATACCCAGTTGAATCCCACAAGTGGGGTTTGGGGAGGGTAGAGGTTTGAAGGTTTTATAATTTTGATGTTAAACTTGCATTTTTGCACTCATGCTAGGTTGTTGATGTTCGTTTTGCTCTGTTCAAGCTAACTCTCATCACATTCGAGGACAAATGTCCCCAAGGGAGAGATATTTTAAGGTCCACACCTTAAAAGATGCAACCGAGGCTTGAAAATACATTTTTTAGAAAATTTGGCCCAGGGTGCACACCAAGATACCCTTCACGGATAGTAGGTACATACCACACCCATGAAGGGGGTTTTGGAAGGCACCCTTAGAAAACTTTTGAGGCTGCCACGAAGATGTTCCACTATGGAACCCTCCATGGGTTGAGGTACATACCACGTCTCGTAGAGTGCACCCTTCATAGGCTACCCATTTTTCCAACTCAAGGCACCTATCACAGACCCTACCATGGGTTGTGGTGCACACGAAGGGTATGTCATCTAGTTTTCAAAAGTATTTTCGTAAGGGTACTTATGTCCTTTACCTAGTCTCGAAACATCTTTTGGACATTTTTAGACTAAAATACCCTACTAATGCTATCCTAGCATATCTAAAGTATTCCAATCATTCCTCAAACACTTAGACTTGAATCACTCTTCTGCATCACTCTCAAGACTACTTTCAAGATCAAGTGTAGAATACATTGAAGAACCCTGAAGTTTTAAGTTAAATTCATCGTTTGATCTTCAATTCTCAATACAGTATGTGGGATTCATCCATGGGTACCTTTCACCCATGGAATCCAACTTAATGTCTTACTAATTCATCTATTTTCAAGTATGGCCAAATTAGGGTTTCCATGACTTTGGTTTCAAATGCTACTACTATGAAATGAATTATTTTCATATGATGAAATATGTATGAATCACCCTAAATTTACATAAATTATATGATTTTCATGGGATTTTTCAATTATGCTATGTTGATTATGGAAATTATGCATGGGTAACTTCAATTATGATTCAAATTATATTTGATTCAATAACTATGCATGATACTTTATTCTCATGATTTTGAACATAATATACATGAACCATGCTATACTCCAATCTGTAATCACGTGATCATGGATGTACAAGATTATCAAAAAAGCTTATGGTTATAAATAGGAGATTTAGGACCTTGAAGTTGACCTGGGGTCCCAATTGGGAAATTCAAAATTCAGAAAGGCGACCTAGGACTCTAGTATGCTATGAATAGGGAATTTAGGACCTTTAAATTGATCTGGGTCCCTACGAAAATATTCAGGATTTCAAAAGGTCACCTAGGACCCTAACAAAATGAGCTACTCCTATACAAGATGTTATGGACTAAGATATTTATGATCAATCTTATGATGGAGTTATACAAGTATGAATCATGATGAATTAAGATGACTTATGATGTTTTACAACAAGTATGCCTCCATATATATTATGTATTCCATAGGATATTAACTTAGCATCGACATAACTTTGGGATTATGGCTCACCCATTAATTGAGGCATGACCCACAGAAGTAAATCTGATTGTTCCAACTACATGCCACAATAGGTATGATGATGTTCCCAATATGTGTTGCTAGTGGATCCACACAGCTTATGATATGACATGTAGAGTTCTACCTTGGCAAGTAGACTCCTTTTTATCTAATGTAAGGACAACACCGAAATTCCATATTATAGATTGCATGGTCTTATTATCGGTTATAGTGGACTTCTCACATATGTTTAAGAACTATGGTATCATGCATCATTACACTTATGGCATATTGGTACATGGATTTACTTCTCCCTGTTAGTTATATATATATATATGTGTGTGTGTGTGTGTGTGTGTGTGTGTGTGTGTGCGCGCCCCCTTGTTTATGTATCATTATTGTGCAGTCATGATGTTATTTACTTAGATTGTATTGCATCCCCGCATACTAAGTACATTGAAACGTATTAATGCATACATTATATCATAATGTAGGTGGATGTGGTGATCTTCCTCCATATCCTCGTGGCTAGATTTGGGATACTATCAAAGACAAGTTGGTTAAGTCCTCATCTTTCGGAGATGAAATCTATTATTATCTAGCTTCTATGTTATGTTTGAGAGAGTCTTTTATTTTCATCGAAGTTGAGCTATAGACATATCTTAGTGCTCGCCCGGTCCATAATATTAAAGGTTTGTTGGACATGATGCACTGCGCTTGACTTGTACCTATTATGATTTTCATGCTTTATCTTATGAATTTGTTTAGCTTCTGCTTATGTATCTTCTTCATTTTACCTTGAATGCTTATGATATGCTATGAAGGCTACTTTGGGGTTTCCTCAAGGATCTCATTCGTTGTTTTACAATCGGAGTCTAGCTTGGATTGTAACATATATGCTTATAATTATGTTATAAATATTCGATGAAATTTGAATTAGCACTGAGAAGGCTTTAGGTGATGTTCAGCTTGGCAGGCGTTAAGGTTACCCACCCAAGAAAATCTTAGTAGCAACCTCTTGTCAAAAACTATGTTGCCACTATAGGAGCCCTTATAGGCTAAGGCTAGTAGATCCAAAAGAGCATAAAGTTAAAATTAAATATGTGTATGCATAAGTTGACAGGATTTCTACAAATCAAGTACTCCACCAGGCCAACATATAGGGTTATGTTAAATTTCATGTAGTAGATCACATGGTCATAATATCGATTATAGTCTCCTCCAACATATGTATAAATGTGTATGATGCTGATGATGATTCAGTCATGTTTTAAAGATGCATTAACCATTCATCATCTCTTGAGTTGCATATTGCTTATTATGATATTATGATTTTCTTGTTGCATTTCATCGCACATATTTACTACATTCAAAGTACTAACACATACTTTTGCCTAAATGATCTCACCATATAGGGACTAGTGCTCCTCTTCCTCCTCCATATGGATAGTTGGGATTGTTGAAGACCAAGATTTGGTGAGTCCTATAGTTCAGGGACAATATCCTATTATCTTTCAAGCTTGATGTATTAAGACTTTTAGACTATCTTATTATGTCTGTTTATTATTTTTATTGAGGCTAAGTTAGGGACATGTCTTAGCCATGCCAGGTCTAAAGCTATAGATATTATTGGAAAAGTATGAAGGTTTGTGACAGTCTCATTTTATGCTTGCTTCTCCCTTAATCTCATCCCTCTTTACTTTTGCATTACTTTTTTTCATTACCTATGAAATTGTAACATCTCTCAAAATGCCTTCATATAACCTTTGAAAGATTTCTTGTATAGAGAACAATCCATATTTTTTTGACAAAATCGAGGTTGGATTCTTAATCAAGAGGCAAACTTGTGTGGAAAAATGGTCTCTTTTGATTTTTAGATCGATCGTATTTAAAAATAATTTTTCGTAAGATTTGCATTTCCAGAATAATACGTGACCCCTCTGCGTTGCCGGGAGCAAGTCTGTGTAGAGAAAAATGACCTACAGTGGAGCAAGTGAGATCATTTGGAACATATTCCTAACCAACTCCAAATGAACTTGGACTATTTTCATGATCCAAATCCACTCTATAAATAACCCTTAACCCCAAAATTGACCCCATTATTCATCAAGTCACTCGCTACAAAAATTCTCTCTCTAAAACTACTCTCAAGATCTTTGTTCCTCAAGAGGCAAGCATCTCCATTGAAGATCAACTCAAGCTCTCTACTTTTTCTTCAAATTCTAAGGGTATTACTTAAGATATGTGAGATTCATCCATAAAATCCTTTCTTCTATGGAGCTCCTTCTAAATTTTCAATTCTACCTAATTTCAATTATGCTTAATGAATGGGTCTTCTCTACTTCCACAACATTTCTTCCACTATGATTGAGACTATGTCTATTGATCAATCCTAGCAGTGTCAAACGGGTGGGTTGGGTTGAAAATAAAAATGTTAAAATAGGTTGAAATAGAAGTTGGGTTGGGTTATTACCCGCCCAAACCTACTTTGGGCTCAAACAGGTTGGGTTTAAATGGGCTAAAATTCGGGTTGGGTCATGACCTGCCTAATTTGACCCGCTCAATCTCTATATATAATCACAATTTGAATTTTAACTCAAAAAATAAAATAAAAAGTTACAAATTGATAGATAAATGATAAAAAATATAAAATAGATATAAAACATACATCACACCAATGCAAGTAAAGAGTCTTAGAACGGGTTGAAATTGAGGATTAAATTGGGCTCAACTAAGGATTCTTTTGATATGGGTTAAACTGGGCTCAACTAAGGATTCTTTTGATGTGGGTAAGACTTTAATGGGTCGGGATTGAACCCAATTTAAATTATCTTGAGCCCAACCCAGAAAATGTTGGGTGGGTTTACCTACATTTGGGTTATTTTGACACTCTTAATCAATCCTAATGAGGATTCATGCAAATTTCATAAAAAAATCATTATTTCTCTATGAATGATATTAAGTATATGATGACTAGTGTTTTTCTTTTTAAAAGAATTGATATGGATTCCTTTACAAATGATTCAATATGATTTTAATTGTATGATTCCTACATGATTTTCTTCTAATAACATGATTTTAAGCTCAATTGCTCATGAACCAACACATGGCCCCAATTTCTCTATGTTAAAGCTACGATCTTATGACTATGATTTAAAGTATCAAAGTATGTTTTTATGATGATGATGTTATGATGATAAGGGTGATATAATACCTTAACATTTATGAAATGATGATAAGATGGGGAATATACTTATAGTATATGTAAAGTTATGTAAATGGATTATTCTTGTGATATGATGAAGTCATAATATCTATTTTACAAATCATGAAAATATGAAGTTTATAAAATATAAGCTATGATGATGTCTTTGTATATGCATGGTTATATATTTCATGGGATATGCCTTAGAACCGAATGAGCTTGTGTGAAGGAGACTATCACCAAGAGTCCTTACATGGATCCTCAAGTCTCATAACTACGTGCCATAATAAGAATGATGATGATGTTATATGGCTATAAGGTGTACTAATGGATCCATTTAGATTTAATGATGGACAATCACTAAACTAGGATAGAGCCTAAAGGGTGAGTCCAATGATGATTTTTCACCGTGCTAGTGTAAACCCTATAGGGTGACGATAGGGTCTACCTTCCCAAAGTAGACTCCTATTTTGCTTGGTGTAGAGGGAAAATTTGGAATCCATGTAATAGTCCACATGGTCATAATGGTTGTTATGGTCCTATTCCCATATATGTATGTCTACTAGGATATGAAATATTTTATGATGCTTCAATATATGAGTTTAAAATTGCATTGCTCATTGTTGTGTTGTCAACATACAACACTTTTAATGCTTAAAACATGTAATTTTTTGTGTGCTAAATGTGATGTTAGTTGGTTTTATGTGTTTTTGTGTTATATTTGCAGGATTCTAGGTTTGGCCTTGATTTTGGGAAGAAATACAAAAGTTGCTGATTTTTTGATGTCGTATGAGACCCTTTACGGGCCGTAGATCATTCAACGGGTCGAGAAGTGGGTTTCATGGACAATTCTAGTGAGGTATTGATTTTTTGAAGGTGGTTTTACGAACATGCAGATGGTTCGTGGAATGATATACGAGTCGTAGACCATGGTTCTTGCCCTGAGGATAAGAGATTGGGAATTTTTGAAGATTCATCAGATGAAATCCCCCTTACGGGTCATAAATTACTTTATGAGTCGTAGAGGGGTGTTATAATATTGAAGTCCTAATTTCCAATAGCATAATACGAGACCCCGATTACGGGCCATGAAATGCTATTCAGCCCCGTAAATCCTTTTCGTATGGCGTGCCGACTAATTATCCTATTATGGTTAGGACTTGTATTTTACTTATTATAAATAAGGTTTTAGGTTATTTTTCATAAGTTTTCACATAGTACTCAGAGAACTCAGTAATTAGAGAGCGAAAATAGTGAGATTACATTGGAGAGATTTTGAGAACACTGGTACTTTAATTTCATCTTTAATCTTGTGATTCTTTTGAAAGTTGGATTTGCTAGTTCTTAATTCAATTGTATAAATGTTCAATTGTGTTCTTCCAATTCATAATTCTTGCATCTACACAAAGCATGAGTAGCTAAATTCACAACTAGAGTTGTGCGAACCAAATCATTTTGAATATTTCCTGATGGTGGCCAACATTAGAACCCACCTAGTGTTACTGACTGGACCAAGGTAGTAATGAATAGGAAAAGAGATTAATTAACATGATTCGATTGATGTGTTCTCGTCTAATCAACCAAATTTGTCGAAGGGAAGGTTGTACTGGGACTAATAGGTAAAGGCTAGTAATGAACACTATGGAGATGGGCTAAGTCACATAGTGAAATTCACCACTCACCTTTGACCAAAGCACTTGGTGAACTTAACTTACCATCTTGCATGCTACACACTATAGAAGAATTAGGTTATCTGTTGATACTAAGTTGGGGAATCATGGGGAACACAATACCCTAGTTTCTCTCCATGTTGATTTTTCTCTTGTCCTAGTTAGTTTAGTTTTATTTTTCTTTGATTATTACAACCCCCCCCCCCCCCCCCCGCGGGGAATTAAGTTGGTTAACCTCTCAAATTGCAATCATTGAATTCTCTTGAGTCTACATGTTCCCTACGGGTTCGACCCTAACATTGGTTAGGATCTATTTCTTGATAGTGACCACTTTATCCTCTAATAGGAGGTGTAACTTGGGTGATATCATGATTTTGGCACCATTTATAGGGAATACGACTAGACTTAGTTAATTCATAGTGATTTGGGTGTTAATCCTTATTTCCCACATTTTACATTTTCTTTTTGTTTTTGTTTTCTTTGCAGGGTGTAAGTGTAGTGTATGCCCAATACACGAAGTTGAGGTAGACCTTTGACTATTTTTTACCCAGAGATCCACCGAACATTGAGGAGAATGGCCCAAGATAATGCCAACGACACGACCAATGTAGCTTTGAATAGAAATGAGAATGAGAATGTTGATCACGAGAATCCACCTCCTCTAGAGGACATTGCTCCACAACCATAGGATTTTAATGCCAATGCTTATTAGTGGAACCAATACAGGATAAATCCTATGGCTGTGAAGGTGACTGAAGCTATTATGTTGCCACCACTACTAGCAGACACAAAGATCACAGTCTTGAGTGGGTCACTTTAGATGCTGCAGAATGATGGTCTATTTGCAGCCTTACCATCGGAGGATCCTCATAGTCACCTACATAATGTTGCATACGTCTGCAAAAGTGTGATGGGAACACAGAATATATCTATAGATGCTGCGGGACTTTATATCTTCCCATTGTCTCTTACTGATAATGCAACATTATGGCTATCTGAGCTCCCGCAAAGTTCGATCACCAGTTGGGCAAATTTGCACAAGGCCTTTTTGGAGAGGTACTTCCCTAGATCAAAGAAGCTCAAGTTGAAGGACCAGATTAACAACTTTGAGCAAATTCCTGGTGATTCGATCAGCACTACTTGGGAGCGATACACCAAATGATTGAGGAGTGTCCCGGACCACAAGATAGTTGATAATACCTTGGTGAAGATCTTCTACCGTGACCTTGATAAGAACAGTTAGGCTTGTGCTGACAATATCATGTGGGGCTTGTTCTTGGATTAGCCATTTGCAAGAATCATAGAGCAAATGGAGAGAGTGGTCAAGACTAATAGTGCACGTGCATGGGGCAAAGAGACAAAGCATCCACCAAAAGTTTGTGCATTTTTAGTGTTGGTTCGGAGCAAACAAAGATCAACGAAGAAATTATGCAAGAGCTTGCCCGAATTTTCACAAGTATAGGAGTGATGATAAAGCAGAACAAAAAATGAGTCAATGCAGTAGTTCTTCAACCTCCACATGCACCCATGTATGATGAGCCTTATTATGATGAGGACACATGGTTTGTTTCTGATCCGACTGAGGGTTTTCGGACCAACGCCCAAGGGACCAATCATGACTATTGGTGCTAAGGTCAAGGAAACCAAGGTCAAAACTTCAATCGAGATGGATCTTATAGGGACAACCACGGTGGTTATTATGATAGGAACAGGGGTCCAGCGAGAGATGTAGATTAGGGTCGTAGCACTGGATTTAGAATTGGCCCCTATGTGCCACACATAACCGCGACACAGGTCCAAGTAGTTCAAGAATTAAGGAGATGTTTATTGCCTATTGAAGAAAGCTAAGACACAAGATGAGACTCTGAGAGGTACGAAATCAGAGATTTTTAGAATCTATCACAAAATTAAGTGTCATTCTGTGGCTATCAAACAACTTGAACAATAGTTCGGTCAAGTGTCGACTCAACTCAATCAGCAGCAGAGGGTTACACTGCCTGGCAACACAGTTTAGAATCCTAAGAATAAAGGGTAGTGTATGATGGCTACTACTTGGGGTGGCAAGAGCACCATTGATCCTCCCATGCTAATTGATGATGATGATGTTCGAGAGGAGATAGTTGCGGCCAAGGATGCAGATGTAGGAGATGAAAGTAGCAAGGATGGGGTGAGTGAAGCTGTTGATGTGCCACAGAAGTTAAAGCCCATTCTGAGGACTCCTCTTCCCTTCCTTCAAAGAATCAAAAAGAGGGAGCAGGAAGGCAAGTTCAAGAACTTTCTCTCCTTGCTTAAACAACTCTCCATCAACATCCCTCTCATTGAGGCATTGGAAAAGATGTCAGGGTATGTGAAGTACATGAAAGACCCAGTTACTAAAAAACGCACTATGAGTCAGTAGCTCTCCCAAGAGCTTTAGCATTTTAGTGCTATTGCTACTAGGTCTTTGGTTCAGAAGCAAGAAGATCCCGATGCTTTCACCATACCCTGTACCATTGGAGATGTGGAGTTTGCAAGGACACTATGTGATCTAGGTGCCAACATTAATATGATGCCCCTTGCTATGTTCAAGAAGCTAGGATTGAGGGCCTCTACTGACGAACATGCGATTATTGATGGTAGATCACCAGTGAAGAAGCCTGTGAGGATACTATATGATATGCTGGTCAAAGTTGAAAAGTTCATATTCTTTACAAACTTTGTGATCCTAGATTGCAAGGTTGATTTTAAAGTCCATATCATCTTGGGGAAGCCCTTCTTAGCCACTAGACGCACTTTGGTGGACATGGAGAAGGGCCAACTCATGTTTAGATTTGGGAAAGATTTCGTGTTCAACATCTGTCAGCAAGCAAAGAAAGTGAATGATGTGAGAGTGTTCTCTATTATTGAGACTGTTGATGATGCTGAAGCAGAAGTACCACTTGGGGTGAGATTGGGTGTTTACACATTGGAAGTGGTATTGATGAATTTTGATAGTGATGGCATCCCAGATTATGAGGAGATAGTGAATGCTCTAAGGGTGTCTAACGACCCTAGGCACCAAACCAAGCTAGAGCTAGACTTACAAAATCGGGAGTCAGCACCCACAAAGCCCTCCATAGAAGACCCACCAGTATTAGAGTTGATGGCCCTTCCAGCACATCTGAGATATGCATTCTTGGGAGCCAACAACACTTTGCCAGTTATAGTTGCTATGGATTTGAATGATGAGCAGGTGAGTGCCCTTGTCACAGTGCTTAAAAAGTTTAAGAAGGCCATTGGATGGACGATTGCAAATATTATTGGTATCCCTCCCAGGATACGGACACACAAAATCCAGTTGGTCACGGACTACAAGCCAAGTATTAAGCACCAAAGGTGCCTCAATCCTCCTATGCAAGAGGTTGTACGCAAGGAGATCATCTAATTGTTAGATGCAATAGTGATCTACCTGATTACTGATAGTGAATGGATGTGTTCGGTGAAGTGTATTCCAAAGAAAGAAGGTATCACAGTGGTACAAAATGCAAACAATGAGTTGATCCCGATGGGGCTAGTCACTGGATGGAGGGTATGCATGGATTACATACAACTTAATGCTTCGATAGAAAAAGACCACTTCCCTATGCTATTCATGGATCAGATGTTGGATTGACTAGCTGGAAAGGGCAGGTATGGCTAACTTGATGGATATTTAGGCTATAATCAGATCACAATTGCTCCCGAGGATCAAGAGAAGACGACATTTACATGTCCGTATGACACCTTCCCATTCAAGAGAATGTCATTCGGGTTGTGTAATTCCCCAGTGACATTCTAGAGGTGTATGATGTCCATCTTCTCTTACATGGTGGAGGACACTATTGAAGTCTTCATGTACAACTTTAGTGTGGTTGGAGACTCACTTGAGGACCGCTTGAAGAACCTACACGCTGTTTTACAAAGATGCAAGAAAAGCCATCTGGTGCTAAATTGGAAGAAGTGTCACTTCATGGTGAAGGAGGGTATTGTGTTGGGGCACAAAATATTCAACAAAGGGGCCGAGGTCAACAAAGCTAAAGTGGAGGTAATTGAGAAGCTTCCCCCACCCATCACAGTTAAGGGTGTGAGGAGCTTCTTGGGGCATGCAGGATTCTACCCGAGGTTCCTAAAAGACTTCTCTATAACTGCACACCCCTTGTGCAAGTTGTTGGAGAAGGATGCTAAGTTCATGTTCGATGATACGTGCCTTAAAGCCTTTGAAGAGTTGATGAAGAGGTTGATTTCAACCCCAATCATTGTAGCTCTAGACTGGTCCAAGCCCTTTGAAATCATATGTGATGAGAGTAGGTTTGCGCTAGGTATAGTATTAGGACAACATCAAGAGATGATATTACATCCTATATACTATGCCAGCAAAGTCCTAAATACAACCCGGAAGAATTACACTGTTACCGAGCAAGAGTTACTCGTAGTGGTCTTTGCATTCGAGAAGTTCAGGTTATATCTGTTGGGGGCCAAAATGGTGGTGCATATGGACCACTCAACACTAATATACTTGATGGCAAAGAAGGATGCAAAACCAAGATTCATGAGATGGGTACTTCTTCTGCAAGAGTTCCACTTCGATGTCATCGATATAAAAGATACAGAAAATTAGGTCACAGATCACCTTTCTAGATTAAAAGATGAGGCAATGACATAGTTTGATGATGAATTGGAGATCAATGATTGTTTTTCCGGAAGAGAGAGTGTTGGCAGCATCACATGAATTAATACCACGGTTTTCAGACTATGCAAACTACTTGGTGAATGACATTGTGCCACCCAATCTGAATACACATCAACATCGGAAGTTCATGTTTGATGTGAGAAAGTTCTCTTGGGATGACCAATACTTGATTCGTGTATGTGCGGATGCGATTATTTATTATTGTGTTCCTGAGATCGAGATGATGAGCATACTAGAGGCATGCCACTCGTCATTGGTGGGTTGACATCATAGTGGAATTTGGACAGCACACAAGATCTTACAATGTGGGTATTATTAGCTCACCATCTATCAAGACACCCACAACTGCGCCAAAGCTTGTGATAGGTGCCAAAGAGAAGGTGGTGTTTCCCGCAAACATGAGCTCCCTCTAAACCCTACTATGGTGATTTACTTGATATATGAGGGATAGATTTCATGGGACCTTTTGTTAGCTCGCATGGAACAAGTACATCGTAGTTATCGTGGATTCTGTATTGAAGTGGGTTAAGGTCGAGGCTCTATCCAAAAATGAGGGCAAAAGTATCACAGTATTTCTGAAAAAGAACATCTTCTCAAGGTTTGGCACCCCTCGGGCAATCATCAACGATAGAGGTTCTTACTTCTGCAATAGGCTTTTCAAGGCTCTTCTTAAAGTATGGATGAAACATAGGGTGGTCACACCTTATCATCCTCAAATGAGCGAGCATGTGGAGGTGTCGAATGGGGAAATTAAATAGATTCTATCCAAGACTATGAATGTGAACTAGACATTTTGGTCGCGGAAGCTGGATGATGCATTATGGGCATACCGAACAACATTCAAAACCCCTATGGCATGTCTCCAACCAATTTGTCTTTTGGAAGGCATGTCATTTGCTAGTGGAACTTGAGCACAAAGCAATGTGGGCACTAAAGAAGTTGTATCTGGATTGGAATGATGCAACAAACTCTAGGCTGAGCCAACTCAATGAACTTAATAAGTTTCGGTTGAAGGCGTATGAGAGCTCATCTTTGTACAAACAAAAAATGAAGCTGCAACATGATCGTTGCATAGAGAATCGTTAATTCACACCAGGGGACATGGTGCTGTTCTACAACTCAAGATTAAGGTTATTCCCTGGGAAGCTCAAATCTAGATGGATGGGACCCTTTCGAGTAGCACGTGTCTTTGATCATGGGGCTATTAAGTTGGAGAGAAGAAATGGAGGAACTTTCAAGGTAAATGGCCAAAGAGTCAAGCCATACCTTGGAAATGTGGAAGAGATAAAAACTGTGGATGAATGGGATCTTGAGGAAGTTTGAGTACTCAAGCCGTCTATGTCATGCCGCGATAATAAATCAAGCACTGCTCGGGAGGCAATCCAAGGTGGATACTGGCGTTTAGGCATCCAGGTATGACTTGCGTCCCCTTTATGTTTTATTTTGCTTTGATTGCATGGATTGGGGACAATGCATATCTTTTTTGATGGGGTGTGGGTAGTTATGTGTCTCAATAAAGTCTGAGCAGCCTAGGTCCGTAACTACCCTAATTTTTGATCCAGATTTTCTTGCCTATGTTCTTTTTCCTCGTGGATATATACTTTCTGTTGAACCGGCATGTTTAGGATATTTAGGTAGTATTTGTAGAATATAGTACTAATGTCTATGGCATATAACATGTTTTTTGTTATGTGTGGAAAATGATACGCACGAAAAATTTTTGATCGGTAGTTTAGATAGCAACCATGCATGTTTAAGTGTGTGACAATGTTTGTTCTGATATGTGAGGATAAATTGAGATGAAAAGCATGATCAGAGAGTCATTTGTTGATAATGTAGTCAGTGCCATGTGAATGTGAGCTTTAAATTTCTAAATTCATGTGTTGTGTTCTAATTTAGAACTTGCCCTGTTACTCTAAGTTAGACCATAGATTAATTGGTTTTGGAAAGGATCTTAGGCTGTTGTTCTTAATAATCAACTTAGCCTAAATGACCAACCAAAATTACAACATATCTCTTGTTCCTAATGTTTGAAACTAACATGTACCTATTCTTTGCAAACACAAATTAACCTAGCCTTGTTAGTTGTAAAATTCTAAAAGTGGCCCTGGTCCTTCCTTGAACAATGTGTGCATTGACTAAGGCAAAAAGCCTAAGTTGAGGGTGGCTACCAAAAGTGGCCCTCTATAGAAGGGTGGATATTGTGCACCTCAACTCAGGCCAAAAACCTAAGTTGAGGGTGGCTGGTGTAGGCGTGACCACAAATATGAGGGGGAAAGTTAGTAATACAGAGAAAAAGGAAAATCATGTACTAGGTGCAAAAAAGAAGAAGAAGTGATTCCTTAGTTATGAGCCAAAAAGAAAAATGGAGTGTGAAAGCAAGGAAAAAAGTTGAAAAATGAAAAGAAAGCACCCAGAAAAGCTTGAAGTAGGAGAGAGAAAGAATGAGGTAAAGATAACAGAGTTGGTAGGGTGAAAGTACAGAAAAATGCAGTGTCAAGGTGGGCCTTTAGTCACTATGTTCCCAAAATACCATACCAAAGCTCCATAAGCCCAAGTTACAAGCCTAGAAAGTCCTAAAGTGATCCTAGTCCAAGTAGTTTAAGGTTTTAGTCATGAGTATTGGGGCAAGCCTATGGTATTTTGCATGATGCATGAATATCTTTTGTGAAAATGAGTGATTTTGCACAGTCCAAAATTTATAGATGAAAAAATCATCGAATGTCAGATATGGGACTTCTTTTTGTGAGGGCACTTGCATTGGATTGTTAGCACTAGACTTATTAAGTGATTGTGGATTGTTGACAGTACCTCATTTGTCATAGTTTTGTTGTCACATGTACTAGTCTGTATTGGTTTGCTAGATGGCTATCTGATTCTGTTTTGAAAATATGATCAGGGTACCTGAGTTTGAGATTGATGTGATGTATGCTTTAGGTTGAGGTCTGTGTGTTACTGTATTAGTTATGTAGATTGAGTCTGTTACTTGAGGACAAACAATAATTTTAATTTGAGGGTGTTGATGTATTGTCAAAATACAACACACTTAATGCTTCAAACTTGGAATTTTGTGTGTTCTCAATGCGATGTTAGTTGGTTTTATGTGTTTTTGTGTTATATTTTCAAGATTCATGGTTTGGCCTTGATTTTGGGAAGAAATACAGAAGTTACTGATTTTGTGATGTCGTACGGGGCCCTTTACGGGCTGTAAATCATTCTACGGATCGTGAAGTGGGTTTCGTGGACAATTCCAATGAGAGGCTAATTTTTTGAAGTTGATTTTATAAACATGCAGACAGGTCGTGGAATGATATACGAGTCCTAGACCATGGTTCGTGCCCTGAGGATCAGAGATTGGGACTTTCTAAATATTCATTAGACAAAAACCCCCTTACAGGTCATAAACTACTTTACGAGTCGTAGAGGGGTGTCGTAAATTTGAAGTCCAAATTTCCAGCAGCACTGTATGAGAGCCCCGATTACGGGCCGTGGAATGCAATAAGGCTGGAAAACCCCTTTCGTATGGCGTACCGACCAGTTATCCTATTATGTTAAGGACATGTATTTTACTTATAGGGTTTTAGGTTATTTTTCATAAGTTTTCGCATAGTACTCAGAGAACTCAATAATTAGATAGAGAAAATAGTGAGATTACATTGGAAAGCTTTTGAGAATACTTGTACTTTAATTTCATCTTTAATCTTGTGATTCTCTTGGAAGTTAGATTAGTTTGTTCTTAATTCAATTGTGTAAGTGTTCAATTATGTTCTTCCAATTCATAATTCTTACATATACACAAAGCATAAGTAGCTAAATTCACAACTACGGTTGTGGGAACCATGAAGAACTAACAAGGTAAAATTAGATAATTCATAATTCGTGGGAAGTGTGCATGCATGTAGTAATTAACTATCTTCGTTTTGAATATTTTCTGATGATGGGCAACGTTAGAACCCCCTAGTGTTACTTATTCAATCAAGGTAGTAAAGAATAGGAAAAGAGATTAATTAACAAGATTCAATTGATGTTTTCTCATCTAAGCAACCAAACTTGGCCAAGGGGAGGTTGTATTGGGACTAGTAGGTAAGAGTTAGTAATGCACACTATGGAGATAGACCAAGTCACATAGTGAAATTCACCTCTCACCTTAGACTAAAGGGCTTGGTGAACTTTGTTGCTTCTTTAGCACACGCAAGTGTATGTGGTCTAAACAAGTAATATAGTGGCCTTGATTAAGGCACCGAGATATCGAACCCAAATGATTTAAATAAAATTGGTGAACAATCCAAGATATTACGTTTAGAGTGATTCTAGTGAAAATAGTGAAGAGATTTGTGAAAATAAATTAAACAACTAATTAAACTACTACACTAGACTGGTTTGTTGTTAACTATCAATTTAAGAGCAATTTTGGGATCATAACCTAAACGAAGCTGTTTTAGTCTCAAAGTTGCATATATGTCTAGGTTCCTCACTACTGATTCACAGGGTTAAAATTACCTAAACAGGATTATACACCTCTGTTGACCTACCATTATTGATTGTCTAACTACATCGTTGAGCAGGGATAGACAGACCAATAAAAGTGCTTTAACGTTATTTTCCTGTATTATGAACCAAACGACGTGTAAGGGTAGTTGTCACAGGTCTCCGTTACACGAATCAGTCTAGTTTCTTAGTTGAACAAGCTCACTATACTACCGTGTTCTATCTATTCTGACATCTCTCGAATCCAAAATAGACAACAAATTTAATCCTTAGTTGATCAGGCTCTGAAGTATAGATTTAAGTAATATAGGAGTAGTCAAAAGAAACCCATTCATATATATCAAAAATCAAGAACTAAAACATTGTCTATGGCCACAACCCCAGAATATGGGAGAATTAGCCACTCATAGTGGGTTCATACGTCATGAATAGGCTAAAAAGCATTAACAACCAAGAAAACAAAGATGAAAACTAACAACAATAGCCCTATAAAGAGTTTTTAGTCGTCTTCTCTATGTTCTTGCTGAAACCAGATATATGAAAAACCTAAAAATTCTATAATTCGATTTTTCCCATGCATCCTCGAAGTCCGTGATGCGAACAGGCATGATTTGAGCAGGACTTTGCTTTATTTGCTGACTGGACCAATTTGCACTAATTCTGCACAAGTCCGCAATGCGGATTGTGCATTTTCCCTTGCTTAGAGTCTTTTTTCCTCCTTTTCAGCTAACACAACTTTTCCCAGGTCTGCGATGCACACTTGAGTATTTTTGCTGAGTTAACTAATTTTTCTCCTTCAATTCTAAGTTGCTTTCTTCCTCCTGATCGGGGTCTGACTCCGGAATAGCATAATCTGATCAAAATTTGCACAAACATAAACAAATGGCGCACTTGTCCCTAGATTAGCAAAATAAATGAAATCACATTAAAAACACCAAGACTCTATGGATTTACCCTCTAACTAGGCTCTATTTATAGGTACTTTTGGCTAGTTCGGCGTATAAATACACTTACGATCACCACATTACACTTAAAGCTTTGTCCATCTCGGGAAAATCAAGACACTTGCATGAGACTTTCTAGGCAATATGTACAATAAACATCATATGACCGAGGCTTTTGAACCATGGCAAACAATTTTCTAGAACCCTAGCAGTATTAACTTTCATCTAGCACTCATGTATCAATGTGGACTAATGTAAAATTTCAATTAATTCCTCATCGAGTTGCCAACCTCAAATGATTATGTTCCCTCACCAGAAGAATTAGGCATGCACACTACTAAGAACCTATACAAGGATTAAGAATGGGTACACAACCAACTCTCTCTCTCCCAAAAGATGTCTTATATTGCTTCTAGTTCCCATAGGCTTGCCTTTAATATATGACTTCAACCTAGTTAGAATCTAACTCAAAAGATCACACAGGTCTTTTATTTGGTTGTAATGTACGCTACAGGCTGGTGGGGTACATTTATGGATATAGCTAACATGGCTCAGTTCCTAAGCACTCATAGCATACACTACAATTCTTTTACTCCATCACCTTTTATCCTCCCTAATTCAACACCTTTTATTGTATCTATAAAGTATAAAACTTCAGAACACTATATAATATTCATTTATTTTTTCTCTGTTTTTTGTTTTTTTTTATTTTTTTCAAATTAGTAGCCTTTTGCAATGGGTCCGCGTCGCACACTGGTTGCGGACCAGCACTGGTTTGGGCCAACAATTTTCTGCTTTTCTTTTATTCACTACACTACCACTTATACTTTGGGTGTCTATTCAAGCTCTCTTCCCTCTGAATTTTCGTGCCAAAGCGCTTAGGTATTAGGATCAAACACGATTTAAAATCAAAGAACAATTTTGATTTGAAGTGTGGCTAACCAAAGAAATGTATAAAGCTCAAAGGGGCTAACTAAGGATGCTTACATTAGGTGGATAAGATAAAAAGCTCATAAGTATTATGGATACCAAAGAAATGCCAAAATCCTTTCCTCCAAGTGCAATTCCTACCAAGTCTACTTCATATACCGGGCAAGTTCTAATAATTATTGCAACAAAGACTCATAAATAAGCCCACTCGCTCCTGCCACACTCTCATCATAAGGTTAACACTAGCATTACTATCACATCATTCACATGAATTCAAAATTAAGCACATACATTCATGACGTACCAGATTCAAGCATTATCTTACTAGGAGTTCAAGTGATTAAGTTATCTAGGTTCGCATGCTCGACATACAATGCTTGTTTACACAACTACCGACACTAAAAACTGAGACTCAATTCGACGAATACCCTTAAGACGGTCGTCATCCATCCATCATAGAGCCCCATCACTCAACTATGACTACTACTAACATTCACAACCACA
Source organism: Solanum rostratum (assembly GCA_029948455.1). NCBI lineage: Eukaryota > Viridiplantae > Streptophyta > Magnoliopsida > Solanales > Solanaceae > Solanum > Solanum rostratum. The sequence continues at coordinate 35,326,171 of CM057045.1, forward strand.
AGACTCAACAAACACATTTACAACTAAGATAATGCATAAGCTAAAACATTCACATACCTACTGAAATTCAATCATCACATATTTAATTATTACAAACCAAATAAAAAATGAAAATGATGCCCAATAGAAAATAAAAAGAAACATAAAGTCTTAGTACAAGCCGAATTAACCAGAATAAAGCATAATCAGAAGAATACTCCCACCCCACACTTAAACTTAGCACTGCCCTCAGTGCTAACCATACGTTACCAGTGAAGTGGGAACAGAGTGCTTACTCTCTGGGCCGGGCAAGATGGGCTCACCCCCTAACATCAGCAAGCAACTCCTCTTTGATCTCATCCTCCTCTACATCTAAAGAAATTCGCACCTTATCAAGGTCCGTGGAGATGTCATCATCAACGGGATTGACAAAGTGAGGCCCGATGCCCAATACCACTTTGGCATGGGCATTGAGAGGGTAACGGGTCTCCACCTCATCAAGCTCCTGCTGTGTGGGTGGGTGTGCACCTGTCTTGTGTCTCAGCATCTCGAGCCCATACATGTGTGCCATGATCAGCTCATCCCGATGGCTCCGCTCTGTTGTAGTGAGTACCGGACCAATATACTCCTCAAGCCCATTAGTGTTTGTGACATTATAGAGAGGGGCCTCAATGTGCGGGAAATAGTTATTATCCTCCGTGGGGACACCTGAACGAACACATAACTCAATAATAAGGCCACCAAATGCATACATGTGCCCTGGTGTACCCGAGCCTTCCGCATGGTGTAACACCCCACATCTTACATGTACTAGTCCAACACAGATGAAACATGATATGGCAGGGTCAAATCCGCACATATTTTTAAAAGTGCGTGAATTTTAGATTAAAGGGCTATATGTACGTCTAACGTTTAAGATGACCGAGCGTATATAATATTTAAGTCAAGTTAAAGAGAGTGTGACCTTAAATGAAGTAAAATAATTGAGGTGCTTGTGGGACTTAGAAAGCTAGTAGGTGAGTCACCTACGTGCTTAGCTTAAATAAGCTCGGTAAACGGAGACAAGGCCCAACACCGAATTTGTTCAAGTCCGATAAAGAATAAACCCCGAGTTAAGGATGTCATTTGGGCCCATGGTTTAGCATCATAAAAGGACAACATTTGCAGCCCAATATGGATAGGAAAAGGGCCAAATTACAATTACAATCCAATTCAAAACTAGGGCCCAAACTAAGTGGGCTTAGGGGAGAAATGTTTGCAACAAAGCCCATCCCATTTGAAGCCCAATAAGGCCCAAATGAAAGGGCCAAGATGCTGCCCCATAACCTTAATAAAATAAGGTTGAAAACCCAAAATAAAGTCGGCCAAAAGTGGCCTATAAAAGGGAGCAACAAGCAGCAACTTTTAGTCTTTTCTCAAGCCAAAATTTCAGATTTCTCTCTAAGTTTCTTCTTGCTCTCTTCTCATTTTCTAAAGCAGCCAAGACACACTTCTAGGGTTCTTGAAGAGAACCTAATCCTTGAGGGATAAGGTAAGATAAAATACCCATGGTTTGATGTAATTTTTTCATGAAAAACATGAAGAGTATGTTGGTTGTATTGTGCAGGAATTTTGGGACAACATGTGTTCCAAATATTGTGGTTCACTTTTCTTGTTAAATAAGAGACTTTTAACTTGTTGGTTGGCTGAGTTATGAAGTAATATGTATGTTTTTAAGAAGTCTTGGGTCTGGAATGATGTGAGGAGGCTGCTGGACCACTTTTATCTTCCGCAAAAATAAGTTCTTAAATGATGTCTTAATTCCGCTCATTAGTAAGAATTCGTTGACTATTTTTGGGAATTGTTGTCTCATGTTTTCCATCTACTTAGGGACTGTTTTTGGACTGTTTTAGGACTGTAATTGTGTGTAAATATGTTGAGGACAGTTTGGTTGAGGTTGAAACGGATTTGGAATGGTTGACGTCGAAGTGTAGCAGAAGGACGCAATGTTGTGTTGTCTACTTGCATGTTGTGTAGAGTTGTTGTATGATGTACTGTATGAGTTGTTGTAATGTTGTTATGGGACTAAACATAGCTGGATATGACATGTATATGGGAATGTGTGTTAGAAAATATGATTAGGAGTGGAAATGTTGAAAGAATACTCTTTGGGTGCTAATTCCGAGCTTGCTGCCCGGATATTATTTTTGGGTGAAATTGGATTACTAAGATGTGCTTACTAGCTTCTAACACTAGTTTTATCACCTTATATATTGTAGATAAGTGTTTGGAGGAAAAGGATACTACTCAGAGGTAATAACGACATAGTACAGCGAGGTATGTAAGGCAACTTGATTTCCTATTACTTGGCATGAAATCTATAATCTTCCTTAGCACATAAAGGCACGTAAAAACTCCGACATGGCTGCTAACCGTGTCCCCACTTTTTACCATGTTCATATGTACCCATACATAGTCATTGTCAACCTGCATATGTACCTGAATACTAAATATACATGAGTTCCTTCTTACCAAACAAAGTCTATGTGTTGTTTAATCTCCGATACGGTTCATTAGTTGTGTATCTCTCTTTCCATTGTGGTATTACATTGTATGGTTGTTCATATGTCACATGTCTATATTTCTACAGTTCTAAAGGTTATGACCACCAAAAGAACCATCTCAAAGTAAATAAAAGATAACTTACAGTTGCTTATAAATGGGTGGTAGCCCGAGGGGTGGAAGAATCACCTAGCCAGGGTCGATCTCATTTACGGGTGGTAGCCCGAGGGGTGAAGGAATCACCTAGCCAGGGTCGATCCCATTACAGATTTACCACTGATCAGCTGGTCATTTACATGATATATTGTGCACAGATTATACAGTAAAGAAAGATACAGTAATTAAAAAAAAACATAAAGTACATGATTCCACAGTATGACTAAAGGTGGTCTTTTCATCCTTACACACCAGCATGTGATTTCATCTGAGTTCTTATTTCACGTACAGTATTTCCTGCCTTACATATTCAGTACATTATCTCGTACTGACGTCCCTTATGGGGGACCTGCATTTCATGCTGCAGGTATAGGAGTTACTAGATCTCCTCAGTAAGAGTACAGGACTTTCAGCTACTATCACTAAGCTCCAGGTTGCTTCGGGGCTTGTGTGTTTAAAACTTGTATTTTGTATTGTATAGTTGGTCATGAGGCGGGGCCTGTCCCGACCCATTTGGATATTGTTCCTTATTTAGAGGCTTTGTAGACAATGTAAATTAAAGTATGGTCAACTAGTGTATTATAGACATCGGGGCTCCAACGGCCTAGTCTTATGCATTTACTTTTGGTTTGTTAATGCAGTTTACTTTCTTTTGCCAGCATATTTAGTATGGAAACCTCTTAAATGTTCATAGCAGGGGTATAGTTATATATTGGTTCTCCCGAGCCTTGTTGGCAACGGGTGCCAGTCCGCCTTAATGGGGCTTAGGGCGTGACACATGGCTGACTTAAAAATAGCTCCAAAATTGAGCTCAACTCCAGTCATCAGTGCAAAAGCCAAACATACTCGATCTCTCGTGACAGCCGTGAAGTGCTGCCCCGGGAAGAAAGAGTGGGTCATAATATTTACCTAGACATGAACATCCTTGTTCATATAGGCGAACAGGAAGCACTGCTGGTAGCCTCTATAAGCATGGCGGATCAACTTAGCAGCGGGATTCACACCAGCGAGACTGATGCACATGGCTCTGTAACGGGGATAAATCTAGAGCTCTGTAAAGGAACCAACAGGAACATCCATGGTGCCGAGGACCCTATCAATAGCCAGTGGATTTATGTTCACCTCCACCCCCCGAACTGTCACCACCTGGGTCCGTGGCTCTTTCTTCAGATTGGCATAAAACTCCCGAACCACGCTAAGATTACAATGCATCGGCTCATCAAAAATAAATGTCTAGTGGTACTCCATGCAGCACTGGTATATCTGCGGGTAATCTCTATCCAAAGAATCAACATCTATAGGGACATCCCAGAATTACTTAGTTTCATTGTGCACCCAGTACCAGCACTATCTACCCTTATCCACAGCCTACCCAAAGCGTAACCTCTAGCCCCTATGCTTCGGGGCTTTGGCCACCTCAGGGATGTCCCTAGCCCTTCTTCTGCTACTCGAGGCACCTGCTCCACTAGCCTATCTGCATCTGCGTGCACAAGAAGCCATATGAACCTGCAAAATAAATAGATATCATCTGCAGATATGCATAAAACATGGCCCCTACTACACTACCTCAAGTAAATCCAACCCCACACTTAGAATCAAGCCATGTTGAGAGGGTACTTAGACTTCCCAACTCAAGACGGGCTACTAACCAAAAATCTAACAGCATAACACCACACGTTGGTACAACAATACAACCCCGATGCTTCAATTTTACACTTACATCACCCACACATTCACAATCTTGTTTAAGGTAATTATATCAAGCATTTAACCTAAAAAGTACATTCGAGCACAATTCAACCCGGAGGGGCATAAAACAAGGCAAATGCTTCAACAAACAACCCCACACTTTGAATTTTGCAAAACACAACAACAATGCTCCACATTAACAACAACTTAAGCACAAGATTACAAAATCCCCAATTTGCCCCAAATTTACCCCAATTTTCGGCCTAGGGTTTTCACCTTACAATACCATACACAAAAATTCTTCTAATCAAGAAACTAGACCCAATAACAAACAACTAAGAAAAATCAACAAGAACAAGTCAACCCACTTGATTTTACCCCAAGAAGAACAAAAAGATTCAAACTCTTAACAAGGAACAATAAAAATTAATGAAGAACACTTATTTGACTTGAAGAATGCAAGAGTGATGATGAATTTCTTGAAGAAACCATGAGAGCATCGCAGATTAGTTTGATTTTTGAGTGATTGAGGAAGAAAGACTTGAGAGAAAATTGAAGGGGGAGGGGTTTGCATCCAGTGTAAGTGAGAAACAATTGTGTGTGTGGGCCGGGGGGGGGGTTAACAGAGGTTGGGACACATGAAAAAAAAGGAGAAAAATACACATTCCGCGCCACTTGCACGACGCGACATGGGCGCGGACAAGGAGTTCTAATTTTTTTGATTTTTTAAAGTTACCTGGGCGCAAAGATCACACTTGGTGCACGACACAGGCGCATCGTGTGCCTGGTGCAAAGAACCACTATTTCTAGGCTCGTAAAAATAATGCTTTTGAGCTTCGGAACCAAACAAATCCCCAAACACCTGAATATGCTACAAAATAGTGAAACAAGTTAATCCAGCAAAAGAAATACAAAAAATACCTAATGGATAATTGGAAATTTAAGATACAAAATTTCCGCACCAAAAGGCCACCTGTCCATGATGTGCCACTCTCGCGGACATGTACTTGGTGCAAATTTTTAATTTCTACGAGTTTTTTAATCAAACTAAAGAAAAAATAACTACTATTACCTCACCACAAGTTGCCTTCGATGCAACACCTGATTTTTCATTGCAACACGACTCAGTATCAACTCATTCATCATTGGCCAAATCCACGGCCTCTTTATCCGTGCTCGTGTCTTCACCATAGTAGTGCTTGAATGCTGACTATTCACCAAATATGTTTGGTTCGTGTCCTCATATTAGCTCAACCACTCCATGTGACATTACAAATACCACCACATATGGTCCACTTCACTTTGATTGCAGCTTACCTGGGAACAATTTCAAACGAGAGTTAAAAGAGAAGTACATGTTGTCGTGGCTCAAAATTTTGCTTTATGAAGTGCCAGTCGTGCCATTTCTGTGTCGTCTCCTTATACAACTTAGCGTTCTTAATGCTTGGAGCCGGAATTCATCCAATTCCTCCAATTTTTCTAACCTCTTTCTCCCGGCGAGCTCCGGATCGAGATTGAGCCTTTTTATTGCCCAATACACTTTGTGTTCAAGCTCCATCGGGAGATGACAAGCCTTCCCATAGATCAATCTGTATGGATTTGTGCCAATAGGTGTTTTATATGTCGTCCTGTATGCCCACAAGGCCTCATCAAGCTTGATAGACTAATCCTTCCTCGTGACATTTATGGTCTTCTGCAGGATCTGTTTTACCTCTCTATTGGAGATCTCTACTTGACCGCTCGTCTGCAGGTGGTATGTTATAGCCACCTCGTGCCGCACTATATATTTTGCTAGTATATTCTTCACCATTTAATTGACAAAATGTGCACCCCTATCATTGATCACGGCTCTCAGAGTCCCAAACCTCGCGAAGATCTGCTTTTTCAAGAACTTGCTCACTACTTTAGAGTCATTGGTGGGTAGAGCTACTGCTTCCACCCATTTAGAGACATAATCAATTGCAACCAAGATATAGTGATTACCAAAAGAGGGTGGGAAAGGACCCATGAAGTCCACCCCCATATATCAAAGATCTCTACCTCCATGATGCTATTCAGGGGAATCTCATGCCTCTTCGAGATGGTGCCAGTCTTCTAGCATACATCACAAGCCTTCATAAAGTTTATGGCATCTTTAAAGAGAGTGGGTCAGAAGAAACCTGATTGTAGCACTTTGTGATCTTTTCGCTCACCTCCGCGATGGCCCCCATAAGGATAAGCATGGCACCTCTCTAAGATCTTCTGCATCTCTCCCTCAAGAACACATCTTCTAACCATTCGATCAGCCCCTTGTTTGAAGAGATATTGCTCATCCCAGATGTAAGCCTTTGCATCATGAGCCAACCGCTTTCTTAGCTGATAGTTAGCATCCGGGGGAAACATCCCACTCACCAGGTAGTTCACTAAATTGATGTGCTGCCAAAATATAACACTTTTGATGCTTAAAAACGTAGGATTTTTTGTGTTCTCAATGCGACTTTCGTTGTATTTTTATGTGTTTTTGTGTTTAGATTTGCATCAATACAGGTTGGCCATGATTTAGGGAAAATTGCAGAAGTTGTTGGTTTTTTACTGTAGTACGAGACCTTCTACGAGTTGTGAAGGTGTTTCATGAGGAATTATAATAAGGTGCCAAGTTTCAAAAGTTAATTCTATGTACATGCAGACGAGTCATGGATCATTATATGAGCTATAGAAGACCTTTCGTGCCCTGAGGATCAGAGAAGTGGACTTGCAGGAAAGTTATCAAACCCCCTTACCCCCTCCGAGGATCATAAACCACTTTACGAGTCGTGAAGGGTGTCGTAGAAGAAAAGCCCAAAATTTCAGCAGCTGATTATGAGACCCCAACTACAAGTCGTACTGGAAATACAAGTCGTAAAGTGCTTCTATGGGCTATGCCGACCAGTTTTGCTAATTTATTTAGAATTTGTTTTTACTTATTATAAATAAATTTTTAGGGTTATTTTTCAAGGGGGCACTGTGCGAAGAGTTTAGCTTAGTTAAGGTTACTGTTCAGAGAACTCATTATTCTTAAAGAGAAGATTGTGAGAGGGTGTTTGAAAACACTTGCTGTATAATTCAATCGTCAAGCATGTGATTTTCATTGACATTGGATTTGCTTGATCTTAATTAAGTTGTGTAAGTGTTTAATTACATCATCTAAATTCATAACCTCTTCATCTACACAAAGTATGAGTAGCTAAATCCACAATTAGGGTTGTGGGAACCATGAAGAACTAACAAAGTAAAACCAGATAATTCAGGATTCTTGGAAAGTGTATATGCATGTATAAAATAACTCTCTTTATTTTGCACGTTTTTTGATGGTGGCCAACATTAGAACCTGCCTAATGTTACTGACTGGACCAAGGTAGTAATGAATAGGAAAATAGATTAATTAACAGGAATTGATTGATGTGTTTACGTCTAATCAACCAACCTTGGCCAAGGAGAGGTTGTACTAGGACTTATAGGTAATGGTTAATAAAGCACACTATGGAGATGGGCCAAGTCGCATAGTGAAATTCGCCTCTCACCTTTGACCAAAGGGCTTGATAAACTTAAATTACCATCCTGCATGCTATACATTAGACAAGAATTAGATTATCATGTGATACTGAGTTGGGGAATCATGGGGAACACAATACCCTAGTTGCTATACTTTATAGATCTTCATCTCATGATAGTTAGTTAGTTTATTTTTCTCATTGATTTTTTAACCCCCCCCTTAGGGAATTGAGTTGATTAACTACTCGGGTTGCTGGTTGGTGAATTTGCCTTGAGTCTACGTATTTCCTGTTGGTTTGACTCTAAACTTGTTTAGGTTCTATATTATGACAGTGCTTGCTTTATCCTCTAGAAAGGAGGTGTAACTTGGGCGACGATCATATATCAGCATACCAAGCTAGCTCCTCTACTTCTAGTGCCAGCAGTTACTCATCTAGGAATTCTTCCTTAATCTACATTTGCTTACCTATGTGAGCATCATTCTCCAAGCAAGACAGGCGATCAACAATTTAGTTTTCACACCCCTTGCGATTCTTAATCTCAATGTTAAACTCTTGGAGCAAAAGGATCCATTTGATCAGTCGGGGCTTTACATCCTTCTTGTTAAACAAGTATCTCACAGCAGCATGGTCTGTGAATACTATGACCTTGGTGCCCATAAAATAAGATCTGAACTTGTCAAATACAAAAACTAATGTCAACATCTCTTTCTCAGCAACTATATAGATGCTTTGAGCTGCATCTAGAGTCTTACTGGCATAGTAAATTGAGTGGAACACCTTTCTCTGTGCTGCCCCAACACTGCACCCACAACCATGTCACTAGCATCACATATGAGCTTGCATTGGAGCTCCTAGACCAGCTTCTTCTTCAATAAATCGAAGGCCTGCAAACACGAAGCATCAAAGGTAAAGGGTACCACTTTCTCCAGGAGAGCACACAACGACTTTGCAATCTTAGAGAAGTACTCTATGAATCTGGGATAGAACCCCTGTGTCCAAGAAAACTCCGGACTCCCTTGACCGACACTAGTGGACGCAGCTTCTCTATCACCTTAATCTTGGGTTTGTCCACCTCCAAGATGCGTTTGGACACCTTGTGCCCCAAGACAATCCCCTCCCTAACCAGAAAGTGACATTTTTCCCAGTTAAGAAAAAGGTTAGTCTCCTCACATCTTGCTAGCACTATGTCCAAATTATGCAGATATGTCTCAAAGGATTCCCCAAAGACTGTGAAATCATCCATGAACACGTCTACAAAGTCCTCCACCATGTCATGGAATTTGGCCATCATGCACCTTTGGAAAGTGGCTGGTGCATTGCACAGTCCAAAGGGCAAGCGTTTGAAAGCATAGGTTCCATATGGACAGCTGAAGGTAGTATTCTCTTAGTCCTGGGGTGCAATAGTGATTTGGTTGTATCCCAAGTACCCATCCAGGATGCAGTAATATTCTTGCTCAGCAAGCCTATCCAACATCTGATCAATGAAGGGCATCGGTTAGTGGTTTTTCTGGGTGGCATCATTTAATTTTCTGTAGTCCATGTAGATACGCCATCTTGTCATTGTTCTGGTTGGGATCAGCTCATTCTTATCATTGGTGATAACTGACATTCCCCCTTTCTTGGGGAGATACTGCACTAGACTCACCCACTTGCTTTCTGAGATGGGCAAGATGATCCCGCATCTAACCACTTGGTCACTTCTTTCCTTATTACCTCCTTCATGATTGGATTCAATATCCTCTGTAGTTAGGCCACTGGCTTGTGACCCCCCTCCATGAAAATCCCGTGCATGCACAAGGCTGGGCTAATGCCATGGTCATTTGACATTTCCTAACCCATTTCTCTCTTCCTTCTCTTTAACACTGGTATGGCAGCTTCCACTAGGCTGCAGTCAATGGAGCAGACAAGATTACAGGTAAAGTATTATTTTCACCAAGAAAAACATATCTGAGATGGGATAGGTACGACTTCAACTCAAGCCAAGGAGCTTCTTCAATTGAGGGTTTGGGTGGAGGTACCAACACCTTGTTTAATGGCTTAGCCACTTTCTTTAGCATGCTGACATTATGATTATTCAACATACTTTCTATTTCTCTTGCTCTACATCATCCACTAGCCCTTGATTCAGTAACACTCTGGCTAATGGGTTTGCGATCTCTACCTAGCTCACTGCAGCCGATGTAACTAACACTGTGATGGCTTCCAAGTCCTCATATGCAGTTAGAAGCTTCATAGCTTTGTAGACATCAAACACCTCAACCTTATTATGGGCTCTCATGGTGAGCCTCTTAGTTGCCATATCAATCAATGCCCCTTCTGTAGCTAGGAATAGGAGTCCAAGAATGAATGGGACCTCTGGGTATGGTTCAAAATATAAGATGACAAAGTCCATGAGGAAGATGAGAGATCCTACTTGGACTAAGACATCCTCAATCATACCATCTAGCCTTGTAACAGAACAAATAGCCAATTGTAAGACAATGGTAGTGGGTTTCGGGTTCCCAAGCCCCAATTTCAAGAACATGGAACTGATACTTGTGCCTAGATCACATGATGGTTACTTACACAGTGAAACTCCGAGGGTCCTTCAACTTGGTTGGCAGTTGGGATCTATTGAGAATCCTTGAGCTACATGCCTCTGTTAGTGCCACGGTTTCATCTTCAACATACTTGTTCTTGTTTGCCACAATGTCCTCCATATATTTGGCATACTTCAGGATTCCCTACAAAATATCAATAAGAGGTAAGTTAACTTGTACCTATTTTAGGAGCCTGATGAATTTCTGGAAGTAGTCATCCTCCTTCTTTTTTAGCTTCTGTGGGAATGGAAGAAGAGGTTTAGGCATTGGAGTTGCCTCATTAGTAGTTGGGCTGGGATTGCCAGCCTCATCATTTTGTGCAATGCTTGGTTCAACCCCATCTTTCTTCGTTTGAACCAACTCAGTCAATGACCTTCCACTCTTAGTGCTGACTGCATTAACCTACTTTGGGTTTGGGTCAGTAGTACTTGGAAAGCCTCCTTGAGGTCAAGAGTTCACAGTGCTGGCCAACTAACTCAACTATTTCTACAGGTTCTGGAAACCCTGCTTGTTCCTTTAAATCTCTTTCTCTTGTTATTCTATTTGGCCATAATTTGTCTCAGCACCTCACTATCAGTCATATTGTTTGGGTTAGCCTGCTTTGAAGGCTGCTGCATCTGTTGATTATAGTAAGCATTGCCACCCTTGGTTTCTACTGAGGTGACCTTTGGTTTTGCTAATTTCCACCCTAAGAGAAGTTAGGGTGATTCCTCTGATTTGGGTTGTATGAGTTCCCAAAACCTTGATATCCACCTCTGTTGGCATTTCCCACAAAGTTCACCACTTTTTGATTAGCTCCATAGAACTCAGTAATATGGTCTCCTCCCCACAAACATCGCACCAGCCATTTTGGTATTGTTGCACCATATTCACTAGGGTTGGTTGTTGACCCAACGCAAGGTTATTGAAGTGAGTAGTCATGATGTTCTACATGGCTAAAATCTGGGCCTACAGGACAGTTATAGCATCAATCTCTAACATACCCGCCTGTTTTTGAACTACTGATCGGCTGATCCTTCATTCCACTCAGGATTTCCTTATGTGATCAGATTGAGAAGCGCATACAAATTGTTGTATGTCTTCTCGAATGCCTGTCCACCTGTACCAGAATCAAGAAGAATCCTAGTTATGGGTTCCAAATCCTCAATGAAGGAATGGACCAACATCTCGTTAGCCTAACAATAATGGGGACAATTGACAAGAAGAGTTTTAAAGTTGTCTCAAGCTTGATATAAATTTTCTCCAAGCTTTTGCTTGAAGATCAAAATCTCACTCTTGAGTTTGGGTGTCTTGCTAGATGAGAAGAATCGAGTGAGCAACTTGCAAGCAAGATCATCCTAGGAAGTGATCAAGTTGGGTGGCACAATTTGTAGCCACCTTCATGCTCCCCCCAACAATGACAAAGGAAACAAGGTCATCCTCACACAGTCTCTGTTCAGTATCAACAATCTCCAAGAAATTCTGAAGATGGACCTGTGGGTCTTCATGCGATAATATAGTGAATTGTCCAGTAGATTGTAGTATCCAAACCATGTTCAGCTTGAGTTCCCATCGACCACCATACTCTGGCTTTAGAAAGCAACTAGTGACATTGGTGGTTCGTGGGATTGCCACATCCTGAACTGGCCTCAGTACCCATGGTCTAGGTGCTGGTGGTGCAGGAGGATTTGCTTCTGTCATTTCCTCTCCAATAGGATCAAGTTCTCCTTTGTTATCATCTAGATCCTCTTGTTTGGTGAGTTTAATTGGTATAGTTTGGAGCAAGATCCCTGCTCTACTCTTAAATTGATGAAAGCAAGAATTGTGGTCTTCCAGTTTAGTAGCCAACTACCTGCAAAAACAGCACGACTAAGATAAAATGTAGCGAACTCCACAAAACAAAAAAACTTAGAAAATCAACCAATTTAAAATTTAAATCCCCGGCAACAATGCCAAAAACTTGTTGCTTCCCTAGCATGCGAAAGTATTCGTGGTCTAAGCAAGTTATATAGTGGCCCTGATAAGGGAGCCGAGATATCGAACCCAAAGGATTTAAATAAAATTGGTAAACAATCCAAGCTATTACATTTAGAGTGTTTTTAGTAGAAATAGTGAAGAGATTTGTGGAAAGAAATTAAACAACTAATTAAACTACTACACTAGACTGGTTTTTTGTTAAGTATCTATTTAAGAATAATTTCGGGATTGTAACCTTAACAATGTTGTTTTAGTCTTAAAGTTGCATATATGTATGGTTCGTAACTACTGATTCACAGTGTTAAAATTACCTAAAAGGGGTTGCACGCCTCTGTCGGCCTACCGTTATTGAGTGCCTAACTACATCATTGAGCGGAGATAGATAGACCAATAAAAGTGCTTTAAAGTTATCTTCATGTATTATGAACCAAGCGAGGTGTAAGGGTAGTTATCACAAGTCTCCCTTACACGAATCAATCTAGTTTCCTAGTCAAACAAGCTCCCTATACTATTGTGTTCTATCTATTCCAACATCTCTCGAATCCAAAAGAGATAACAAGTTTACTCCCTAGTTAATTAGGCTCTGAAGTATAGATTTAAGTAATATTGGAGTAGTCAAAATAAACCCAATCATATATGTCAAAATTCAAGAACTAAAACATTGTATGTGGCCACAACCCCAGAATATGGGAGAATTAGCCACTCAAAGTGGGTTCATACATCATAAATAGGCTAAAAAGCATTAACAACCAAGAAAACAAAGGTGAAAACTAATCAAAAGAGCCCTAGAAATAGTTTTTAGTCATCTTCTCTACGTTCTTACTAAAACCAAATATGAATCTAAAGCTTAAAACAAAATATAACTAAAATTCTCGTGAATTCGATTTTTTCAAGCATCCTCAAAGTCCATCACATAGACAGACATGATTTGAGCAGGACTTTGCTTTATTTGCTGACTAGACCATTTTGCACAAGTCCGCGAGTGGACTATGCAATGTTTCTTGCTTCACGTCTTTTTTTCCTCCTTTTCAGCTAGCACAACTTTTCTCCAGGTCTGCGACGCACACTTGAGTATTTTTGCTGAGTTAACTAATATTTCTCCTTGAATTATGAGATATGTTCTTCCTCCTGATCCGGGTCTGACTCTGGAATAGCATGATCTAATTAAAATCTGCAAAAACACAACTAAATAGCGCACTTGGCCCTAGATTAGAAAAATAAATGAAATCACACTAAAAAGACCTAGACTCTATCGATTTACCCTTTAACTAGGCTCTATTTATAGGTATTTTTGGCTAGTTCGGTGTATAAATACATCTAAGATCAAACTTAACTTACCGTCCTACATGCTACACACTAGAAAAGAATTAGGTTATCCGGTGATGCAGAGTTAGGGAATCATTGAGAACACAATACCCTAGTTTCTCTCCATATTGATTTCTCTCTTGTGCTAGTTCGTTTAGTTTTATTTTTCTTTGATTATTACAAACCCTCTTGTGGGAATAAGTTGGTTGACTACTTGAATTTTAATCATTGAATTCTCTTGAGTCTACGTATTTCCTGTAGGTTCGACCCTAACCTTGGTTAGGTTCTATTTTTTGACATCACTGATTTATCCTCTAAATAGAGGTGTAACTTAGGTGACATCAAGATTTTAGTGCCGTTGCCGGGGAATATGACTAGACTTAGTTAATTCATAGTGATTTAAGTGTTAATCCTTATTTCCCCCATTTTATGTTTTGTTTTTGTTTTTGTTTTCTTTAGCGGTTACTACTCGGGGTGGCAAGAGCACCATTGATCTTCCCATACCAATTGATAATGATGATGTTCGAGAGGAGATAGTTGTGGCCAAGGATGCAGATGTAGGAGATGATCGTAGCAAGGATAGGGTGAGTGAAGCTACTGATGTGCCATAGAAGTTGAAGCCCATTCCTAGGTCTCCTCCTCCCTTCCCTCACAGAATCAAAAGGAGCGAGGAGGAAGGAAAGTTTTCTCTCATGCTTAAACAACTTTCCATCAATATCCCTCTCATTGAGGTATTGGAAAATATGCCAGGGTATGCAAAGTACATGAAGGACCTGGTTACTAAAAAGCGCACTATGAGTCAGGAGCTCTCCCAAGAGCTTCAGCATTGCATTTCTATTGCTACGATATCCTTGGTTTAGAAGCAAGAAGATCCTGATACTTTCACCATACCCTACACCATTGGAGATGTGGAGTTTACAAAGGCACTATGTGATCTAGGTGCCAGCATTAATTTGATGCCTCTTTCGGTCTTCAAGAAGCTATGATTGGAGGCCCTTACTTGGAAAAACATGTGGTTATTAATGGTGGATCGCATGTTGAAGAAGCTAGTAGGGATACTATATGATGTGTTGGTCAAAGGTGAAAGTTCATATTCCCTGCAAACTTTGTGATCCTGGATTGCAAGGTTGATTTTGAAGTCTCTATCATCTTGGAAAGGCCTTTCTTAGCCACTGGACACACTTTGGTGGACATAGAGAAGGGCCAACTCAAGTTTAGATTCGGGAAAGATGAGGTCATGTTCAACATCTATCAGCAAACAAATAATGTGAGAGTGGTGTTGCTATACAACTCAAGATTAAAGTTGATCACGGGATTTTCTCGCCTGTATTCTTTTTCCCTGTGGATATTTAATTTATGTTGAACCAGCATGTTTAGGATGTTTAGATAATGTGTAACACATAGTACTAATACCTGTAGCAGATAGCATGTTTTCTGTTTTGAGTGAAAAATGATACCTACCAAAAAATTTCATTAGTAGTTTAGATAGAAACCATGCATGTTAAGTGTGCGACAATGTTTGTTCTGATAAGTTAGGATAAATTGATATGAAAAGCATGATCTGAGAGTCTTTTGTTGATAATGTAGTCAGTGCCATGTAAGTGTGAGCTTTAAACTGCTAAATTCATGTGTTTTGTGCTAATTCAAAACTTGCCCAGTTAGACTGTAGATTAATTCGATTAGGAAAGGATTTTAGGTCATTGTTCTTAATAGTCCACTTAGCCTAAATAGCCAACCAAAATTGCAACATATCCCTTGTTCCTAATGTTTACGCCTAGCATGTACCTATTCTATGCAAACACCTGATTAACCTAGTGTTGTTAGTTGTAAAATCCTAAAATTGGCCCTAGTCCTTCCTTTAACATTGTGCACCTTAACTAAGGCAAAAAGCCTAAGTTGAGGGTGGCTACTAAAAGTGGCCTTGGTTTGAAGGATGGACATTGTGCACCTCAACTCAGGCCAAAAGCCTAAGTTGAGGGTAGTTGGTATAAAGGTGAAACACAAATATGAGGGAGAAAGTTAGTGACACTGAAGAAAATGAAAATCATATACTGGGTGCAAGAAAAACACATGATGCCTTAGTTGTGAGCTAAAAAGAAAAATAAAGTGTAAAAGCAAGGGAAAAAGCTGAAAAATAAAAAGAAAGCTCCCAGAAAGCTTGAAGTAGGATAGAGGGAGAATGAGCTTAAAATAACAGAGTTGGTAAGGCGAAAGTGCAGAAAATCGCAGTGTCAAGGAGGGCCTTTAGTCACTATGTTCCCAAAATGCCAAGACTGTACATGAAAACATCATCGAGTTTCAGATATGGGTCTTCATTTTATGGGGGTACTTGCATTGCATTGTTAGCACTAGATTTATTCAGTGATTGTAGATTGTTGATAGTACGTCATTTTCCATAGTTGTGTTGTCACATGCACTAACCTGTATTGGTTTGTTGGTTATCTGATTCTGTTTTGAAAATGTGGTGTGGGTACCTAAGTTTGAGATTGATGTGATATATGCAATTAGGTTGAGGTATGTTGTGTTACTGTATTATCTATGTAGATTGAGTCTGACGCTTGAGAACAAGCAACAATTTTAAGTTGAGGGTGTTGATGTGTTGTCAAAATACAACACTTTTGATACTTAAAACTTGGAATTTTATGTGTTCTCAATGTGATGTTAGTTGGTTTTATGTGTTTTTGTGTTATGTATGCAGGATTCCAGGTTTGACTTGATTTTGGGAAGAAATACAGAAGTTAGTAATTTTTTTATGTTGTACGAGACCCTTTACTGGTTGTAGATCATTCTACGGGTTGTGAAGTGGGTTTCGTGGACAATTCCAGTGAGGGGATGATTTTATTAAGTTTTTTTTTACAAACATGCAGAGGGGTCGTGGAATGATATACGAGTTGTAGACCATGATTTGTGCCCTAAGGATTAGAGATTGGGACTTTCTGAAGATTCATCAGACGAAACCCCCCTTACGGGTCGTAAACTACTTTACGAGTCGTAAAGGGGTGTCGTAAACTTGAAGTCTAAATTTCCAGCAACATTGTACGAGACCCTGATTATGGGTCGTGAAATGCAATATGGCCCGTAAATCCCTTTCGTATGGCGTGTCAACCAGTTATCCTATTATGTTTAGGACTTCTATTTTACTTATTATAAATAGATATTTTAGGTTATTTTTCATAAAGTTTTCGCATAGTACTCAGAGAACTAAGTAATTAGAGAGAGAAAATAGTGAGATTACATTGGAAAGATTTTGAGAACACTTGTACATTAATTTCATCTTTAATCTTGTGATTCTCTTGGAAGTTTGTTTGCTTGTTCTTAATTCAATTGTGCAAGTGTTCAATTATGTTCTTCCAATTTATAATTCTTGCATCTACACAAAGCATGACTATCTAAATCCACAACTAGGGTTGTGGGAACCATGAAGAACTAACAAGGTAAAATTAGATAATTCATAATTCGTGGAAAGTGTGCATGCATGTAGTAATTAACTCTCTTTGTTTTGAATTTTTGCTGATGGTGGCCAAAATTTTAGAACCCACCTAGTGTTACTGACCGGACCAAGGTAGTAATCGATAGGAAAAGAGATTAATTAATAGGATTCGATTAATGTGCTCTCGTCTAATCAACCAAATTGGGCCAAGGGGAGGTTGTATTGGGACTAATAAGTAAGGGTTAGTAATGCACGCTATGGAGATAGGCCAAGTCACATAGTGAAATTCACCTCGCCTTTGACCAAAGGGCTTGGTGAACTTAACTAACTGTCCTGCTTGCTACACACTAGAAAAGAATTAGGTTATCCGGTGATACTAAGTTAGAGAATCATGGGGAATGTAATACCCTAGTTTCTCTCCATATTAATTTCTCTCTAGTGCTAGTTGGTTTAGTTTTTTTTTTTTTTGGTTATTACCAAACCCCTCCCTTTGGGGAAGTAAGTTGGTTAACTACTCGAATTGCAATCATTGAATTCTCTTGAGTCTACGTATTCCCTGTAGGTTCGACCCTAACCTTGGTTAGGTTCTATTTCTTCACAACGATCGTTTTATCCTCTAAAAGGAGGTGTAACTTGGGCGACATCAATCATGTATATCTCGTCCTCATTCTATTGATATCTATAGATATTGCTATTATGTACAATATTCATTGATGCATCACATGCTGACATACTTAGTACATTACAACGTACTAACGCATGCTCTTACCTACATGATATCACCTTGTAGGAACAGACGATGTTATCACTCCTCACTTTTGTGGCTAGCTTTTGGTATTTCTTTTGAAGATTGGCGAGCTCCCATACTTCGGGACAAGCCCTTATGTTTCTTGCTTATGTTGATGTTCTAAGACTTTTGTATTTTCTAATCTTGAGGGTAATCTAGTAAATCTATGTTATAGTCACCGTCATGATTTATGATATAGAAGCATGTATTGGACGAAAGATGTTATAAATCCCCCTAAAGGGAAAACGTTTGACTCTTGTGGTGCAATGTTCTGCTTGCTTACTCTTATGATTTCTTATTTAACTTATGTATGCTTATGATATGAACAAGAGACTTGGATGGGGCACCTTTGGATGTCACATTCTTCATGTCATGACTAGGCCCTAGGTTTGGATTATGACAAACTTGGTTCAGAGCACAATGTTTGATAGCATCCTTGGGAGTTCAACATGCCACGTCTAGTAGAGTCCTATTCATAGGTATGTAGCACGCCACATCCATGCATAGGAGGCTATGAGACGTTTAGCAAATTTTTACTTTTTTATGATCTATTTTGTACCTTTAAGACTCTTTCGCTCTAATGCTTGTTCTTTAAGACTCGTTGGATGGGGCGCCTTCGGGTATCACATTTGTCGTGTCATAACTAGGCCCTAGGTTTGGATCGTGACAAACTTGGTATTAAAGCACAAGGTTTGAAAAAGCATCCTAGGGAGTTCAACATGCCACGTCTAGTAGAGTCTTATTCATAGGTGTGGAGTGCCCTACATCCATGAATAGGAGGATATGAAATGTTTAGCAAATCTTTACTTTTTTGTGATCTATGTCATGCCTTTAAGATTCTTTCTTGCTTGTTCATTGAAATTTTTAGAGAATGGATCCATTAAGGGAGTTGCCCAACTTTGGTTTACATAGTGGAAATTCGAAAGGAGTGATGAGAAAGGGCCTATTGGTTGGGAGGTCTTCAAGGCCTCTTTCTTGACCTTTTCTTTCCTCTTGACCTATTGATTTTATGAATCTAAAACAAGGTTTATGAGTGTGAGGGAGCATACCCTCAAGTTCACAAAGTTGTCTAAGTCTGTTCCTTCGCTAGTAGCCGATCTTAGAGCCCGTATGAACAATTTTATTTTGGGTGTGTCAGATTTGGTGAAGATGGAATGTAAAATGGCAATGTTTTTTAATGATATTTCTTAACTCATAAATCATGTCGAACAAATAGAGAGTGAGAATCTCTAAAGGATGAAGATGAGGAAGTCTAAGAGGGCTTGATTTGATGGTGGTTTTTCTCATGCTAAAATTAGTGGTAGCCATTTCCAACAAGGCCAAGGGTCATCTAAAGGTGCAAACCAAGGGTTTAAGGTGTCTACTCCTAAGGTAAATGGTGATGTAGGGTGTTATCCTTCCTCCTAGGTGTCCTAAGTGTGGGAGGAACCATGGAGCTGATTGCTTGAGAGGTACAAATGCTTGCATTGGTTGTAGGAAGATGGGGAACAAGGTCTTTTAGTGTCCTAATGTTGCTGAATTGAATAAGGGAGGTCTCAAGGTCTAGTGGCTCAAAAAGGGAAAATTCCACAAGCTTCCTAAGCTCAAGGAGGTGGACCCCATGGCAACCGATTCTATGCTCTTCATGCTAGGCAAGAAGTTGAGGAGTCTCCTAACGTTGTCATGGGTACGTTACGGGTCTTTAATTTTTATGCATATGCTTTACTGGACCCCGATACTAATGTGTCTTTTGTTATTCCTTATCTTTCCATAATGTATGATGTATCTCCTGAAATCTTGAAAGAGTCATATTTGGTCTATACTCCAGTTGGTGAGTCAGTTCTAGCCAAGAAAGTCTACAGAAATTATCTCATGGTCTTGCATAAATTCTTTCCTGTGATCATTTTGAACTTAATATGGACAATTTTGATGCTATTCTTGGTATGGATTGGTTGCATGCATCATATGCATCTCTTGATTGTAAAACCCATAGGGACAAATTTCAAGTTCCGAATGAGCTCATTCTTGAATGGAAGGGAACCAATTCAGTGTTAAGGGCAAGTTCATCTCCTATATAGAGGCTAGGAAAATAATTTCTAAGGGATGCATATATTTTGTAGTCCGAATTAGAGATGTTGACTCTGAAGTTCCTACTATTGATTCGATTCCAACAATTAATGAATTTCTCAATGTCATTCTCGATGAGTTGCCCGATATTCCAACCAAAAGGAAAATTGACTTTTGCATTTATCTTCTACCTGATACTCAACTATTTCTATACCTCCACATCAAATGGCCCCAACAGAGTTGAAGGAATTGAAGGAACAATTGAGAGATTTTCTTGAAAAAAGGTTTATAAGGCCTAGTGTGACTCCATGGGGTGCTCTTGTATTATTTTTAAGAAAGAAGGACGATTCACTTTGGATGTGTGTGGACTATCGGCATTGAATAAGGTGAATATTAAAAACAAGTATCCATTTCTAAGGATTGATGACTTATTCGATCAATTATAAGGTGCCAGATATTTCTTAAAAATTGATCTTCAGCCCGGGTATCACCAATTAACGGTGAAAGAGAGTGAAATTCCTAAGACAATATTTCAAACAAGGCATGAACATTATGAGTTCTTGGTTATGTCATTCGGGTTGACAAATGCTCCCACTATCTTTATGGATTTGATTAACTGAATTTTCAAGCCTTATCTAGATATGTTTGTGGTGGTATTCATTGACGAGATATTGATTTACTCTCGGAGTGAAGAGGAGCACATAGGTCACTTGAGAATTGTGTTGCAAACCTTGAGAGATAAGCAATTATTTGCCAAATTTAGCAAGTGTGAGTTTTGGTTGAGGAAGGTGGCATTCTTTGGTCATATTGTATCTGCTGATGGTATTATGGTAGATCCAAAAAAACTGAGGTGGCGAAGAATTGGTCTAGACCATTGTTTCCATCAGATATTAGGGGTTTATTGGGTTTGGCTAGATATTATCAGAGATTTGTTGAAGGATTCTCCTCTATTCGCCACCTTTGGCTAGATTGACCTAAAAGAAAGTGAAATTTTAATGGTCAGATGAGTGTTAGAAAAGTTTTCAAACATTAAAAGATCGTTTTACACTACCAAAAACATGCATTTTGGCCACGCGTAAAACAGTAGGTAAATGGTACAAAAACTATGGCTAATACACCTTTGCTACGATCACTTGGCCACAGTCGGTATTGTGCTCAAAACGGGCGTCATGAGTAACTTAGCCACGTTTTTAGCTCTCGTGGTAACTTTTTAGTAGCCACGGTTTATCTAAGGTATATACACGGTTAAGTCGGTGCTAAATTTTACTATTTAAAAATAGATTATATTTGTGAATTTTAATTGGCCACACAAAATCGTGGCTAATATAGTTTAGATACCCTGTACATTTTAAAATTTAGGTTTTTAAAATTGGCCATGGTTGAACTGTGGCAAATGGTTTCTTTTTTTTTTTAAACAAGATGCAGCTAATTCCCTGCAATTTCTACTAGTACATTAAATCCACAAATCATTACTACAATGGTATATGCATCATGTATGTGCACAAAAATATAAATTTCATTACACATAAAGCACAAGCTATTTCATCATAAAGCCCAAGCTAAGTAATGTTGTTAGTGTAATTAAAATACAAATGTTAAAGCAGCAACACAGAAACACTACTAGTGTATTCAAAATACAAAGTGTTGAAGCAGCAACACATAAACACTGCTAGTGTAATCAAAATACAAAAAGTTGGAGCAACACCATATACACACATATATGTGTGTGTATATATGTGTAAATATATATATGTGTGTATATATGTATGTGTATATATATGTATATGTATATATGTGTGTGTGTATATAAACTAAGAAGAATCTAAGTTGAAAGTAGGCGACTCTCTACCAAATTTAGCTTTTAAAAGCCTATGAAAAGTTGCCAAGTGAGTCTCATTTTGCACAAGTCGTTTCTTGGTCTCTTCAAGCTTCTCTTTTTATCCTCAAGCTGTTTCTTCGTCTCTTCATATCCAGTCAGCTTCTCTTTCAAGGTTTTTACATGTTTCTCTAGGTCTTCCAAACATTGATGAGACATGCTGCTGGAACTATCAATATTTGCAGGACTAATTGAATGTCTAGGCATCCCAAAAGCAGCTGAAGGGCAAATTCAACCACCTACACCACACACACAACCAGAATGTTCAACTCCATACACTTTTCCAATGGCGTCATTAGGATGAGCCAATATTTGTAATGGAACATCTAAAGTGGCAGCACGTTCTTGATCTTCAGGTAGATGCTCTGATATTTTATCCTACAAATAAAATAGAAGACATGAGATATTCTCATACCAACGTTGCCAATAATTCATTGTTAATAAACTTAATAACAAACATTGAATAACTAAAGCACCTGTTGTCAAGAGTAGGTTAGTTTTAGTTAGTTGTTCATTAGCTGTAAAAGATATGTCATGAATACGTAACTGTAAAAGATATCTATGCAGACAATGAACATTAACGAAAGCACCTGTTGTCATATCGTTGAGATGGAAACAACAAGACTACTATCCTAACTATAAAAGATATGACATGAATACCTATGTAGACAATGTCAATCGGAAATAATGTGAAGCTCATGCTTCTAAAGAAGATAAGAGTTCCAGTTCATCTGCAAAAACTTGTACAATTCTAAGCTCATGTGTATTGTTCAGATAAAATTACCCAATTTTTTTTCAAAATAAATCACAACCCTGATATAATCCAAACCCCATCCAACTAAATTAACTGAACTCCCTAAATTGCAACATGAGTTGCAGAAACAAGGCATAGAAGGACCAGATGACAGTCCAATGCTGAACAACACAACATGTAATTTTCCATATCAAGCCCCATGATCTCACTAAATTAACCTCCAATTTATCTTCCAAAAGGTGAATCATCTTTACCTTTTAGACTAGAATCACTTTCTTGTTTAATTTTATTTTATTCTTTACAGTTGTCTAATTGGAAAGAATAATGGACGACACAATGCCCATGAGGACATCTGAAGATAAACATGTTTAGTATCATGCCTGTCTAAAGTCTTTTTCTGGACCATCATATGGTGCATCTCGTTTCAAGGCTAAAGTGCGCCTTTTGCCAACACTAAGATTAACAATCACTTTTTGTGTCAAACCAGATCAAAGAAGACATCATTGTTTTCTAATAAAAAAATTAAAGAACAAGATCAGAATAAAACTTCTTTTGGGAGTATCCCAAGATATAAAACAAACTTAGAAGCACTTAATCCATTTCTAAGCCAATGTAATATGATCATTTATATAAGCACAAAATAATCAAAGCCATGATACCTATGCAAAAGAAAAGAAGTTAGGAGAGTATTCAACTGGAAAGGATAAACTTTTTGTTCATTCTATCAGTAAGTGCTATTAAAATAAAACAAAAACATAGAATATATAAATAATCTAGAAAATCATCATAGTAATTGTAAAATCTCAGTAAATCTTTAACCTCCAAGCATTTGAGCCTCTCTAACTACATGGAGGGCAAGTGTTGTCTTTCCAGATGCTTCTTGTCCATAAATTTCAACAATTCTTCCCTTTAGAGTACTCATGATTATTAACCTCCAATTTCCAAACACAACCAAACCATAATCACAACTCCAACCAACAATTTTGCAGAAGTCATATCAGCAAGTTTCTAAGGGTACAACAACCACATAATCAGTGTAATCCCAAATATGGGATCTAGAAAGGATGAGATACACATAACTTAAGAAGAGTGAATGAAGTACATTTAGAACAGAACAGAAGATATCATTTCTATACAAAGACAATCACAAAAATAGACAACTATTTGAATCTTACAGCTAATATCTTCCCTTGTTCATTGACATAATTGCCATTCTCTTTCAGTAAAGTTGACAGAACAATTTCACTTCGGCACACAGGCCTTCCCAATTTTTGCTCCTATATCATTAATCAAGCATAGATAAAAATATCTTTATTGTCTAAATACCATTTCTAATTTCCCAGGCATCTAACAATCTTTTCCACACTCAACCAAATTCCCATTTTACCAAACATAGTTCAACATTGCTTCGAGACTCAGGCTTTTGATGCACTTAATACTTGATCTTAATTAAAACTCTCAAAAAGTAATAACTTTCCTACATATATCTCACTAGAATAGTAATAAGCATTTTCCTAGCACCTTCAAGTGACATACTAGAAGGAGCAGTGCTTTTAATAGTGACCAACAACCCTGATGGCTACTTCAAGCTTTGGTTTCTTCCCATTCCTTATCAAATCAAACCAAAAGAAAGATCAAAGTCTCTGGTCACAATTTCAATTATTGATGCATAGAAATTACAAGATGAACTACACTAGATATCACTCCACTTAATAATAAGGCACAAAGATAGAGCAAATTCAAGTCTACAATGACTTTATGGAGAAGGAAAGAAGATGAACTAAAAACTGTTACTAGGAAAAGCCTGGAACACACCAGAATGTTATATCAGACAAACAAGGTACTCATTAATAAATCATAAAGAAGTAAAAAGTAAAATCAACTCAACAAGAAATCGGACAAGCTAAGCATGCATACACAGAAATCAGCACAACTAAGAAAGGAAACTACCACATAATTGAATCTGTAAAGGAAGACCAATTACATATTATGCTAAAAACAAGGGTAAATCATAACATAAATTATTGAAATAATAGAGACTGCCTGCTAAACCAAATCTATCAAACTAGTGATAACTATGAAGACATGACTTTAGCAAACAAGTATATCTAACATAGCTACACTTTCCAGTACATGTTGAAATATCAAGCCCTTGATTGAATTTGATTTTTCCAAAAAAGAGAAGGGGAGCAAATATAAACATGGCATCTCAAGCTTCATTCTTCAGAAGTCACTCGACATGTGTTTGTCAAGTAAAATATCATCAACCAATCAAAATAACAATTAAGGTATGCCATGTTTAAGTGGTCTATTTCCTACAATAAGGCAACACAACAAAAGGGTGTACAGAAAATGAAAACACTTCATCTTATCCTTTTTATAATACGAACAAAAGCAATACAATCATTAGAATCCACGTTTGCGGAAGGATTAGCAAGTATCTCTTTCTTACTTTTGTTAGGATAGAAGCGCTCACATCTTAACTTATATTTATAGGCCCTCCATCTTTCGCGTAAAGAAAGCATCACCAATTTAATTCCAACAACATAATCAAATTCAAAGTTTTCCTTCAAATGTATTTATATTCATAAATTCAATATATAATGAAAAACGTTATATTAGTTGAACTTGAACAAATCTATCTAGTTACCTCAATAATTTGCCATTGAAGGCGAGTTTTTGCCTTTGGCATTCTATCCCATCTCACAAGTGATATAGGACAAAATACCAAATTTTGAGAAAGTTTTCCAAGAAATCTCACAAGCAAGTTTGAACCATTATGACTTCCTTGTCCATCCCCGTTGAGTTCTACCATAATTTTTGTTCTTTTTTTCAAGTTCCAAATTCAATCTGGCGGGGTATCTTAGTATCTCAATTGGTTGACTATCTGAACTCCCACCTTGTTGGTAAAAGTTCGATTCTCTACATTGTAATTCCCCTCCCCATTTCTCCTTCTCCTACCCCCAAT
This sequence comes from Solanum rostratum, assembly GCA_029948455.1. Classification (NCBI taxonomy): domain Eukaryota; kingdom Viridiplantae; phylum Streptophyta; class Magnoliopsida; order Solanales; family Solanaceae; genus Solanum; species Solanum rostratum. Next base: position 35,351,749 of record CM057045.1, read on the forward strand.
TTTAAAAAAAATATTCAATCTGGTTATATCTTTTGAGTTGTAACTTCTCCGGTCAAAATATCTATCATTATAACAAGCAAACAATATTAATCAGAAGTAATAATAATAAAAATTGAGAAGTTTGAAAAAAAGAGGAAATTACTTCTGACCTTTAACCTTGACAACTAAGGGCTCCTCTTTCTCTTTTGTTTTGGATATATCAGAGCTTGAAAATGAATTTAAATTGTTACTAGTGACTGCAGAAGTTATTTTGCTTTCATTTTCACCATCATCAAGTTGAGAGGATTCGTCAGTTTATCGTCCTTGTAAGCTTGCTAGCAGTTCTTGTGCTGATTTTTTGTGTTTTTCTTCATTTGGAACTTATCTTATAGAGATTACTTTTAAAAAATAAAAATATAAGTTACTTGCAATCCTGTCCCATCCCTCTGCCTATTATTTTGCATACATATACGAACAAAAAGCTTTCTCATAATTCACAAAACTATGTGATTCATTAAAATATAAGTTCCAAATCACTAGCAAAAAAGACACACAACCAACCATATAATAGAATAAGTAGATAAATAAACTGTTGATGCAAAACAAGACAAATAGAATAGATACTTAGTTGTAATTTTTCAATTCAAAACAGAAAAATTAAACTAATCTCGCATTCCTTATCCATCCCAATCACTTTCATCATCATCATCATCTCCATCGCTTTGACCATCGTCATCATCTCTATCATTGTTACTTTCATGATCATCATCAGTGGAATCATCTTGTTCTTGTTCCACACGATCATCTTGGACTAAGGATAAGTTGTCAATATTTTTCAAATGTTAATTAGGAAAAGGTATGTTCTCTATTGACGAATCCTCTAAATCTAAACAATCCACATCTCCCTCATCATCTAAGAGTTTTTTCTATTTACATGGAAAGACTCCTTTGATCTTCTTTATAAGGCTAAGAAAATTAAAAGGGATCAGACAGGGGGAATTTCCTATCACCTATCTGGATTGCCCAGTATTTTATGGTAGGAAAAGAACCATCTATTTTGAGGATATAGTAAGGAAGGTCTCAAGAAGAATTCTTGCCCGGGCAGAATAGATTCTTATCTTTGGGGGTAGATTAATTTTGATAAAGCATGTGTAATAGTCTATGCCTATCTACTTGCTTTCAGTTATAAGTCCTACCAAAGGAGTCTTTAGGATACTAAAGCAAATGTTTGCTAGATTCTTTTGGGGAAGTTCAGTCTCTGAAAAGAGAAGACACTTGGCTGCCTGGGAGACTATGTGTTTGCCCATTGAAGAAGGGGGTTTAGATTTGATATCTCTATCAGATGTGAACAAAGCAATGATGGCCAAGTTGTGGTGGAAGTTTAGGACTGATATTGGCACTTTGTGGGGTATGTATATGGGTAACAAACATTGTAAGAAATATCACCCTATTTTTGCACTAAGTATAGGTGCATCTCATGTGTGGAGAAGTATGGTACAAATTAGGGATGAAGTTGAAACATTTATCTAGTGGCAGATTAAAGCTGGCAATTCCAGCTTTTGGTATGATGATTGGACCAATTTTGGTGCCTTATATTTTGCTGAAGGGGATGCAGCTACAGAGGAAGAGGTGGAAGTCAAAATGCTTATTGAAGGTGGGTCCTGGAAAAGCTCTACAATGAAGGAGATGGTCTTAGAGGATATGGTTGCATATATCTTAGATGAGATCAAGCCTTATACAACAAATTTAAATGATAGAGCATGGTGGACTGCTAGTACCAGTAGGATTTTTTCAGTGAAAACTGCATATCATGTCTTGAGGAAAAAGAGAGACAAAGTAGATTGGTACATAATGGTATGGGTGGGGAAACATCCTCACAAGATCTCTTTTTTATTATGGAGAGTTCTAAAGAGGAGGGTCCCCACAGATGATATTTTGAAATGGATGAATATACCTAAGGTGCTGGTGTTATGAGAAGGGTACGGAGGAAACCTTGGGTCATCTTTTTCTAATAGCCCCCATAGCCCAAAAGCTATGGAGAAAATTTGTTATATGTGCAGGTTTCAGATTGGAGGGCTCACAAATAACAAGTGTTATCATGGAATAGTGGAATTTTGCTGAAAATCTAAGAGGTAGAAAGATCCTATATGTTATTCCAACAATTATCTTATGGGAATTGTGAAAGGGGAGAAACTCTAAGAGACATGGCAAAGACATCTCATATGCTAGATTATATCATAACAGTTTCAAAACAGTTCAACATCTCATGAAGGCAACATATCTAGAGCTAAGAATGCCACATATTGAGTGGGATGTTTTGAACTATTACAAAGGTATAGGCCTAAACTAACCTATAAGCTAGTAAAGTGGGAATGTCCTGAGGCTGGGTGGATAAAATGTAATACAGATGGGTCTAGCAAGGGTAATCCTAGTCTAAGCTCTTATGGTTTTTGTATCAAAAATTGGGTTGGGGATGTGATTTATGTTGAATCTGGAAATATAGGAGTGTCTACTTGTATGGTTGCAGAAGCTACTGCAGTCTGGAAAGCCCTTAATTGTTGCAAATTACAGGGCTTTCAGAATGTCAATTTGGAGATGGACTAACTATACCTTAGCAAGATACTACTGAAAGTATGGAAGGTTCCATGGAATATTACCCATATCATAGAAGACATCCAGAGGATCATGTTGAAACTAAATGTTCATATGTAGCATGTCTATAGGGAGGCAAATCAGCTATTTGATTACGTGGCTAACATGGCAATTAACACAACAAGCATTCAACAATTCTGGTCATTTAACCAACTACCTAGCCTAGCCAGAAGGTTAGTAAATTCATACAAACAACAAATTCCATATTTGAGGATAAAGCCAGGAAGGGTACAACATGCAGGCAAGAGATATACACGTGTATAGTGCAGTTAAGAATTAACATGCACAAAAGGCTTAATTACAAATATTAAATACTAAGCATAGGAATCCGAGAAATGGTGCATGCAAAATTAGGCGTTCCAGGTCAACAGTTCTCTGGTCATCCTTCCCCCAAGACCTGGGCATTTCAAAAATGTAGTTAGAGATTGTGAGTAGAAGGGGTCTTGATCCTAGAGAAATAGAGAGAAACTTACAAGATCAAAACCTCATGGCCATTCACAGTAGCAGCTATCCACCAGAAAGGATCTCTGTCAGGTAGAAAAAGGGGATCTTAGCTCGAAAAGGAGAGGAGAAAATTGTTAGTTGTGCATACAACGATATCTTGCCAAGAACAGATATAAAGGAGGGTGAAAGGATGATGCAACTCACTAGTGCATCTGAAAATTCACGCAGACAGGGAGAGGAAGAGTCTAGAAAAGCCTATATGGTTTCCTTTTGTGTATTTTATTATTTTGCCGAAACCCATTTTAGGATATATGTTTTAAAGCCTCTTTTGGGCCCAGTTCTTACTTGAATATTAATAAAATCGGGTCAGTGGCCCAATTTTATAAATATATATATATGTGTGTGTGTATATATGTGTGTGTGTGTGTGTTTCTCGGCTTCATATGACAAACACAACACCAGTCTTTATCAACTGGATCATCAAAATATAGTACACCATTCTAGCATCAGATGTAAGTATAAATGGTTCATTTGTTTCGTCTACACGAGTGTGTATAAAACTAGAAAAGTTTACACTCGTTATTCCAAATTGATCTATCTTGATTCCTTTGTTAAGTGTAGTGTCTACCCAAAGACATTTGAGTAACACAACCTTTTAACTTTCCATAGTAAATTAACTCTATAATATCAATCAATTTACCATATTACATGTCATTACTTGATTATTCAATAGATTCTCTACCATCGGAAAATCTTCTAGTAACAGCAGAAATAACAAAACCACTTTTTTGTGCTTGCAATCCTTGCTCCTTCCACGTAGTAGGAAACTTAAATCCATGAATGTTATACTCCTTGAATCTCCTCACAATATTATTTGGTCCATAGTCAAGCAATTCAATTACTAGAGTGATCTCCACATCATTCTGACTTGCAACCTTTGTTATAAAAATATATTACTGCAATTATATATAAATTATAAGATTTTGAGTATAAAAGGAATAAAATATTTGATATCTTACATATTCCTTGAACCATTGGTGAAAATGTTTGTGCACATATTCTTACACCAATTTTGAAGAGTTTTTTTTTGCCACTATGCATCCTAGTGACCTCAATTCTAAATTTTCTGAATGTAATTATAAATTATTTATTAAGGTATAAAATACTTTAGAATAAGAAAATAAAAAATATGAAAAATTATATAACTTACTCTTGAAATGCATCAACTATTTCACATTAGTTAATATATATCGGTGAGCTTGTATGATTTTCAAGGAAGATATGGATAGAGTCTTAATAGCACTAATAGGTTTCCCTGATGCAGGAAACAATTTAGCCAAAATAGCAAATTCACTGTTAGCTTCTTCGTTCTCATCATCATTATGCCTTCATCGATTAAACCTTGTTTCAATATCATCATCCTGACAATATCTAGAATAATTAACAAGGTTTTCCTCTGCAAGACAACCTTCAGTTATACAAGCTTCAGCGACGGAATTGTTACAAACATAAGATTTACAATGACCCATTTTCTTAACAAAATATTAAAATAAATTATAAGATTAGATAAAAAATAAAATAAATAGACTTAATAAGCAAACAATATACCTTTCAACATTGTACATCCAATGACCTTGTACAGGACCAGCAAGAATTGCTTCCTCTCCAATATGAATGACCAGGTGAAACATAGTAATGAAAAGAGATGGAGGAAATATTGCTTCCATATTAGCATGATTCAGCCAAATTCGTTGCTGAAGATTCTAAACATGTTTAACATCCAAAACCTTGCTTCATATTTCTCTAAAGTAGTTACATAACTCAATCAACACTGAACTAACTTCTTTAGGTAGAAATCTTCTACAATCAATTGGCAAAAGATGTTCCATCAAGATGTGGGAATCATGACTCTTTAAATTAGAGATCTTTCATTTCTTAAGATCAACACGTCTAGAAATGTTTGATGCATAATTATCTGGAGACACCACATTATTTAAAACTTATAGAAAGATATCTTTCTCATCTTTTTTCATGGTAAAGCATGCTGGAGGAAACTTAGAAGAATTAGGATATGGATGAAGCTTTTCTCTGATTCCCATCACTTGCAAGTCTTTACAAGCTTGCAAATTGTCTTTTGATCTCTTTTTATCACCAATTATAGTAAACAAAATGTTATCACAAACATTCTTTTCTATATGCATCAAGTCAAGACAATGACGAATAAGATGATTGTTCCAATAAGGTAATACCAGAAGATGCTCTTCTTCTTATATTATTTTGGAGCAACCTTACTTGTATCATCATCAAGAGGACTTTTCCGACTCTCCTTAATTTGTCTTAACAAAGGTTGAACCCGATGGACGAATAGGTGTAGATCTATGCTCCTCAAAACTATCGAAAGCCTCTTTGTTGTATCTATATTTATCATCATGAGGCAAAAATCAACGATGTCCCATAAAGCAATTTTTCCTACCAATTTTTAGCCTCATAGACTGTGCATCAAAATTACATGATGGACAAGCAAGTAGTGTATGTGTATTCCACCCAGACAAGTTGTCAAGACCTGGAAAATCACTTATGGCCTACATCATTGTAGCATGCAACTGAAACATTTCCATAGTTGAGGAACATAAGCGTTTATGTTGTTTTAACTCAGCAACTAAAGGTTTTAAGTAAATGTCAATGCTATTTCCAGGCATTTTATGACCAGGAATTATCATTGACATGACAAGAGAAGTTTGTTTCATAAAACACCATGGAGGATAGCTATAAATATATAACATCATAGGCCCATGCTAACACTAGAACTTAGATTTCCAAATGGATTGAACCCATCTATAGCAAAAGAAAGTCACACATTACGAGTCTCTGAAGCAAAGTCTGGATAGATAGAATCAAAATGTTTCCAAACTTTGCCATCTCTAGGATACCTTAGTAACCCATCTAGATTAGTTTTATAGCATGTCATTTCAAGAGTTATGCAGTTTTAGAGCACATATATAGCCTTTTAAATCTAGGTATAAGTGGAAAGTACCGCAACACTTTCGTTGGTTTTGGTTTCTTTTTTATGTTGATAATCAATTATAGCATTTGTACCAACATCATTTTCATGTGATATATACCTAGAAGTATTGCAAATCTTGAATTTATCTCTATTCTCATCCTCTGATGATCCCCAATATAACATACATTGGTTTAGACATGCATCAATCTTATTGTAGCTCAAACCTAACTTTTTTATCATCTTTTTTTTACTCATAAAATCATGATGGTAGTTTGGCATGGGGAAAAGCATCCTATAAAAGGTCAAGAATCATGGAAAATGTTTTATCTGTTGCACCACATAAGATCTTAATATGATAAAAATGAATAATGAACGACAGTTTACTAAATTTTGTACAACCATCATAAAGCTTTTGATTCTCGTCCTCCAACAGCTTCTTAACTTTCTCTCTCTTCTTCACTCTTACATTCAGTACTTCTAGGATTATCATTATTTGGTAGATATGATGGACCAGAATCTTGAAATTCATTATTATCAAAGACACCAAAAACATCATTCAACATATCATACATAGGATATTGTCTAGCCGACTCATTTTGCACATGGGATATTGATCCTACATTGGATTGAGTAGGCTTTTCACAATGCATATGCCAATATATGTACTTTTCTGAAAATCTCCTTTGAAGAAAATGACTAAACACTTCAGCTCTTTGCACATAACAAAAATCTACATATAATACAAGGACATAAATTTTTTCCATTAATAGATGCATTTGAAAATGCAAATTCCAGAAATTGAACTACACCATCCGAGAATTCTTTTGATCTAATTGGACTCCCAATCCAACTCTTGTCAATCCTGATGAAATGGAGTTGTTTTAGATATGATCAAACAAACAAATAGTACTAAATTCTTTGTAAACTTAAATGAAAAACTTTTTAGAGAAAAGAGCTAAAAATGAGCTTGAATCTCATAATCTATCATACAAATTTCTAGACATGAAAACATGAACATATTATAAGTAAATGAAAAAAATAATTGAGTGAATTCAGTTGATTTGATTATAAAATTATTTGCCGATGCTATTTAAATATCAGAATGCACATGCTCTAATAGCCAACATTAAGCTTCAGATTATATTTTGTTTTCTTATACCCTTTGATCATGTGCACTTCATTAGATATATCTGTAACTGCAAGCTTTAAATAGTCTAGTTATGTTAGATGGAAAATGCAAATTCTGGCTCAGTTATTACTAACTACTCTTAGTGACACTATAAATTCAGTCACAATTATACACTTATTTATTAAACAGTTAATTAGCTAAGGTCAAATCTCCTTGTGTGACAAACAGATTATAAGTTTTCTCTTCTGCTAACTATTGTCTCTAATTTTATAAACATCTACATTTATAAAATACCTTTCAAATGTGAAAGTGGAAAATTAGTTCTTGCAATTATGATAACTCCAGAGTCAATGGTGGCTAGCAACTGAGCAGGGGCTAGATCGAACTCCTACCCTGAGTCGTTGACACAACCTAATCCATAGAAGAAATAAAATTTAATTAAGAAAGGAATGTAAAAGCTCATAAATTGATATTAGAGCTTTGTGAATTGTGAAAGCATATAAGATGAAAGTAATTTTGCACAAACAAAAACTCTAAAAAATATATCAAATTCTGAACAACTATAGATTCAAGCTAAAAACCAAAAACACTCTGCTCTTTTCTCCTGCTCATCTTTCTCACATAGCTATTGTTCTTCGAATGTTTCTTGAACCTAAAACGCTATATCATACCTCTTGAATCTACTCAAGACCATAAAGGAGTTGGGAACAATGATACGGGACCAAATACTTGTGGAATACCTAAAACACTCTGCTCCTATTTCTTAACTACTCCTATTTCTTCACTATTATCCTCACATAGCTAAAAATCTAAAAGACACTACTCTTATTTCTTAATTGTCAAAGATCTTTTTATCCCTACAATCAAATTAATTGAACATTTTTATACTAAAAATGAAAAATCGTAAAGAAATGATAACAAAATTGAAATCTGATGGTATACCAGTTTCATGTTCTCAAAGCTAAACACAAGTTCATTCATACTTAGAATAATGACCCTTAAGCATCTACTCACTTCTATCTCTTGAAATCCCAAAATAAAAAAGCTTGATTTTGCCAAAATACTTAATACCCAGATGCAATGTAGTAAGAAAAACACAAAAAATCCTCTCTGTGATACTTTTTCATCACTCACCTCTTTCATTAGATTAAATAAAACTTGAGAATTTTTTTTTAAAAAAAAGTGTACCTAATGTTTTCTGCTGCTATTAGAAAAGATGGATTTTTCTATTCATCAAATAATGATTTTTGGAGATGGAGATCCAATTGATTTGCTGCTATTAGGAGAAAAACTTTGGGGGATAAAGAAGACCATAGCTTTTTGCTACTATTTTATGGAAAATTTTGGGTTTTGCTGATGGGTGAAATCTTCAAAGAATTTTGCTGCCAATGGTTTTTGCTATTTTAGGGATGAATAAGACCATAGATTTGGGGAAATATTTTTGGGTTTTGCTGATGATAAGGCAAATAAATGTGCGGGGGGAGGGGGTGAAATAAAAGGGAGGGAAGGGAACTTTTAATACTCGTATGATTTACCCATAATGTTTTAGCATGAATTATTAATGCGTAGAGAAAGTCACTTTTTGGTTTTTCATTTAGCCACGGTTTAGGTAACCATGGCTAAAATACGTATTTTTGGTAGTGTTACCTCAACCCCTATCTTGACACAACCGGAAGGTTAAGATAGATTTCTTGTTTCTTGTTATGCTTCATTTAACACCCCTCATATTTATGGGCCTAGAAAACTGAAAGTTAAGAATTTTGGTTATGATTTGATCCTTGATGTCGCTCAACCCGACTACTCAAACGAAGCAGGGGCGGTTGTTATCAGCATAATAACTCAACTTAAAGGTTGGGTTGAATCCCACAGGGAATCGTGGTCCACAAATTGAAGTGGTTCATTGGACTAAGCAATTGTAGGATTTTTGCAATAATTAAAGTCAAGATTCAACAACACAATATTTAATTAGCAAATTGATCAACAAATTAGGGAGGATGTTGAGGATGTGCAAATATGAAAATAGATCTATCAGCTGGGTCTAAATATTTGACTAATTAAGGTGATAATGAATGAATAGGCTAGGTTGCTTGTAACTCATTTCAATTATAACACATGAGTATTTCATATGATTCAATTATGATATCATATGCGGACTATCGAGGACACGCTTGGCCTAAGAAATCTCAGTAAAACCCCTAATACCTTGGCCATTGAATCCAATGTTATGGACTTGAACTAACCCCAGAAGGTTTTCGGTCTATATTCGAAGTGAGAGGCTCACAACCATGCATCAATATCACACTTTAATCATTTCGATAAAATTAATAATCAGAGATCTAATTAACTCCAAGTTTGCAACCTTGAAATTATAAATTAAACATTGGAATGGATGTAAATTCACTCCAATCAATACAAATAAGTCAAAATATCAAAGACTCAATAAATAAATCAAGAATCATTATCAAATGCACACCTCCAACATGGGGGTTTTAGCTACAAATGCTAAAAATTAGAGATTTAATACCAAAAATAGCAACTGGGGTCATGGAATAATAAGATTGAATAGAGAATAGTTGATTATCACCAACCAATCTCTGAAGTTTTGTTTCCCAATGCTTGAAAACCCTATCAACCCTTTGTACTTTAAAGAAGGAACGTTCTATGTACTACTATTTTCTCTGTAAAACTAAGAAGAATAATATGTACAATTTCCTTTCTAATTTTCTTAAATAATCCATGAAAAAGTGTGAGAGTTTGTGCTATGAATTGTTATTCAGTGCTCAAGGACGACCATCATCGAGCACTCCGGTGATGCACGGAGTATGCACTTAACCGTTTTCTTATATATCCTCTCAAGGTTTGTTTCCCTGCAACATTAGGTGATGGTTCTTCACTCCACCGATATAGCTTAGCTATTCACTAAAGTTCTAGTTGCATCGCCTTCTTGTTATGGTTTTGGGGCTTTGAGTACTACAACTTTAGGAAGACTCTTGAGCCATTCAACGGTACGCTAAATATATTTGGAAATACCAATTCTGATTGCCTTTGTGACTTGGGCTTGAAACCTTGGTTGTTGCAATACTAGCTGGTCTCTCTGAGTGTTCAATAGATCGCTAAATGTGTGGGCAATACCACTTTTCTCTGCCTTTGGCACTTTGCTCCCTTTCTATGATTTATCAAGTATTGTCCATTTGTGCACTTTTAATTCTTTTTCTTCTCATAACACATGCATATTCATTAGATATTGGAAATAATACCACACTAAGGATAATATTTCTTTGCAAACTAGCCCCAAAATGAATCCAAAATATGAACGCATCAACATCCCCAACTTAAGCCTTTGCTTTCTCTCAAGTAGATCAAACATCAATCCATCCAATTTCAGAGCTTGTAAACATGGCCACATGGAGCAACACATACAGTTCCACCTTTTTCACCCCCTATCGAACTTTCACAAACTACTTATGTAATTTTGAAGCCTAAAGAGATGACTAAAGAGTAATCAAAACATGGTTATGCTCACAATTACTTATGTAGTTACTGATCACTACCTAAAGGCATCACCATTTTCCCTCACACCAAAGAAGATCCTGAACACACAAGATTATGACATTATTTTCAAAGGATCTCTTCAACTCTCACTCTCTCAATTGATAAATAGCATGTAAGTTTCAACCCATAGGCTTGCCCTTATTCTCAATCGGAGTTCACTTGACTTTCTTTCGGACTAAGATCCCAAAAGACTTTGTTAGGACTGTAATGTAGGGTTAAGGTTAGGTAGGATCGCATATGGATAGTAGTGGCTCATCACTCCTTAAACTTTGTACATTCTTTTCATGATCAAAGGTCCTTTTGGTCCACTTCTTTTCTTCTCCTCTTGACATCTCTTTTGCTTTTGATCTTTCATCCTAAGTGTCTCCTCTTTTTGCCCTCTTTTTTACAATTTTGGAGGGTCCACTTTTTCTTCAAGCAATTCATTTTTGTTCAATTTTTTCAACCTTTTCAACATTTCCTTGCTTTCATTCATTTCTTGGACTCCTCACTTTTCTTTCTTTTTATTTTGCCTTTCCGCAACTCTTTCATGGGAGACACTACCTTGTTCCTACTAACACCTTCAACTTTGGCCTTTTTCCATCACTTAGCTTATTTCAAGCTCAAAAGGACGTATTAGTAAGGAACAAGAAGGACTTTTCTTTCACATGTATGAGTCAAGGCTACATGGTTACCAAAGGATGGATCAAGGCTCAAAGGGCTTCACTAGGGACTCAATTCATCGCCAATGGATGTCAATATGGTCAAAATGGACTCAATGGAAACAAAGAATGTCTATGGTTCTTTCCTAATCCAGTATCAACCAAGTTACTCCTCAAAATAAATTGAGCAAGTTCTAAATGTTGCAAAATATTCCTTTTAACAAAATTCCTATGCAAATCATGTTTTTTTGACAAAACTTGCAACTTTCAATCCTCGTATATCCAAGCTCAATCGCTCACATAGTCAACTAAAGATGCATTAAATCTGTACATGTAGCTCAATCGCTCACAAAGTCAACTCAAGATGCATCAAATCTATACATGAACTGATTTTATCAAGAAAAGGGCTAATTAGTAAGTGAATACATGTTCCTTGTCCATGGCACCATCCGAATAAAAAATTTGGATCATTCGATGCTCGGATTGCTAAAGACTAGAGACACAATATTCACATTAGAAAAACTTTTCATATATGTACGAGGTTTGCCAAAATTCAAGGACATCATTTGTAATCATTCATCCATTCAATTCAAAAGAAGAAAGATAAAAATAGCAAAACAAATACTACTTTGTTACAACCTACTTAAAATTTATTTACAATCAAAAAATTGAAAGTTGTCTCAACATTCATCAGCAAAATCAAAATAAACACCATTGTCTCATCAAATCATAACAAAAACATAAAGTAATCATTATTCCCAAAGATAGAAAACTCCACATGCTCTTCCCCTCCTAAAAATAACATTGTCTGCAATATGCAAGGGATAATAGAAATGAAGCAAAAAAAAAAGGGAAGAAATGAGTATGAGAATCCCCTTGGTCCGAATCAATCCTACTATGGTGGTCGTGGAGATAGAGAAGTGTTCATGAGGGCATCAATGCGCTCATCTATCGATGCACTCTCAAGATCAATCAAAGTCCTTATGACCTTAGGCACACATACACCGGATGTGCCTATCATGGACTTGTCCAGAAGAGATGGTGCTTTCACAGTGTCCATAATTTGGCTTTCCACCCATGTTAACTACTCACGGTCCTCTTGGCTGGGCTCTTCTCCCACTGCTTCTTCATTAGTTTTTGGGGTGCTTGCCTCCTTAGTTTATTCACTGCCTTCACCCATTTAAATCATCATGGGAACCACAGTCATATCCACTTTGAGTGGATCTTCTAGCCCGTCCCAAAAAGTGCTCAGATTTGTGGACTGGAAGGATGCCACCTCCTTTTTCAATGAAACAGCTTTGAAAGATGATGTGTCGTCACTTCCACCACCCACCTTCTCTACAAGTGCCACCCTATCCTTCAAGGTGGACAACTTCTTCCCATGGTCATCAATTATCGCCTTAAGCCTATCCATCCTCAACTTGTGTGCCTCCATCGATTCTTACTGCTTGGCCTCAGCCACAATATACGACTTCAAAGCTTTGGCTATGGCCGTCTCAACCAGCTTAGGCACAGATGACTCAACCCTAGTAGCACAAAGATCAGCTACCTTGGCCAATTGGCCAAACCTATAAATAGTGGCCCTAGTGAGCGGGAGTTGGTCATCTTTGGCATGTGCCTCACCAGTGGGAGTAGGGGTAGGATATAAATATAAAGTAGGGGAAGAAAAATTTATACCTACCTTGGGGCCCAGCTCTGCAGCACCAGACTCGAGAGCCTCAATATCAACCACCGGCATTTTATCAATCGGTTTCTTCCTTGCCCTGTCTTCCTTATCCCTCATAAATTCAGCCTTAATCCTCTGAATGTCAGTAGATGTTGATGGAGTCACCTCCATACCAGTCTTATTATTTCTAGGCACCCCAGCTTGCTTACACAAGGCTGTGATGACACTTGGGAGTGGCAACAAGGTTTGCTCTCATTTTTCCCTAGTAAAGATTTCTAAAGTGATGATTGACCTAAGATTCAACTCTTTTCTATCCATAATGCAACTAACTACTGCAGCTTTAGCATGAAAAAATATCGACTCATTCTGAAAATGCATCAAGATACTGCTAATGAATCCGAACCAAAATCATTCTAGTATGTTCATCTCTTTCTTCTAAATGATTCATCCCTCCTCTAACCACGAGGGAGCTGGAATTCCAATCAATGGGGATAAGCATGCTTTGATATCCTCAAATATCTTAAGTTGCATTAAATCTTTTAGGTAGCTGCAGCTCAAAAATATGCAACCCAGAACATGATTGATTTTGGCTTCACCACATGGGACTTGCACACCCCTAACCTCTACAGCATCAAGAGGTTTGAGTGTTGTCTTCACCCTACTCTTGCCTTTCTGAATGGCATTACCATTGGCTTCATAGAACTTCCAGACTAGGCTGGTCACATATAGATCTCAAGGTTCTATGAAAGTCTATAATTTTTGGAATTTAAGAACCTCCCGAACCTCAGGGTATCGATCAATCACCCCATCTGTTGACAAATGCTTTTCTTCTAGAATAGTTTTGTGCCTTTCAATTCTTAGCCTATTTAGATGTCTAGGGGTTATTGTCTCTTGAATTCACTATGATGTTTTGCGTAGAGGGTTATAAAGGACCTTGGACCTAGCCTTACTTCGATGCCTCTTAGACATTGGCTCCAAAGTAAGCTTCCTTATTGAAGTTTTGAACCCCACATCTTCTTCTTCTAAGCTGGTCCAAGTCACACGGAGGAATCCTTCTTCATCACTGTCAGAGTCCTAAGGATTATCCACGTTCTTTTACCTTTCCTTTGCACCTCTCTACAAGGTCTTTGCAATCTTTGTTCTGCCCAGTCAGGGGCTATAACAACTCCTCGATCCGCCCGGACTCTACCTCGCATAACAGGTTCCTTGGATTTGCCCATCTCTACATAACAAGCTCCAAAGATGGTGTGAGTATCAATGATAAAGCAATTAGGTTCAATCATTTATGTACAATAGAATTATTTTTAGTGGATAGGTCTATTTGATCGCAAATCATGTTCACGCGATCTGCCAAACTGGTTCAACGGTCAAATAGCTTGTCACATTTCTACACAGTTTTCATAATTCAGATCACTGCTACTTTTGGCAATGATGGTTCAACTTTTGTGTTATGCTAAATGGATTCGGTGGTAGAAAAGACCATTGCTAAAAGTTGCAGAGCTCAATAACAATCAACAATTAGACAAGGCAGTGTGTATAACCCTTTCGCGCATCACCGAGTCAAATTTGGTGGTTAAAATGACCATTACGGAAGATAACTGTCAAAGCCAATGCCCATGCATTCAAAATTTGATCATTTTTCGTGAAAACAATGGGGATACCCACATATTGACCCACATTAAATGATCAATTCATGCTTATGTATTCAATCCTATATTCTCATGACAATCACATCTATAAAACCTTTCAAGCGACGACTTACCCTTAAGAATGGTGTCACCCAATCTATCATTGGTCAAGTTCATTTTGCTCAAAATGTTTTGGGGTTACTCAGACTTCACCCATAGCCTACCAGAACAATCAATACAATGAAGCATGCATATTTATTTAAGCAATCTCATGATCATGATACTATCTCAAATTAAAGTATTCAACAGGGTCTCAAAGGTAAAATTGAGATAATACCAACTCACATTCAACATTCAGGCAACAAATCAATCGCATTTAGCCCTAGCTCATATCATATGCACCAACCCTTTCAAGCTATTCCAAATGAATCAAAACCCAATTAAATCACACATACTTATCACACAGGGTTTTAAAATCATCACAATATATCAGTCTTCAGTCAGAAAGCATGATTATCAACTCACAAAAACCTTGATCACCTTCATCACCGCAAGGGCTTCATACCCACAAAAGAAATTAAAGCTAAGGACCAGAAACATACCTCTTTAATGATGAGTGGATCAATGAGAGCCTTGTATTAGCTTTTTTGATGAATTTTATTCACTCCAATCGAGATTTTGCAAGTAAAAGACTAAAGGGAAGTATTAGCTTGTGAAGGAAGTGAAAAGGAGGGAATATGAAAAGTGAAGAAGCCAATGCATTTGAAAAGTCTTTAATGGGTTGGTCAGGCGCAAGGAGTCAGCAATGTTGACTCTCCCTGCCAAACACGTTTGGTGGCATACCGATTGTGCCTAAGATTGCCATTTTTAACAGAAACCAAACCTTAGCTTCAGTCACAAAGAGTGGTATCATTGACCATCACTTAACATGTTCAGTGATCTGCCCAATTACAATGAAGATTGCCAAATTTGACAGTATCTCATGGGTCTATGACTGACTCCAAAGGAAGTCAAACTCGCGATCGTCATCTCAATTCGGCGATTCACGACCTTTTTATCCTTCACTTCAAATTCTCCCTCTTCAGACCTACACAAATTAACACTAGTTTTTTAAAATAAAAGTTTACCTAACTCCCTTGGGTTTCTTCCCAAGTAGCGCCATAGTTAACATCGTGGTACGATGTAGTCCTTTTATTCCCTTAGGTCATCCATGAACGATCGATTACTAATATCACTTGGAGTTCTTTTGCCTTGTTAAGAGTTTTACAAATGTTGAATGCCACCCCCTCATCTTTTACCCTGAACCTTACGTCTCCTCTTTCTACATCCGCAATTGCCCTTCGGTGTCTAAGAATGACCTTCCCAAGATAATCGGCACATCAGTGTCCACCTCACAGTCTAGGATCACAAAGTTAGCCAAAAGAATGAATTTGTCTACCTTCACCAACACATCATGAAGAATTGCCACCAGTGTTTTGATGGATCGATCAGCCATAAGCAAATGCATAGTGGTTGGTGAAAGGGTCTCTAGCCCCAACTTCTCGAATATAGACAAGGGCATAAGATTATGCTTGCGCCTAAATCATATAATGTGTTTTGAATTTGTAAGATCCAATGGTACAAGGTATTGTAAATGCACCAGGGTCCTCTTTCTTCATAACTAGAGCTTTTGTCAAGATAGCACTGCAATTATGAGACACCTCGATCGTCTCACACTCAAAGGTCCATTTCTTTGGCATCAACTCTTTCATAAATTTGGCATATCCTGGAATTTCAGTGAGTCCCTTAACAAAGGGCACATTTATGGATAGAGAATTAAATATAGAAAGAATTTTTTTAAATTTGGTGTCCTTCCTTTTCTTCTTCAATCACTGAGGGAATAGAGGATCAATCTTGACTTGAGGTACTTTTAACCTAACAACTGAACTTGAATTTTCAGGGAATATTTTCTTAATGTTCAAACATCATCCACAACCTTCTCTGTTTCATCACTCTTGGGATTGCCAAGAGCTTTACCACTTCCATCATTAGCTACACTCTCATCAATTTCAATATTCACTGCACCTTCATCTTCTCCCACTTCATTCTAACCTTCTTCAACAACAAGTGAGGGCTTAGTACCTTCCACTATTCTTCCACTATGAGTAGTAATGGCTAAACATTGTTGATCAGTGCCCTTAGGATTGGCTACCGTGTTACTAGGCAAACCACCTTCTGGTCGCTGGTTAAGATGAGCCATTACAATTTCGAGTTGAGTTTCCAAGTGCTTGATAGAAGCTGAATGAGACGTTACCATTTGACTTAACGTCAAAGTTAGACTTTATCTTCTTCAAGAATTTGTTGGAGGCTACCACCTTGTTCAAGATTTGGGTTAGCATATCTTCAGTCCAAAGACTCTCTGGATTCACCATGAAATCAACAACTTTCACCCTATCATGGGGTGGAACATACCTATCTCCACCCCCGTCATGGTTTCTCTAACCCCCAACTTGAGGTTGGTCAGTCCATGCATGATTTCTCCATTTAGCATTATTGTTCTAACCTTGATTCCCTAGAGGCCTTGGAAAAGCTGGTGGAGAACCCACCATTTGGTTGCCCATATAATGCACCTCCTCAATGTAACCACCTTCAAATAGCGCAGTATCAAAAATCACATCGGTAGCAGCCCCCACAACATTTACACTTTTATGAACTCATTCCATAACATGCTTAGTCAAAAGGTCAAGTCAAGTTAGCATCTTAGCTATGTTTTTGTCCCTCTCTTAATCTTTAGCGAGCTACTCCTTGGATGGACCCCTATGACTCAGAGGTACGAGGTTATTCCTTGTGTACGCTTGGTTGATTTTTGCCATGCCATCTAGGAGGTCACAAGCTTCAGTGAACGTTTGTGTCATAATTCCTCCTCTAACTAGTTGGTCAGCTACCCTTTTGTTAACTGCATCGAGGCTTACATAGAAGTATTACAATAGGATATAGTCCGAAACTCCATGGTTAGGGCATTGAAGTATGAGTTTCCGAAACTAAAGCCATGTTTTATGCAATGGCTCACCTTCAATCTATTTGAAATCCTCAATACTCCTTCTCAGTTTTATCATCTTCGAGGGAGGGAAAAATCTTTCAAGGAATGCATCTTGAAGTTCCTCCAACGAAGTGATAGAATCACGAGGCAACTCAGCTAGACACCTTATAGCCTCTTTAGTGATAGATAATGAAAACAACCTAAGTCTAATGACTTCTTGCTTACTTCCCTAAAATTGAAGAGGAGACAGACATCAACAAAATTCCTGAGGTGTTCAAGAGGATCCTTGTGGCCAAGTCCTCCGAACAATCCTTTAAGCTGGAGGATTTGCAACATAGTACTTGTCACATGAAAATTAACTCCTCTGTGCAATAGGGTAGTTGGATAGCACCTACGCTTCCCACTTGGTCCTAGTTAACACCCTGCATATCATTAGCATCTCCAACATTCTCACCACGGACTCGTCCTCCATCTTAACACCTATTTTTCAATAGGAAAAACAACAAGAAAATAGTAAAAACAATTCTAACTACAATAACAAACCTCAACAAACACTTTACTCATAAACTCATCGATTTCCTGGCAATGATGCCATTTTTTATATCGCTCAACCCAGCTACTCAAAGGAAGTAGTAGTTTTCATCATTAGCGTAATAATCCAACTTGGAGATTGGGATCGAATCCCATAGGGATCGTGGTTCACAAATTAAAGTGGTTCATTGGACTAAGCAATTGTAGGATCGGGGGGTTTGTAATAATTATTATCAAGATTCAACTACACAATATCTAATTAGCGAATTGATCAACACATTAGGAAGGATGTTGGGGATGTGAAAATATGAAAATCAATCTACCATCTGTGTCTAAATGTTTGACTAATTGAGTTGATAATGAGTGAATAGGCTAGGATGCTTGTCAACCATGTTCAATGACGACAAATGAATGTTTTATATGATTCAATTATGATATCATTTGCGTACCGCTGAGGACACACTTGGCATAAGAAGTCTCAGTAAAATCCCTAATTCCTTGCCCATCAAATCCATAGTTATGGACTTTAACTGAATCCTCAAAAGGTTTTCAGCCATTGTATCCATTTCACACTCTAATCATTCTGGTTAAAGCTATAATCAGAGATCTAAATTAAACCCCAAGTTTGCAAGCTTGTTATAGATTAAACATAGGAATGGATGTAAAATTCACTTAAATCAACATAAATAAGTCATAATATCACAGACCCAATAAACAAATCAAGAACCCATATCAAATGCATACCCCCAACATGGGGGTTTTCGCCACACATGCTAGAAATTAGAGATGTAATACCAAAAATAGTAGTTGGAGTCATGGGTAACAAGATTGAATAGAGAATAGTTGATTATCACCAGCCAATATCCTCAAGTTTGCTTCCTAATACTTGAAAACCCTATCAACACTTTATATTCTAAGAAGGAATGTTCTATGTACTACTACTCTCTATGTAAAACTAAGAAGAATGATATGTAAAATGTCATGTCTAATTTTATTAAATAGTTTGTGTATAAGTGTGAGAGTTTGTGCTATGAATTGTCATACAGTGGTCAAGGTCGGCCATCATCGAGCACTCTGACGATGTGCCGAATGTGCACTGGACCGCTTTCCTCTGCATCCTCTTAAGGCTTTCTCCTCTGCAACAGTGGGTAATGGTTCTTCACTCCATTGATATAGTTTGGAAATTCAAAAAAATTTCTACCTCATCGCCTTCTTGTCATGGTATTTGGGGCTTTGAATATTGTAACTTTAGGTGGTGTCATGATCCATTCGATAGTACACCGAATATGTTTGATGACTTTGATTCTTAATGCCTTCCTGACTTGGGCTTGAACCTTTATTGGTACAATGGTAGGCAGTCTCTTTGAGTGTTCGGCGGATCACCGAATGTGTAGGCGATACCACTTTTCTCCGCCCTTTTGACATTTTTGCTCCCTTTTTAAGATTTATCAAGTATTTTCCATTTGTACACTTTTATTCATTTTCATGTCATAACACATACATATTAGTTAGATATTGGAAATAATAGCACACTAAGGACAATACTTCCTTGCAAATTATCCCCAAAATGAGTTCGAAATATGGAGTGATTAATCCTATAAGCTAGTCTACGGCTTGTGGAAGGATCCACGGTTTGTAGGTGGGGCTTCATGGATTGAGTCAAATGAAAATAGAAAATTGAAGAATTTATGAAAGTCAATTTATAATTAATAGGATGTATCATATATGGAACCATAGCCTACCAAAGGTGTCGTTGAAAGGAGTCTTAAAGGGCCTAAATTTTTCTAAGTCTGGAACCACTTTACGAGATGACTTACGGCCTGTAGATGGATTTATGGGTCGTCCTGCATGTTCGTGATTTGAAAGATGCAAATTCTAGTAACTCAAAATTTGTGATATGAAGTTCTACGAGCCAAAGAACATGATGTAGGATGAACCACCACCCGTGGATGGGGTCTCGTGGTTGGTCCCGTCAAGTTTTAATGAAGGATGTTTTTGACATTTTCAATTTGTTCAAGTCCTAAACTATATTGTTTTGGATCTCCTAATTACTTTAACCAACCTAACTCCTATAAGTTATATTCCTGATTCATTCAATGTTATTCATCCTCAAAATTCTCTCAAGGGCTCTCAAATAATTCTCTCTCTAGAATAAGGGTTCCAATGAAGCTTGGTCTTGAAGGTTTAGCTAAAGTATTCTAGATTTTCATCTTTAATTCTAAGAATTCTCACTTGCAGTTTGTAGGGCTTCATTCATGGATTAGTTTCATTCATGAAGCCCAATCCAAAATCTCCCTTTCAACAAGTTTCACGATGATTTCCTATAGGTTTTTATACTATGATTCCAAATGCATGGATTATGACTCCTACATGATGAACTTATGTAATTATGCATGAATTATGAAGAATTATATGATTTATCGATTTTCAAGCAAAGGTATGCAATTTCAAGTATGCATGATTAAGGCTTAATGATTTCATGTAGGTTCCTTTACTAATGATTTAAATTGATTTTAATTGCATGTTTCCTCAATGAATCTCATCCAAGTACATGGTTGACTCAATTGTTCCTGAACCCACACTTAGTCTTAGTCTCTCATGATAAAGCTATGGAGTTTCATGACTATGATCTCAAGTATGTAAAAGCATATTTTATGATAATGATGATATTATGACAATGACAATGATGATGCTATGATAAAGACGGCGATGAAGACCCTAATGTTTATGATGGCGATGTTAAGATAGGAATGTCTATCCAGACTATGATAAAAAGCAAAATAGATTGACTATTCTTATGACGTGAGGTTTTCATAAAAGATTATGATGACCATTTTATATGCTATAAAAGTATGATTTTAATGAAGTATGAACTATGTTGAAAGCTACATATATGCTTGATTTATGTATTTCGTGAGATATGACTTTGATAGATTCCATAGTCTCATAACTATGTGCCACCATAGGAATGATGTCATGTTATTATGCCTTGAAGTTGTGCTAATGGATCCATTTAGATTTAATAATGGATACTCACTATGTTAGGATAGATCCTAAAGGGTGAGGTCCAATGATGGGTTCTCACCGTGCTAGGATAGAGACTATAGGGTGAGGACCGAGTCAACCTTGGCAAAGTAGACTCCTTTTTTCTTGATGTAGAGAGAATATCAAGATTCAATGTAATAGTCTGCATGGTCTTTGATGTCGCTCCAACAAACTACTCAAAGGTAGAGGAGGTGGTCGTTATCAGTATAATAACCCAACTTTAGAGGTTGGGGTCGATCCCATAGATAATTGTTGTTCAAGGAGGAAGTGACTCATTGGACTAAGTAACTGTAGGATCTGAGGGGTTCCAATAATCAAAATAGAGTTTAGCTAACATGATCTAATTAATGAATTAAACAAATATTAAGGGAAGATGTTAGGGATGTGCAAATAAGGGAATTAATCTACCAATAGGTTTAGGCACTTGACTACATGAGTTGATATTGAGTGAATAGGCTAGGTTTTTTGTAACCCAAATCCTCTATGATATATAGGTGTTTTGTATGTATCAGCTAAGATATCACACGCACATCGCAAGGGCACGCTTGGACTAAGAAGTCACAGCAAAACACCTACTACCTTGACCACCGAATACATGAATAAGGATATCAATTGAAACCCCATAAGGTTTCTGCCTATTATATCCATTCAACACTCTAATAGTTCCAACTAAGGCAACAATCATAGATCTATAACAAACTCCCAAGTTTGCAACCTTGAAATTTATATATTAAACTTAGGAATAGATATAAAATCATCCAAAGTCAAGATATCACAGACCCAACAAATATTAAAGGTCTGATGTCGCCCAAGCTACACCTTCTTTTTTAGGCTAAAGCGGTCGTTGTCAAGATATAGAACCTAACCAAGGTTAGGGTCGAACCCAAGGGAATATGATAGACTTAGAAGAATTCAATTATGTAATTTGGGTTATTAACCAACTTATCTCCTCGAAAGGGGATGTAATAACAAGGACAAAGTAACCCTAACTATCACAAAAGTTTAACCAATATGGAGAGAAACTAGGGTATTGTGTTTTCCATGATTCCTAACTTAGTATCACTTGATACCTAATTCTTTCTAGTATGTAGCAAGTAGGACACTAAGTTAAGTTCACCAAACTCTTTGGCCTAGGCGAGAGGAAATTTCACTACGTGCTTGGTCCATCTCCGTAGTATGACATTACTAACCCTTACCTATTGCCCCAGTACAACCTCGCAATTCGATTGATTAGATGAAAACACGGTAATTGAATCTTGTTAATTAATTTTTTTTCCTATTCATTACTACCTTGGTCCAGTAAGTGACATTAAGCGGGTTCTAATATTGGCCACGACTAGAAAATATGCAAAGCGAAGAGAATTAATTAATGCATGCATGCACACTTTTCAAGAATTATGAATTATCCGGTTTTAACTTGTTAGTTCTTCATGGTTCCCACAACCCTAGTTGTGGATTTAGCTACTCATGATTCGTGTAGATCCCAAGCTTATAAATTTGGATAACATAATAGAGCACTTACACAATTGAATTAAGCACAAGCAAATCCAAACTTCAATGATAATCACGAGATTGCAATTAGAAGGAATATCAAAGTGTACAAGTGTTTCTCAAAACTCTCTAATGTTTTCTGTGCTCTTACTATTTTTCTACTAACTCTTCAAGAAAAATAACCTCAAAACCTATTTATAATGTTTAAAATATAAGTCCTAAACAAAATAGGATTACTAGGTCAGCACACCTCACGAGATGCGCTACGGGTCATATTGTGATTTACGGCCCATAATTAGGCTTTCATACTTTATTGCTGCAAATCTGGACTTGACTTCTACAATACCCCTCTACGGCCCGTAAAAGATTTTATGGCTTGTAGAGGGATTCATCAGATGAAACTTCAAAAAGTCCTCCTTCTTTGATCCTCAAGGAATGAAACTTGATTTACGAGTTGTAAAATATTTCACGACCCGTCTGCATGTTCGTAGACCAATCTTCAAAAATCCACCCTTCATTGGAATTGTAACGAAACTTCCTTCAGGGCTCGTAGAACGCTCTATGGCCCATAAAGGGTCTCATAAATCCTTAAAAATCAGCAACTTCTGCATATTCTTCCCAAAATCAATGCCAACCCTGAAATCCTTCAAAACAAACACAAAAACACATAAAACCTACTAACATCGCATAGAGAACACATAAAATTTCAAGTTTTAAGTATCAAAAGTATTGTATTTTGACAGCACATCAACACTCTTAACTCAAAATTATTGTTTGTCCTCAAGTGACGAACTCAATCTATATAAGTAGTACAGCAACACACAGACCTTAATCTAATGGCATATATCTCATCAAACTTAAGCACAGATACCCACACCTACTTTTCAAAACACACTCAGATAACTATCTAGCAAACTAGTACATATTAATGTATGTGACAATGCATCTATGACAAGTGGGGTACTATCAACAAGCAAAAATCACTGACTAAGTCTAATGATAACAATGCGATGCAAGTACCCTCATAGAATCAAGTCCCATATCTCACTCTCGATGATGTTTCCATGTATAATCTTGGTACTATGCGGAATTGATGTGCTACAAAAACACAATACCGTTGATGCTTACAACATAGGATTTTGTGTTTTCCCAATGTGAATTTAGTTTATTTTTATGTGTTTTTGTGTTTAGATTTGCAGGAATACAAGTCGGCATGATTTGGGGGAAAATTGCAGAAGTTGCTGGTTTTTGCTATTGTACAAGACCTTCTACAAGTCGTAAAGGTGTTTCATGAGGAATTCTAGTGAGAGGCCAAGTTTCAGAAGTTAATTCTATGAACATGAAGATGACATGGATCATTGTACGAGTCGTAGAAGACCTATCGTGCCCTGAGGATCAGGGAAGTAGACTTGTAGGAAAGTTATCAGATAAAACCCCTTTTACGGGTCATAAACCACTTTATGAGTCGTGAAGGGGTGTCGTAGAAAAGAAGTCCAATATTTTAGCAGCTAATTACAAGACCCCAACAACAAGTCATAAAGGAAAATATGACTCGTAAAGTGCTTTCGTGGAGTTTGCCAACCAGTTTTCCTAATTTGTTTAGGATTTATTTTTACTTATTATAAATAGGTTTTTAGGGTTATTTTTCAAGCGGGGTAACCAGTGTACGAAAACTTTAGCTTAGTTTAGGTTAGTGTTTAGAGAACTCATCATTCTTAGAGAGAAAATTGTGAGAGAGTCTTTGAAAACACTTTATGGTATAATTCAATCTTCAAGCTTGTGATTTTCATTGACAATGGATATGCATATTATTAATTCAATTGTGTAAGTGTTTGATTATGTCTTCTAAATTCATAATCTCTTCATCTACAAAAAGCATGAGTAGCTAAATCCACAACTAGGGTTATGGGAACCATGAAGAACTACAAAGTAAAACCGGATAATTCATGATTCTTGGAAGGTGTATATGCATGTATTAATTAAATTTCTTCATTTTGTATGTTTTCTGATGATGGTCAATATTAGAACCCGCCTAGTGTTTCTGACTGGAACAAGGTAGTAATGAATATGATTGATGTGTTCTCATCTAATCAACCTAACTGGGCCAAGGGGAGGTTGTACTGGGACTTATAGATAATTGTTAGTAATGCACACTATGGAGATGGGTCAAGTCGCATAGTGGAATTTGTCTCTCACCTTTGACCAAAGGGCTTAATGAACCTAAATTACCATCCTGCATGCTATATACTAGATAAGAATTAGGTTATCCGGTGATACTGAGTTGGGGAATCATCGGGAACACAATACCCTAGTTACTCTTCGTTATTGATCTTTCTCTCTTGATAGTTAGTTTACTTTTCTCATTGATTTTTTCAACTCCCCCCCCCTTTTGGAGAATTGAGTTGATTAACTACTTGGATTGCTTATTGGGAATTCACCTTTACTCTAAGTATTTCTTGTGGGTTCGACCCCAACCTTGGTTAGGTTCTATATCTTGACAATGACTGCTTTATCCTCTAAAAAGGAGGTGTAACTTAGGTGACAATCCAAATTTTAGCGTTGTTGCCGAGGAATATGGCTAGACTTAGTGAATTCATTAGTAATTCAAGTGTTAATCCTTATTTTCCACATTTTATGTATTGTTATTGTTTGTTTTCTTTTGGGGATGAAATGGGTGGTACATAATTTTTTGAACTGCAATGTGTACTTCTTGAAAATATTAGCAAATCTCAACTTAGACAACTATATGCTTTTGTCAGATGATCATCAATTTGGCTTGGATGTCCACATTTTAAGTAGTGAGTTGAGCGTAAAAGTTGATATATTTGACGCTCAACAAGCTAGTTATGAATTGTGTGAGGAAGAGAAAATACTTACAAGCCAACTTGAATTGCTTAAATTGGAGGGTCAACTTCTTGATCATACGATTATTGATGTTGTCACTATTAAGAAAAGTACATGAGAGTTGTGTGAGGAAGTAGATAATATTATCTTTAACAACTCTAGTGTGTGTAAACATAAGGATGTAAATAATAATATAGTTCATGAATTAGGACGCATTGAACATCATTCCAAATATTTTTCTCATAATGTTTAGATGATGAGATATCAATTGAATCATCTGAGCATATGGAAGAATGTATGGAGGAGAAAAATATGTTTATATTCTTGAATTTATTGGCCACAAAGCAAAAAGTTACATTCCTCATTTAAAGGCCAAAAAGTACAACATGTGGCCTCTATTGTTTGTTTTCCTTATTTTTTACTACCACCCTTTGAGCATAATAGAAAATTGGAAAAGTAATTAGGGATACAATTCATGAGTTCAAGGTGGAAGACAAAGTGGATGCATGGGCACTTGGTGAAGTCTGAGAAACCAAGTTGTCGAAATCGTGCCGCAACAATAAATCAAGCGCTGCTTGGGAGGCAACCCAAGGAACCTTGGCGTTTAGGCACCTAGGTATGATTTTTGGCCCCTTATGTTCAATTTTATTTTAATTTTATGCATTGGGGATAATGCACATCTTTTTCAATGGGGCGTGGGTAGTTATGGGCCTCAATGAAGTCTGAGTAGCTTATGGTCCATAGCTACCCCAATTTTTTATCGCAGAGTTTTCTTACCTATGTTCTTTTTTCCTGTGGATATTTAATTTCTGTTGAACCAACATGTTTAGGACGTTTAGATAATATGTGTAACATATAATACTAATATTTGTGTCATATAGCATGTTTGTGTTTTGTTTGAAAAAATGGTACCCATAAAAAAATATTGATTAGTAGTTGGATAGTAACCATGCATGTTTAGGTGTTTGACAATATATGTTCTGATAATTAAGGGTAAATTAAGATAAGAAGCATGATCTGAGAGTCTTTCATTGATAACATATGCAGTGTCGTGTGAGCGTGAGCTTTATTTGATAAATTCATGTGTTTTGTAATAATTTAGAACTTGCCCAGTTACTTTAAGTTAGATTGTAGATTAGTTGGATTAGGAAAGGATCTTAGGCCATTGTTCTTAAATAGTCCACTTTAGCCTAAAAATGACCAACCGAATCGATGATATATCCTTTGTTCCTAATGTTTGAGCCTAACATGTACCTATTCTTTCCAAACACCTGACTAACCCAACCTTATCTAGTAAAAAATCCTAAAGTTGGCCCTATTCCTTCCCTTGAACAATGTGTACCTTGACTGAGGCGAAAACCCTAAGTTGAGGGTGGCTACCAATAGTGGCCCTGGTTCTGAGGATGGATAGTGTGCACCTCAACTCTGGCCAAAAACCTAAGTTGAGGGTGGCTAGTGTAAGAGTAAAACACAAAAATAAGGGAGGTGAGTTGGGGATATAAAGAAAAGGGAGAAAACTCATGTACTGGTGCAAGAAAAATAAAAGATGCCTTAATTGAGAGTTAAAAAGCAAAAACAGGGCAAAAAGGCAAAAAAATGAAAAGACAACACCCAGAAAAGCTTGAAGGAGGAAAAAGGAAGAATAAGGTGAAAATAACAAAATTGGTAGGGCAAAAGTGTAGAAAAAATGAAGTTTCAAGGAGGGCCTTTAGTCACTATTTTTCCAAAATATCGTACCAAACCCTCGTGAGCCTGCATTACAAGCCTAGAAAGTCCTAGAGTGATCCTAGTCCAATTAGTTGAAGGTCTGAGTCATGAGTATAGGGGAAAGCCTATGGTGTTAGTCATTATGCATGAATGACTCAATGATAAAACATAGAAATATCATTGGGTGTCAGATATGGGTTTTACAAGTCATGAAGAGGTGTCGTAGAAGAGAATTCCGAAATTCCAACAGTTGATTACGAGACCCAGACTACAAGTCATAGAGGACAATACGAGTCATAAAGTGCTTTCGTGGAGTTTGCCGACCAGTTCTGCTAATTTATTTAGGATTTGTTTTTACTTTTTGTAATGGTTTTTAGGGTTATTTTTCAAGGGTGAATGACCAGTGTACAAAACGTTTAGCTTAATGTTCAGAGAACTCATTATTCCAAGAGAGAAGATTGTGAGAGAGTCTTTGAAAATAATTCAATCTTCAAGCTTAAGATTCTCATTGACATTGGATTTGCATGTTCTTAATTTGGTTGTGTAAGAGTTTAATTATGTCTTTTAAATTCATAATCTCTTCATCTACACAAAGCATGAGTAGCTAAATCCACAACTAGGGTTGTTAAAACCATGAAGAACTAACAAAGTAAAACTGAATAATTCACGATTCTTGGAAGGTGTATATGCATGTATTAATTAACTCTCTTTGTTTTTTATGTTTTCTGATGATGGCCAATGTTAGAACCCGCCTAGTGTTACTGACTGGACCAAGGTAGTAATGAATAGGAAAAATATTTAATTAATAGGATTCGATTGATGTGTTCTCATCTAGTTTAATTAATAAGATTCGATTGATGTGTTCTCATCTAATCAACCAAACTGGGCCAAGGGGAGGTTGTATTGGGACTTGTAGGTAATGGTTAGTAATGCACACTATGGAGATGGGTCAAGTCGAATAGTAAAATTCGCCTCTCTCACCTTTGACCAAAGGACTTGGTGAACTTAAATTATCGTTCTGCATGTTATACACTAGACAAAAATTAGGTTATCCGGTGATACTGAGTTGGGGAATCATGGGGAACACAATACCCTAGTTGCTCTCCGTTATTGATCTTTCTCTCGTGATAGTTAGTTTATTATTCTTATTGATTTTTGCGAACCCCTCCCCCCTCCCCCCCGGGGGGAATTGAGTTGATTAACTACTCGAATTGCTTGTTGGTGAATTCACCTTGAGTATACGTAATCCCTGTGGGTTCAACCCTAACCTTGGTTAGGTTCCATATCTTGATAACGACCGCTTTATCCTCTAAAAAAAGGTGTAACTTTGGTTACAATAAAAAATCACTCACTCTCACAAAAGATATTTATGTATCATGCCCAATATCATAGGCTTGGCCCTATACTCATGACTAAGACCTTTGACTAATTGGACTAAGATCACTTTAGGACTTTAAAGGCTTATAACGTAGTCTTAGGAGGCTTTGGTATGATATTTTGGGAACATAGTGACTAAAAGCGCTCCTTGACACTGCGTTTTTCTACAATTTTGCCCTACCAAAGCTGCTACTTTCATTTCATTCTCCTTTTCTCCTATTTCAAGATTTTTTGGGTGCTTTATTTTCATTTTTAACTTTTTTCCTTGAATTTACAATTCATTTTCTTTTTAGCTCATAACTAAGTCATCGCTTATTTTTCTTGCACCCAGTACACATTTTTACTCCTTTCCCATGTATCACTAACTTTCCCCCTCATTTTGTGTTTTACCCTTACACTAGCCACCCTCAACTTAGGCTTTTGGCTTGAGTTGAGGTGAATATTATCCAACCTTAGAACCAGCGCCACCTTTGGTAGCCACCCTCAACTTAGGCTTTTTACCTCAGTAAAGGTGCACAATGTTCAATGAAGGACCAGGGCCGATTTCAGGAGTTTACAACCATCAAAGCTAGGTTACTTAGGTTTTTAAAAAGAATAGATACATGTCAGGCTTAAACAATAGGATCAATGGATATTTTACACATTTGGTTGGTCATTTAGGCCAAGTGGACTGTTATGAACAATGGCCTAAGATCCTTTCCTAATCCAGCTAACCTACAGTATAAATTAGAGTAATAGGGAAAGTTTTGGATTGAAACATAATCCATGAATTTAGCAAATTAAGCTAACACTCACATGGCACTAATTACATTATCAACAAAAGACTCTCAAATCATGCTTTTTATCTCAATTTATCCTCACTTATTAGAATAAGCAGTGTCAACACACTTAAACATGCATGGTTGCTATCTGGAGTAACTAATCGAAATTTGGTGGGTATCATTTTTCACAAAAATCACAAAAACATACATATGTTGCAGATCTCAGTACTATATGCTACAAATACTACCTAAACATCCTAAACCTTCCAGTTCAACAGAAATTAAATATCCATGGGGAAACAATACACGCAAGAAAACCCTTAGGATTCAAAAATTGGGGTAGTTATGGACCCAAGCTACTTAGACTTCACTGAGGCCCATAACTACCCACACCCCATTGAAAATAGAGGTGCACTGTCCTCAATGCACAAAATTAAAACAAAATAAACTATAGGGGTCAAAAAAACATATATGGGTGCCTAAGCGCATGTATGTGGCTGAGTTTAACCACCCTCAACCTGTGTGGTGGCCTCTTCAGTATTAGCATCATGTCTGGAGGGGCCAATACCCCTGACCCTCTCGCGCTCACAAGCCTATCATCTCTCCTCCTCCTGCCTTGACTGCCTCAAGACAAGCTTGACCTCCTCCTGCTCTGTCAACCCTGCATGTAATCGTAGATAACTAGATCATCATCCGGGCGAGGCCTCTTCTCATGGGAAGGTTGTGTGTGCTCCACAGGAGCAAATAGATCCACCACCGACACCGGGAGTGTGGTCTCTGGTTGTGTCACCAGTGCTTCCAATGCTACTGTCATGTCAGCCCAGAGTCGCTGGATCTTCATTTGGATGGCCGTCATATCAGCTGGCCAAGCTATACCCAGGCTCTTTTGCACCCTCATCTTGAATGCATTAATGCAGGCATCTACGGCAGAAAGACAGTCCTGAATAGCAACATCTGTGTATGCTTGCATGTGACCCTCTGATGCTTTAATCGTCTGGCAGACCCAAGGCCTAATTTGCTGAACCAACTGAGTCAACTGAGACTCGGCATGTGATAATCACTACGCCATGGATTGAATAGATACTGCAAACACATAAATCATGCCTGCAAGTTTTGTCGGTGAGGAAGTAGTCTGTGCTGCAGGACTAGTAGTAGTGGGCCCCCTCTCCTCATCTGTCTCGATTTGTGGGGGCCTCTCCTCTATGGCAGCAGTGGCAATGGTGGGTGGAACCTCAAGTGGTTGCACTAGAGGGAACATCTCTAGCATGGGCTCTAGATGGTGTGGTGCTCGCCAGAGCGCCACCGAGTTCTCCTCAACCTTAATTAGGTTGGAATCCAAGTATGTTGGACCTTGATCAGTGAATCCACCTAGTGTAGGCTCTCTACCCCCGACTCTAGACAGAGTATATAGATCAAGCATGGGAAGGGGATGGTGGTAGACCTCTTCAAGGCCGACTCATGGATATGTTCGGTAATGAGGCGGGCCCAATCTATCTCATAGCCAGCAAAGATGCTGGAAACTAGCAATGCACACTCTGGCATCAAAGTATTATCTGCAAACATCAGCTAGATACGCGATCTAACAACTGCCCACCAAAATTTGGTGGGGAAACTGAGATAAGCCTTTACAATTGGCTCTAAGTGAATGGTTACCCATGTAGGTTTCGAACCCTTCTCAGCAATTAAACTAGCCACCCATCTTATCAAGCCAACTCTACAGTCTGCATCCCTCATCAGGCTCAAGTCCTAGGTCTACCCCACTCTGTGGTTGAACTTTGTTGTGGATCTAAGGATAGGGAACTCTGGCCCAAATGGTCTCCAAGATATCCACCTGTCGGCCCCTCACTTTGATTTGCGTCAGTTTGGGCTAAGCAAAGGGAGTCTTCCCCTTAGGAAGAGTGCTCTGAATGGTGGCTGAATAAGATGTGTAGAACTCCCTTACCATGATGGGGGAGCACCTCCCTAGTGATTTGGTCAGCCACTGGAGCCCTATTTGATCATAATGTCCTGGAGACCGGGGACACTGTCTAGTCTGGATGAGATAACTTGAGGATCCTCATAAATGGAGTGACTTGTCTAGCCCCACTCGGTAGCCTGAACATCCTCTATACAGATGTCCCGTATGCCCACGACACACCACTGACTAGTAAGAGCATCTGGTAGAGATGGTGATGCTCGTGGTGTGGTAGAGGACTCTGTCTCTGTTTGAGCTGGACTCCTCTCTGGACAGAGTCATCTGAATAACGTTTCTCTGGTCGTGGTCTCCCTCATCATACTGCGGATTACGAACGACAAGAGCCTGGGTCTGTGCAGCTCTAGCGGTAGCCCGTGTCTGTGGTCTATCTGTATCCGGGTCAGATCGGACGCTGAGCTCCTCGAGCGATCCACTAACTGTGGGGTTCTGCTCCTCCCCAGAGGACTCATCTCTAAGCCTCCTCTACATGGCCTTGTTTCCTCACATCTTGCTTGTGGGGCCATAGTACATGAAACATACACATTGATGCACCTTGGTTAGCCCCACAAATCAGAAAATGAAATCCAAAAACATATCAAACTTAGTTGCAGAAGTAACTACGAAAGCATCTCTAAGGGCCGTAATGGAAACTACGATCATAGAAGGCTCTCGTAAAGTAGTGTTCATAATTGTTTTACTTACTGGAATGACATCTATGAGACCAAGTAAGACTTGTAGAAGGTTCTATGAATTGTAGACTGAATTATGAATTCATTGCAGGTAGGGATCTGCGAGACCTTTCTATGAGCCGAAAATGTCCTATGACTCGTAGAAGGTCTCGTCTGATGGGTACTCAGAAACTTCAAGTTTCTAAATCTTATACGAGGGGCAATTATGACTCCTGGAATGTTCCGCGGGTCATAAATGTCACTCGTAGACCAGAATACTCAGTCACCTGAGTTTCTAAGTCCATCACTATGGACTCGATACAACCTTTTCAACCTATTCTACCAGTATCAAAGCAATACGCACACACTC
Organism: Solanum rostratum; assembly: GCA_029948455.1. NCBI lineage: Eukaryota > Viridiplantae > Streptophyta > Magnoliopsida > Solanales > Solanaceae > Solanum > Solanum rostratum. The sequence continues at coordinate 35,384,211 of CM057045.1, forward strand.
ACATGATTCTTAACACAACAACCAACACCCCAACATAATGATTAGCACATATACCCCATTGAAAATTATTAAGCATGCTTTCCCAACTTTTCCGACCCCATTTGAATGAATTAACAATAGAAACATGAACCCATTCCATCAAACACCGAATATCAAACATATAATCAATTCAATTCAAATGGTAAGTGATTACAAGGGTGTCAACGCATCATTCAAAACACACAACAAGGCAACCACACCAAATTCCAGTCCTAAACACATATTCAAGCATCGGAAATCATAATTCAATTATCAAACATGTCAATGTGCATACATGGGTTAGTGTCTAACATAACCATGACCGATAAAATTTTTCAACCTAACCCAACAATAATTGGCAAATTAATTGTATTGAAAGGACCGAAAACTTACCAAATTGAGTGATTAGATTGTAGAAATTGAAGGAGGTGATAACACACTAGAAACCCTTGGTTGTCGAAAAGTGGTGGTGGTGTTGACGTCAGTGGTCAAAAAGTTTTGGGGTGGATGTTGACCAGGTATTTTTCATAAATTAGGGCTCAAATGGAGTCAAAATGTTTTGACCCCAATATTTATCGTTTGATCGGGTCAGTCAAAATTTGATAGGCCCAAACTCTACAAAACCCTGACTATGGGCCATAGAGCATTTCATGGCCCATAAATCATGGTTTCATAGAACATCCGAACCCTAGTTCTAAGCACTGGATTTTGTGGACCAATCTATGAGTCATAAAGTGTGGTATGTCTCATAGAGTTGGTCATAGAGACCCCAACACTTACAAAAAAACTCAAAAACTTATGTGGGATCCACGAGCCCCATTCACGACCTGTAGTTGTCTCTATGGGCCGTAAAGTTGGCTCGTGGACTGGAGTGCACAATTTTTTACTCACTAGAAGTGTCTACGAGATGGTGTACGGGTCATAGATTATTATACGACCTGTAGAACTAGTCGTAGAGACACTTCTTGATGACTTTTAGCCAAGGATAGCTGACTTAGACATATACCTGTACATTCTTCACAGAACACACTGTTACCATAACAAGCCCAATGTCCAAAATTACATCCAAAATACGAGAAAATAAACTACCTATAAGTCCAAAAACTAAAAACAAAGCTACAACTATTACATCATAAACCTTGGGTTGCCTCCCAAGTAGCACTTGATTAATTATCGCGGCACGACTTGGACAACTTGGTTACTCAGATATCACTAAGTGCCCAAACCTCATTCTTGAAATTATCTGGTCTCTTCATAGACTGACAGATATTGGAGACAACTTCTTCATCTTTCAATCTAAACCTGAGTTGACCGGCTTCCATATTCACTAGTGCTCGACTAGTGGCTAAGAATGATCTTCTCAAGATGATTAAGACATTGAAGTTGACTTCGCAATCTAGGATCACAAAGTCTGCGGGAAATATTAACTTGTCAACCTTAACAAGTATATCATACAGTATCTCCACAGGCTTCTTCAACGTGCGGTCAGCCATTAACAATTGCATGCTCATTAGAGTAGGGGCTCCCAATCCTAGCTTCTTGAAGACCGCAAGGGGAAATAGATTAATACCACCACCGAGATCACACAATGCCCTTGTGAACTCTAAATCTCCAGTAGTGTAGGGCATGGTAAAAGCACTGGGATCTTCTTGATTTTGGACGACTTTGTAGCAATTGTACTGCAATGTTGAAGCTTTTGGGAGAGCTACGGACTCACAATGCGCTTCTTCATAACCAGGTCCTTCATGTATTTTGCATACCCTGGAACTTCTCCAATGCCTCGATGGGAGGGATGTTGATGGAGAGTTATTTCAGCATGGAGAGAAAGTGCTTGAACTTGCCTTCTTCCTCTTTCTTTTTGATTCTTTAAGGGAATGAAGGAGGAGGCCTAGGAATGGGCTTCAGCTTTTGTGGTGCATCGGCAGCTTTACTCACCCCATCCTTGCCACGATCATCTCTGGTACCCGCATCCTTGACCGCAATTGTCTTCTCTCAAACATCATCCTCTTCTACTGGCATGGGAGGGTCAATGGTGTTCTTGCCACTACGAGTAGTAACCGCCATGCATTTCCCTTAATTCTTGGGATTATGAATTGTGTTGCAAGGGAGTGTACCCCTCTGATGTTTGTTGAGTTAAGTTGACGCTTGCCAAACTGTTGCTTAAGCTATTTGATAGAAATAGAATGAGACTCAATTTTCAAGTTTATACTGGAGATCTCAAATTTCATCCTCCTCAGATTCTCATCCAATGTCTCATCTTTCTTCAATAGGTGGTCAAACATCTCTTCAACTCTTGAGCTACTCGCACTTGTGTTGCATTTGTGTAATGACACATAAGGACAAATTCTGTAACCATCTGTACGGCCCAAATCTGCATCTTTGTCTTGGCCCCAATTCCATTCATTAGTATCTTCTACGGTTGTCTCTAAAAGCTCCATCTCGATTGAAGTTTCGACCTTAGTTTCCTTGACCTTGGTGCCACTAGTCTTGATGGACACTTGGGCATTGGGCCAAAAACCCCCCATATGATCAGCAATAAAACAAGTGTCCTCCTTATTGTAGGGATCATCATATATGGATGCGCGTGGAGGCTGATGAACAACTACATTGACTCATTCCTAATTCTGCTTCATCATCACCTCCATACCTATATGGCGTCAGGCAAGTTGTTGGATAATCTCTTTATTTATTTTTTAGCTTACTCTGAACCAATACGACAGCGCATGAACTTTTGGTAGATGCTTTGTTTCTTTGCCCCCATGTATGATTAGTCTTGACTACTCTCTCCATCCTTTCAGCATTACTTGCAAATGGTTTATCTAAGAACATGCCCCCCTACAATTGTATCAAGGGCGTGGTAGAAGATCTTCGCCAAGGCATTATCAAGAATTTTGTGGTCTAAGACACTTCTCAAGCACTTAATAAACTGCTCCCATGTAGTACTGAACGAGTCACTCGGAAGTTACTCAAAGTTGTTGATCTAGTTTTTCAACTTGAGCTTTTTTTATCTCGGGAAGTGCCTCTCTAGAAAGGCCCTCTGCAACTCTGCCCAGCTAGTGATCGAACTCTTCAAGAGCTCAGATAGCCATAGTATTGCATTGCTTGTCAGAGATAATGGTAAAAACGAAGTCCCACAACATCCATAAATAGATTTTGTGTTCCTATTACACTCTTGCAGACAAATGCAACGTTGTGTACATGGCTATGAGGACCTCTAATGGTGGGCCAAGAACAACTCACAGTTCTACAGCATCTGAAGCAACTCACTCGAAACGATGAACTTTGTGTTAGCCGGTAGTGGCGGTAACACAATAGCTCTGGTAACCTCCATAGCTATAGGATTCAACGATATTGATTCCACTGATATGCATTAGAATTGAAATCCTGTGGCTATGGAGCAATGTCCTCAAGAGGAGGTGGGTTTTCATTATTATGTTCTCATTCTCATTCTGGTTCAAAGCTACATTTGCCGCGTTTTTGGGATTATCTTGGGCCATTCTTCTAAGTGTTCTATAGATCTCTGGGTCAAATGGATTCAAGGGTTCTACCTCGACTTAGCGTGTTGGGCATACACTACACTTACACCTTGAAAAGGAAAAAACAAAAAAATGTAAAATGAGGGAAATAAGGATTAATTCTCAAATCACTTGAATTAAACAAGCCTAGCTGTATTCCCCAGCAATGGTGCCAAAATCTTGATGTCGCTCAAGCTACACCTCCTTTTTAGGCTAAAGCAATCATTGTCAAGATATAGAACCTAACCAAGGTTAGGATCGAACCCAAGGGAATATGATAGACTTAGAAGAATTCAATTATGCAATTTGGATTATTAACCAACTTATCTCCCTGAAAAGGGGGTTGTAAAAACAAGTACAAAGTAATCCTAACTAACACAAGAGTTTAACCAATATGGAGAGAAACTAGGGTATTGTATTCCACATGATATCCTAACTTAGTATCACCGGATAACCTAATTTTTTTCTAGTGTGTAGCATGCAGGATAGTAAGTTAAGTTCACCAAACCCTTTTGCCTAGCTGAGAGGTGAATATCACTACGTGACTTAGTCTATCTCCACAGTGTGGTATTACTAACCCTTACCTATTGTCCCAGTACAACCTCCCCTTGGCCCAGTTCGGTTGACTAGATGAGAAGACATCAATCTAATCTTGTTAATTAACCTATTTTCCTATTCATTACTAGCTTGGTCCAGTCAATAACTATCACGCCCTGGGAAGGTACCCTTGGCATGGCCAGCACTTGAAGAACCATTGTTAATTCCCCAAGAGAACCACCTGGCCTGATCGTAACATAAACTCGACAGCAGAATAATAATACTCAAATAGATATACTTCATCAAGATATGCATAAATTTTACTAACTCATATACTCAACAAAATCCTCTACGCAGTGTCTATGAAGCCTCTACTAAATAATCTAAATGGTTCCATGACACACCATGGACACCCCGAATAAAAAAAAATAAAGTACTCAATGGAAGTAAAAGATTAAAAAAGGCTCCTCCAGAAATGCAAGGAGGGCTCACCAACTCTGAAATGTACTGATCTAGCCTTCAACAGTACGCCGGCTGAAGTCCTTTATCACCTTTATCTGCATCATAAAATGATGGAGGTCAAAATGGACGTCAGTACCTGAAATATACTGGTATGTAAAACATCTCAAGAAAATAAGGCTCAACTCACTCATCTCAACTCAACAACTCATACTTGACTCAGTACATGCAAGTTTAAAGTAAATCATGCTTTTACAATACTCAGTAAAGATAAACTTAGTTTGAAATTTTCATGCTCAATCAAGGTTGCGTAGGAGTGTTTCTTAACCGACATCCAATTCTATCGCCTTTAGTTTTGTGATGCACAAAAAAGACGACATCGTTTTCATGCCCGTCCTAAACGTGCCACGGTAAAGGATGATCAACTCACTCATGGATCCATAAAAAATGTTTGCTTTTGGGACAAGAGTCGCCTGAATGGGTTGTACAACTATCCTACAATGGCAACATAGTTCAGTAGGTTAAAGTAGATATTTACTCACTCCCAGCTCGGTGCTCAATACTCATCCCAAGACTAAAACATGTTCAACTCATCAATCAATTCAATCCTTAATGCTTAGTCAATCAACTCAAATCTCAACCTTAATGGGGTTACCTTATCTCAACTCGTCTTAGTTACTCATCAACTCAGTCAATGAATGGAAACAATCAAACTCGACTCAGAATCATATGGTCATTTAGACTCACTCAGTTTGACTCTTCATGTAGTTCAAGAAAGATCATCATATATAGTAATGTGTGTGACTAAATGTGACACGCTTCTCATACTTAAAATTCTCAACTCAGATGCTCAAACTCAACCACAATTTAGTATATGTATAGAATTTCATAAAATCATGCAATTTAGGGTTCATGCCATCAAGTGTAGAACTTTACCTCAATTTCATATAAAAAATTTGGCAATACAGCAAGTGCCTCTTACATTTTCAGGAGAGTTTATAATAAATGCAAGAATTTTAGTATTAGGATAATAGAATTTCCCAAATCTCAACTCTTTTCCAAATTTTGAACCAAGAAGATAAAAAGGGCATGTGAAAGAAGGTAGTTCCACACTTTAGTAAGCCTTATATACCTGGAGATAAGAAACAATCAAACTCCAATCGATCTTCATGCTCGAATCAAGAACTCTTGCTTTTCTTCATCTCCTAGTGTTCTCAAGAAATCCTTATAGTGAAGAATGGTGAATGATACACCTAGGGTTCTGTTTTAAGGATTTATTCAACCCTAAAATGACCAGGGATTCAACTAAATAGGGATTAGAATGGACAAAAATACCCCTCTTAAAAACAATCGCTAGAGTTTATGACACCATGTCTACGAGCCGTAGACCATTCTACGAGTCTTAAATGACCTCCCATAAACTAGGGGTCCTAAAATTTGAGTTACTAGAATTTATCAAGAAACCTCCTCTATGAGTCGTAAATCATTATATGAGTCATCTGCTAACTCGTAATCAAGATACTGAAAAGTTGATATTTGGACTACCAATCCACGAAACCAATCTAGAGCCATGAAATACTTTATGGGTTATATACCATCTCGTATATAGGCCTCAGACTTAAAAGATTTCACCGAGTCATTTGGGAATTTCACGAGACCCATTTTACGAGTCATAAGCTTATCTACGAGTCGTAAATAGCACTCGTAAACCTTCTTTTGTAGCTTTTTTCAGTCTTTTCTCAACATCCACTGTGTATCTACTCCAGATTAGGTAAAAGAAATTCGGGGGGTGTTACAATAACACTAGGCGGGTTCTAATGTTGGCCACCACTAGAAAACACGCAAAGCAAAGATAGTTAATTAATATATACATGCACACTTTTCAAGAATTATGAATTGTTAGTTCTTCATGGTTCCCACAACCTTAGTTGTGGATTTAGCTACTCGTGATTAGTGAAGATGCAAGAATTATAAATTTGAATAACATAATAGAGCACTTACACAATTGAAGTAAGCACAAGTAAATCCAAACTTTAATGAGAATCACAAGATTGCAATTAGAAGATCAAATCAAAGTGTACCGGTGTTTCTCAAAACTCTCCAATGTTTTTCTCTACTTTATCTCACTGTTTTTCTGCTAACTCTTCTAACTCTTCAAGAAAAATAACCTAAAAACCTATTTATAATAATTAAAATACAAGTCCTGAATAAAATAGGGCAATTGGGTTGGCACGCCTCACGAGATGCACTACGAGTCATTTTGTGATTTACGACCCGTAATTGGACTTTCGTACTTTATTGCTACAAATCTGAACATGAATTCTATGACACTCCTCTACGGCCCGTAAAAGTTTTTACAGTTTGTAGAGGGTTTCATCTGATGAAACTTTAGAAAGTCCTTTTTCTCTGATTTTCAGGGCACGAAACTTAATCTACAACTCGTAAAATATTTCACGACCCATCTGCAAGTTCATAGACCAATCTTTAGAAATCCACCCTTCACTGGAATTGTGCATGAAACCTCCTTAATAGCCCATGGAAAGCTCTATGGCCCGTAAAGAGTCTCGTAAATACTCAAAAATCAGTAGCTTCTACATATCTACCTAAAATCAATGCAACCCTAAAATCCTACAAAACAAACACAAAAACACATAAAAACCTACTAACATCGCATTAAAAACACACAAAATTCCAAGTTTTAAGTATCAAAAGTGTTGAATTTTGATAGCACATCAAGACCCATATCAGAAGCACACCCCCAACATAGAGATGTTAGCCACACATGTTAGAAATTAAAGATTGAATACCATACATAGTAGCAGAAGTCATGGGTAACAAGATTGAGTACAAATCAGTTGATAATCACCAACTAATCCTCTCCAATTTGATGCCCAAAAGCTTAAAACCCTAGCCTCCCTTATACAATAGGAGGAAGGTTTTATATACCACTACTACAGACTAATTGTTCTGATATGAAATAAATAGATGATGTACAGTGTCCTTTCTAAAATTGCTTGTATACACCGTGAAAATGTGTGAAAGTTTGTGCTGCAAAATGTCAGCGGTCAAAGTCGACCATCGCCGAGCACTCCAGCAATGCATCGAATTTGCACTTGATCGCTTTCCTGTGCATCTTTATTAGGCCTTTTCCACTGCAACATTAGGCAATGACTCTTTGCTCTGCCTTTTTAATTCAGCGATGCGCCAAAATATTCTTCATATCATCTTTTGATCAGTATTTTGGGGCTTTGGATGTTGCAACTTTAGGTGATCACTTGTGCACTTTAGCCTATCATCGAGTATGCTTTCTAACATCAATCCTGACTGCACTTCTGACTTGACTCGAAACCTTGGTTGTTGCATAATTAGGCGATCTCCTTAAGCATTCAATGGATCGCTGAGGATGTCGGCGACACCGCCTTTCGGCACTTTTACTCACATTCCAGGATTTCACCAAGTCTTGCCCTTTTACGCACTTTTAACTTCATTTTCTGTCATAGTACATGCATATTTATAAGAAATTGGAATTATTAGCACACTAAAGGCAATTTTTCTTTACAATTTATCCCCAAAATAAGTTTGAAAAATGAACTCATCAGTCTTATATGTTGGTTATGGTCTTATTCCCCCATACGTATGTTAAGCTTATGAATGGATTTGTCATGCATCTTTCTCATGATTTTTAACTTGCATTTCCCATGCATATTGTGTACTTATCCTATTGATTATGATTATGCATATTAATATTATTGTGATGTTTTTTGATTCATGGAATACCCATATACTTAATACATTTCACGTACTAATAAATATTTTTTTACCTACATGATCTAACCATGTAGAGACAAACGATGAGGAGACTACTCTATTTTGTGGCTAAATTCAGATTCCAAGCTTTAAGAATTATTGGTGAGTCCCCATGCTTTGGGAACTCCAATTTATGATATTTCTATATGTTGAGACTTTATCATTTTCTTTGATGTATATCTTGAGGGTGAGCTAATATGTTATGTCCTAGACCCCGCCAAGATCTTACGATGTAAAGGCATGTTTTTGACACCACATATTGATGTATATTCCCCTAAGAAAAACTATTATGTTCTTAATTTTATACATTCTGTTTCCTTATTCTTTTATGTATGCTTATCTTACCTTATAAATGCTTGTTATATGAACATGGGGATTGGATGGGATACCTTCAGGTATCTCATTCACCGTATCACAGCTAGGCCTTAGTTCTAGGTCATGACAAAAAATGATATTAGAGCATAAGGTTTGAAAGGATCTTAGGAAATCCAACATGCTGCATCTAGTAGAGTCTTGTTCACTGATGTGAAGTATACCACATCCATGAATAGGAGGCTATGAGACGTTTAGGAAAACTTTGCTTTTTTTGCAGTCTACGTCATGCCTTTGAAATTCCCATATCCTAATGCTTTTCCTTTGACATTTTCAAAAATAGCTCCAGGACATGCTCCTTTGCATAAAGAAGGTAATGCTAACAAATACCAAGTTCCCATGGCTTCTTAAGTTCCTCAAGTACCTCAAGTAGACCAAGTTTACAATGATGAGTTTATATTTTTTATCCCTATATTGGCTCAAGTTGTTGTTTCTTCAAAGACTCAAACTCCAGCTTCGAGGATTAAAGATTTTACTATAATGAATCCCCTAGCATTTCATGGTTCCAAGATGGATAAGGATCCACAAGAGTTCATTGATGAAGTTTAAAATATGGTAGAGATCATGGGAGTATCTTCTAAAGAGAAGGCTGAATTGGCGGCTTATCAACTTAAGGGAGTTGCTCAAGTTTTATTCACTCAATGGAATTCCAAAAGAGTTTATGAAGGTCCTATTGGTTGGGAGATTTTTAAGGCCATTTTCCTTGATTGTTTCTTCTCACTTGAACTAAGGGCGTCAAAGTGATGGACTTCATAAACTTGAAGCAAGATGGCATGAGCGTGAGTGAGTATGCCCTCAAGTTTACCTAGTTTTCTAAATTTGCTCCTTCTTTGGTGGCCAACTCTAGGGCCCTCATGTGAAAATTCACTTTGGGTGTGTACGACTTGGTAAAGGTGGAGTGCAAGGTTGCAATGCTCATTACAGAAATGAATATCTCTAGACTTATAATGTACGCCCAACAAGTGGAGAGTGAGAAAATATAAAATATTAGAATTGGGATTCCAAGAGGGCTCGGTATGATGGTGGATCTGCTTATGGTAAGTCTAGTGATGGCCGATTCCAACAAGGCCAAGGGTCTTCCAAAGGTGCTTCTAAAAAATTTAACAAAGAAAAAGGGGTCAATCCTAAGGCTCAAGGTGATGTTGTGAAAGGTCTTGCTGCTCCTCCTAGGTGTCCCAAGTGTGGGAGGAACCATGTTGGTGAATGTTTAAGAGGTACCAATGCTTGCTTTGGTTTTGCAAAGATGGGTCACAAGATTGTTGAATGTCCTAATGTTGTTAATAAGGGTAAATAAGGGCGTCTACAAGGTCAAGTGGCTCAAAGAGAGAAAGTGCAACAAGATGCCAAAGCTTAAAGTGGCGGTCCAGGTGGTAATCAGATCTATGCTTTGCATGCTAGGCAAGAGGTTGATCAGTCTCCCAATGTGGTTACCGGTATGTTAGGAGTCTTTGATCATGATGTGTATGCTTTGCTTGACCCCAGTGTTAGTATGTCTTTTTTACTCCTTGCCTTGCCATAAATTTGATGTATCTCCGAAAGTTTTTTTAGAACCTTATTCGGTCTATACTCCTATTAGTGAGTCAATCTTAGCCAAGAAAGTCATCGAAATTGCCTCGTGTCGGTCATGCATAAAGTCTTCCCATGTGATCTAGTTTAGCTTGATATGATCGATTTTGATGTTATTCTTGGGATGGATTGGTCATATGCATCCTATACTTCTATTAATTTAAGACATGTAGGGTCACATTCCAAGTCCCTAATGAGCCTATCCTCGAATGGAAGGGAACCAATTATGTGTTTAAGGGGAAGTTTACTTCCTATATGAAAGCTATGAAAATGATTTTTAAAGGTTGTCTATATCATGTTATCCGAGTCATGGAATGAGTCTCATGTTCGTATTTTTGATTTAGTCCTTATAGTTAATGAGTTTCCTGATGTCTTTCCTAGTGATTTCCCTAGTATTCCTACTGTAAGACAAATTGATTTTGGTATTGATCTCTTGCCCGACTCCCAACCTATTTCTATACCTTCATATCGAATGGCCCCAGCAGAGTTGAAAGAATTGAAGGAGCAATTAAAGGACTTTCTTGTTAAAGGGTTCGTAAGACCGAGTGTGTTATTATGGGTGCTACTGTGTTGTTTGTAAGAAAGAAGGATGGTTCATTTTAGATATGTGTGAATTATCGATAATTGAATAAAGTAATAATAAAAAAAGTATCCACTTCTAAGGATCGATGAATTATTGATCAACTACAAGGCGCAAGATACGTTTCTAAGATTGATCTCCGATCTGAATATCACCAATTGAGGGTGAAGGAAGATGATATTCCGAAGACAGTATTTAGAACTTCGTATATGTTGACACCCAATTTTGACCCTCTATTCTTCTAATTTATTATTTTGAGCTTTTACATTAATAATGTATGCAAATTATCTTTTCACTACTATTTTCGTATTACAACTACTTTCGTTGTTGTCACACTTCTATATTTATTAATTAAATATTATTATTATTATTATTATTATTATTATTATTATTATTATTATTATTATTATTATTATTATTATTATTATTGTTATTGTTGTTGTTGTTGTTGTTGTTGTTGTTGTTGTTATTGTTATTGTTATTGTTATTGTTATTGTTATTGTTATTGTTATTGTTATTGTTATTGTTATTGTTGTTGCTGTTGTTGGTGCTATTGTTGTTGATGTTATTGCTGCTGTTGCTGTTGTTGTTATTGTTGGTGTTGTTGTTGTTGTTGTTGGTGCTGTTGTTGTTGATGTTATTGTTGTTGTTGCTGTTGTTGTTATTGTTGTTGCTATTGTTGTTGTTGTTATTGATGTTGTTGCTGTTGTTGTTGCTGATGTTGTTGTTGTTGTTGATGTTGGTGCTGTTGTTGTTACTGTTGTTGCTGTTGTTGCCACTGTTGGTGTTGTTGTTGTTGCTGTTGTAGTTTTGTTGTTGTTGTTGTTGGTGGTGGTGGTGCTGGTGGTAGTGTTGTTGTTGGTATTGTTGTTGGTGTTGTTGTTGCTGTTGTTGCCGTTGTTGTTTTCTTGTTGTTGTTGATGCTGTTGCTGCTTCTGCTTCTGCTGCTGATGTTGTTGTTGTTGTTGATGCTGCTGTTGGTATTGGTGTTGGTGTTGGTGTTGTTATTGTTGTTGTTGTTGTTGGTGGTGGTGGTGCTGTTGTTGCTGTTGTTGTTGTTGTTGTTGTTGTTGCTGTTGTTGCTGCTGTTGTTGCTGTCGTTGCTGTTGTTGTTGGTACTGTTGTTGCTGTTGTTGGTGATGTTGTTACTGCTATTGTTGTTGTTGTTGTTGTTGTTGTTGATGATGTTATTGTTGGAATTATTGGTGTTGTTGTTGTTGTTGCTGATGCTGTTGTTGTTGTTGTTGTTGCTGCTGCTGTTGTTGCTGGTGTTGTTGTTGTTATTGTTGTGTTGTTGTTGTTGTTGTTGTTGTTGCTGTTGTTGTTGTTGTGTTGCTGTTGTTGTTGTGTTGTTGTTGTTGCTATTGTTGTTGTTGTTGTTGTTGTTGCTATTGTTCCATTAAAGGATGTGTCTATGAGGAGGATTTGACTAATGAAGAAGTACTTGTTGAAATTTTAGAATGGCAAGTAAAGAGGCTAAGAAATAAAGAGGTTGCATTCTTCAAAGTGTTATGGGAAATCAACAAGTTGAGAGTGCTACTTGGGTGGCTGAGGCGGACATGATGAAATGATACCCTTATCTCTTTCCTTCTATTCAAGCCTAAGGTACTTAGTACGATCTATTTCTCCCAAAATTATCACGAATATGTGCCTCTTGTTAAGTTGCATGCATGCATGATCATGAAATTATTTTTGAATGATATTTGATGCATAAGTTTGATGATTTTATGAAAATGATGATTAAATTGCATTTTTCATATATTTTATGATGATGACGACCATGTCTCTACTCTATTCAAGTGTATTTCTATCTCATTCGAGGACGAGTGATCCCAAGGGGGAGATAATGTAACATCCCGCATGTTTATGAGCTTAGAAAATTAAAAGCTAAGAATTTTGGTGTTGATTTGATCCTACAAGCTAGTCTGTAACTCGTGGAAGGATCCATAGGTCGTAGGTAGGCTTCATGGATTGAGTTCAATGAAAACAAAAAATTGAATAATTTCTAGAAGTCGATTTACAATTAACATGATAGACTGTATATGGAACCACGACCCATCAAAGGTGTCGTGAAAAGGAGTCCAGAAGGGCCTAATTTTTCTAAGTATGGAACCACTCTACAAGATGTCTTACGGCCCGTGCATGGATTGATGAGTCATCCTACATGTTCATGGTTTTAAAGGTGTTAGTTCTAGTAACTCAACTTTTGTGACACGAAGTTCTATGAGCCAAAGTACGGTCCGTAAAATGAATCACGGCCCGTGAATGGGGTCTCGTGGTTAGTCCTATTAGGTTTTAATGAAGGGAGTTTTTGATATTTCCAATCTGGTTAAGTCCTAAAGTATATCATTTTGGATCTCCTAACTACCTTAACCGATCTAACTCCAATAAGTTCTATTCTAATTAATTCAAAGTCATCCATCCACAAAATTCTCTCAACGGTTCTCAAATATTCCCTCTCTAGAATAAGGGTTCGATTGAAGCTAGGGCTTGAAGGTTTGGCCAAAATTTTCCAGATTCTCATCTTCAATTCTAAGGATTCTCATTTGAGGTGTGTAAGGCTTCATTCATGGATTAGTTTCATCCATGAAGCCCAATCCCAAATCTCTCTTTTATCAAGTTTCATGATGATTTTCTATGGGCTTATATGCCATGATTCCAAATGCATGGATTATAATTCCTACATGATGAACATATGTAATTATACATGAATTGTGAACAATTATATGATTTATCAATTTACAAGTAAAGGTATGTGATTTCAAGTTTGCATGATTAGAGTTTAATGATTTGATGTGAGTTCCTTTACTAATGATCCAAATTGATTTTAATTGCATGTTTCCTCCATGAATCTTATCCAATTGCATGATTTTTTGACTCAATTGTTCCTGAACCCATACTTATCCCTAGTCTCTTATGATAAAGCTATGAATTTTCATGACTATGATCTCAAGTATAAAAAAGCATATCTTATGACAATGATGATGTTATGACAATGACAATGATGATGCTATGATAAAGAGGGTGATGAAAACCCAAATGTTTATGATGATGATGTTAAGGTAGGAATGTCTACCCATACTATGATGAAAAGCAAAATAGATGGACTATTCTTATGACATGATGTTTTCGTGAAAAATTATGATGATCATTTTACAAGCTAGAAAAGTATAATTTTAGTGAAGTATGAACTATATTGAAAGTTATGTATATGCATGATTTATGTATTTCGTGAGATATAACTTAGTTTTAGAGGGTTTCGGTAGATTCCATAGTCCCATAACTATGTGTCATCATTAGGAATGGTGCTCATGTTTTATGCCTTAATGGTGTTCTAATAGGATTCATTTAGCTTTAATGATGGACACTCACCGTTCTAGGATAGAGCCTAAAGGGTAGGTTCAAATGATGGGTTCTTACCGTGCTAGGATAGAGCCTATAGAGTGAGGATCGAGCCTACTTTGGTAAGTAGACTCCTCTTTTCTTGATGTAGATGAAACATCAAGATTCTATGTAATAGTTCGCATGGTCTTATATGTCGGTTATGGCCTTATTCCCACATACGCATGTTAAGCTTATGGATAGATTTGACTATGCTTCTTCTCATGATTTTGAACTTGCATTGTTCATGCATATCATCCTTATCTTATTGATTATGATTATGCATATTGATATTAGTGTGATGTCCTTTTATTCATGGCAAACCCACATACTCAGTACATTCCATGTACTAATACATACTGCTTTGCCTACATAATCTAACCATGTAGATATGGACGATGAAGTGACTATTTCATTTCGTGGCTAAAAATTCCAAGCTTGCAGATTTGTTGGTGAATTCTCATGCTTTGGAAACAAGCCCATTTATGATGTTTCTATATGTCGACACTTTATCATTTTCTTTCATGTATATCTTAAGGATGAGCTAGTATGCTATGTCCTAGACCCCGCAAAGATCTTATGATGCAGAGACATATTTTGGATACTATGGATTGATGTATATTCCCCAAAGGGAAACTACGATGTTCTTAGTTTTATACATTCTGCTTGATTATTCTCTTATGCATATTTATCTACCAAATTTGCACCTATTTACATCTCTTTAATGATCAATCTTCTACTTTCTTTGATCCTACTTGATCTTTCCTTTTTGTTTTCTTCCTGCTTCAAGGCAATTGAAGGTTTATGAAAATAACTACCTAACCTATGATCTTAAGTTGTTGGCCATTGTATTTGCATTGAAAATATAACGTAACTATCTTTATAGGGTTCATGTGATATATTTACCGACTATAAGAGCTTGCAATATGTTTTTAGCTAAAAGGACTCGAACCTTAGGCAAATGAGATG